>CM071687.1:14805000-15325000 GCA_036553675.1 Solanum okadae | reverse complement strand
AATTCATTGGAACAAAAGAGGCCCGGCTGGGTACTGACCAGACCAGGCCATGAGAATAAGAGGGTCCTTTCGAACAAAATCAAGACAAAGAAAAGAGGTCTTCTTTATTTTTCTTGAGATTCTTGGCTCTTCTGAGCCCTTCCTTTACTTTAGATAAAGAGATAAAAGATAAAGAGATAAAGGAAATTGATGATAAAAGTTGTACATATCTATATAATATAGAAAGAAGAAAAGAGAGAAAGAAAGATTCTTTCCTTTATCTTAATGTGCTATCTCATGTATTAATTATCTTTTTCAATTGGGAGAGATGGCTGAGTGGACTAAAGCGGCGGATTGCTAATCCGTTGTACGAGTTAATCGTACCGAGGGTTCGAATCCCTCTCTTTCCGTTGATGACTTGATTTTTTTTTCAAATTTCGAAATCTTTTGTTCTTATTCTTAGTTAAATGTATGGAATAGACCAAATCCTAAGAAAATTTGAAAATCAAGCAAGGAAAAACCTTTTTTATTTTATTCTTCACGTCCAGGATTACGTCCGGGATCATTAGATAGGAATCCAAAGATGAAGAGAGAAACAAAAAATATCACTACTGTGTAAACGAAGAGTTTGAGAGTAAGCATTACACAATCTCCAAGATGATTTTTTTGAAAAAAAAAGAAAAGAGAATAGATCATCCATCGCATATCCTAGTTTGACACCAAGCAACGAAGCTCTTTCTCTAAAAGAATTTTCATAAATTCTTTTATAATAAGAGTTTCTCATTAACCAAATTTTTTATATACACAAGAGGAGCCTAATAAGGTCTTTCACTGGAAAGGAAAGCGCCAAAAAAGAAGGAAATAAGTTAAGCCGGATTTCTCGTGACTATCCAAGAATTTCAATGTTTGAATCGAGATTTCAAACGGTAAAGCTTATCTAATTTTATTGATTTTATAATTTTTTCTCGAATAAATCATGAATTTTCTAGGATATTATTAAGGATCTCATCGAAAACTTACAGCAGCTTGCCAAACAAAGGCTAAGAGAAAAAAGAACAGAGGTATGACTGGCATAATATCTACGATTGGATTCAAAAAAGCATAGGCCTCGGGCAATTTGCCGAACAAAAAACTACTCGAATAAAGGGTCGAATTAAGACAGATACCAATCAAACTAAAGGTATTAAGCATAACAGACTTTTTGTTCTTGGAGATAATTGCATTTTGATTGAGTTATTTATATAAGGAAAAGGAAAATACTTCTTTTTCTTTGAACCCACCTAATCAAAAATCCTCCTTTTCTCAAAGAAGAATCGAAAAAATAATATTTTCATACAATATCTTAATTGAATTATATGTAATGATCAATAAATTAAGTTGAATTCTATATCTACACATACCAAAAACATAGAAAAATCCGAATACCAATCTAATCGATTCTATAGATATTTGGGCCAGAGTTGACAAACAAACAAAACCAGCAATATACTTTATTAGTATCGCATAGAAATCTAAATGGGGCGTGGCCAAGTGGTGAGGCAACGGGTTTTGGTCCCGCTATTCGGAGGTTCGAATCCTTCCGTCCCAGAACATCTATATTCTCTGACAATATAGATTGCTTTTTTAACAATGTTCTGTTTAAAATCGAAATGTTAGCTGGAATGTGATTGTTGTTTCTGATTTTTTTCTTCGATGAATCGTTTTTTTTTTCAAAAACTGAATCGAGATACGAAAGAATCCATATTCCCTATCTCATATTCTCTACCCCCTAAATTTGCCTAATTAGATTCAATTTTCTTTT
Source organism: Solanum okadae (assembly GCA_036553675.1). NCBI lineage: Eukaryota > Viridiplantae > Streptophyta > Magnoliopsida > Solanales > Solanaceae > Solanum > Solanum okadae. The sequence continues at coordinate 15,323,220 of CM071687.1, read as the reverse complement.
TTGTAGATTTCTTGACTTTTCGCCAAGAGGGGGTTTTTGGTACTAATTCAATTCACTAAATCTCTTAATTCTTAATCAATGAGGTAGGCTAAAATAGAATAAAAGGGGCAAAAACTGGACTTAATCTGGGCTTGTTTGGCTTTGTGCCCAGACAACTCGCATTTCGTAAAAATAAAAAAGACTAGGACATCCCCTTCTTTTGATTTATGCTGCATCAGTCTCATAGAATGGGGTAGATAGGAGTTAATCAGTGATGGGAAGGCGTTCATTTCAATATCTATAAACAGTGACAATTGCTCAGTCTATTTGATCGAATTGATAGATACGAAACCCTCCCCATTCTTTGGATTTTATCAATCAGATGAAAAAAAAAGACTTATCTTTTTTCCTAAGATGATCAAAAGTTATTTTTAACTATCAAATTTTCTTGGAATAATGATGTCGAGAGGGGAACTTTCGAAATTGATTCGAAATTTCGATAGAGAAATAGTTTAAATCATTCCTTAGAAGCTGAATCTTTCTCTCCTATTAAGTCACGTGAAGATGCAGAATCAAAAAGAATTCGTTTATTCGTCTTATTTTATTTATATAAATAAATTATTTATTATATATATTTATTAATTAATATTATAATGTTAGACAATTTAATATTAGCAATGGGGTCTTACTAAGACTTCTTCAGAAAAATATTTATCCACCTATATCTATAGTATTATTTATATCTATAGACTATAGATATAGAAGATATAGAAAATACTTTAGATTATGGTGTTGTATTATGAAAAATGAAGGCGAGACAAAGAACCATTGGCGAGTCGCCGATTAGTCGGCGACGCCCGACTTACTCTGCCGAATGGCTTTGAAGCACGATACCTCAGCCCTATTTAAATTGGTTTTGGCAAGAGAGAAAGGGGCATCCAGAAAGGAAGAAAAGAGAAAATTGAGAGATAGAACATTACCAAAGGCTCTTTCTTAGAACTTTAAGAGGATTATGATTATTTTTTTAAGTGTGGAGATTATTCATTGAATTTTTATCTATAGCCCTTATTTTGTACCCAATGATGGAAATGAATATAAATTTTGATTTTCTTAAGTTTAGTATGATTGGCTAAAAACCCTTGTCTTGGGGTTTTGATTATGAGGCCAATTGCTGGATTTACTTAGTGGGTATTCTTTAATTGTGATTAATGGTGTTAGTTTGAAGTGGGTCTAAGTTGTTGCCGTGTTTTGTGGGTGGATTGTATGATTTCATGTAACGATTTAGTGTTGTGCACTTGCTTGAGAAAGAGGTGTGGAACCAAGGTGATAATTTAGCATCCGGAGTAGTGGGTCCTCTTGATTTCAGCTCGAGAGAGTGAAATAAGTGATCTATCATTCGTATCCAGCTTGAGAGAGTGGATTTGATGAGGGAAAAGAGCTGGGCATCTCATGGTATTGAAGTTCGACAGAATTCAACATAGACAAGGTAATTGTTTGAGAGAAAGTTATCTTAAATATAGTTTGATCTACCTGCAACAAACTAATCCCATTATAAACAATAGAGTTTACCTATTTTGTTAAGATTTAGCAATTGGCTGATCAATCCCCCGAGTTATTAAATTGTTGTGATAAGTTGTGAAATTGAATCGATTAGACGAAGATTGAAGTTTGGAATTCAACTATAACTTTTGTGAAAATTATTTGTTTGAAGAGTTTGATGTGGCACTTTTATTATTGAGCTTTGGAGGAATTACTATTCCCTGTGGGATCGACCCCAACTCACACAGTTGGGTTATTATACTGACGAACGATCGTGAGTTCTTAGAATTGGATGAAGAGCTTTGATACGTTAATCAACTCTTTCCAGTAAAGCTCAAGTCCAAATGGTCGAGAACGTTTAGAGTGACGAGAGTGTTCACAAATGGTGCCATCGAAGTTGAAGGTCAAGAAGGACATGCATTTATTGTGAATGGACAATGCTTGAAATTATACTTTGGCAAGTGCCAAGAGATCTCTCTGATTGAGGTGGTGTACTTGGAAGATGCTTGAGAGCATTTCCAAGTCGTGCCATGATGTTAAATAAGGCACTTCTTGGGAGGCAATCCAAATATTAATGTTTTAAATAATGTGTATGTTGATTTTGCAAGTGAAGGATAATGTTGAATTGTGGGGGTGGTAGTCAGTGAACTACCGGGACCCTGGACCTTCTTGATTTTGTTTAATGGTGACTGTTGTCTTGCAAATTTAAGTATCGGTCTTAATAAATGCTGATGACTTGAATAGTGCTTTTTATCGAACAAAAATGAATGTACGGCTATGATGAGGCCAAATGAAGTTGCATAGACAATATGTGAACCTTTTGCATCTCGTTGTGACTAGCCAAGTATCAAATTGAGTCTCTTGTGATGAACATTACACACTAGCGAAAGTGTGGAGTCTTGTTTGACATTGGTGTAAATGCCTTGTGTGATGAGCTTACCGTGAACCATGTGTGATGACACCTAGAATTTGCCCCGTTGGTCCGGTTGACTAAGTGATACAAGCTCTTGAGATGATCTTAGGCAACTTTTAAGAGTGTGAAACAATTTGACATTATACCTCTTTTTGTGGCCTACCTTGTGAGTGTGTGAACCTCGATTGAACACCCTTTGAACCTTAACCTTTTCTTGGAAGAAATTTGATGAAAAAATTGTGACCTTTCCATCACCCATAATCCTCATGATTTGTGGTTTGTTTGAATAGCCAACTTAGGGGTGTAGTGAAAAGAGAAGGCAAATCAAGAAATGAAAAGAAGTCCCATGACCCATGATTTCGAGAAAGATGGAACCCCGTCCATATTAAAAAGAAGAAGAAAAGAATGACAAAGAAAAAGAATGAAAAAGTTGTGGAATAAAGTTGTGAAAGTGCAAAGAAAATGGGGTGTCCAACAGTCCATGGAAGATGAATAATGGGGTGACTTTTGAGCACAAATGAGAATAATAAAGGAAAGGAAAGAAAGTGTTGTTCACACCACATTTCATGAGGGTTACATCCATTAAGCCTAAATGACCAAATCTCTACACTCAGCCCCATTACAAGCCTTGAAAAGACCTTTTTGCTCTTGAGTGAGTTGAAATAAATGTTGATTGGAAAATAAGGCCAAACCTATGGGTGAAATCATCCATTGTATTCATTTTTGTGAGTGTGAGTGTTGCATTTTATTCCAGAGCTTAAAATTATTAAACCATTGTGTGTTAATATGGAATCATTCTTTCTGTGAGGGCATTTGAATACCTTTGTTGAGCTTGAACATGTGTTTGAAGCAAGTATTGTTAACTTGAGAGTCTTTGATAATGGTGAGCCACATCTTGAATCTTTGAGTGCGCAATTGATCCTTGCATGAGTAAGTTGAGTCTTTTTGTGTGCATTAATGATTGAGCATTGTGTAGCACCGTTTGAGACATCCTTTTTGATTTGCTGAACTTGAGTTTTACTTGAGGACAAGCAAAAGTTTAAGTTTGGGGTGTTGATGAGTCCACAATTTGGACTCATTTAGGGCTTTATTTTAATAGATTTAGTTTCCTAAATTTCTTATTTTGTGCCAATAACTGATATGAATCCTTCATTCCAGGGTATGTGGATTGAGGAACACAGCATGGACACTAATGCGCAAAAAGGAATGAAACGAGCCAAAGGAATGAAGAAATGAATGCTTGGTGATCGCCAATTTCACTCGGCGAATCGCCAAATTACCACTCTACCACCTAAAGTTAAAGAGTGCTGGAGCTGAATTGGGGTAACTTCGGTAAGAAGAAAATCCACTCGGCGAAGGATGACCAGGTCGCCAGAAGGTGTTGATGAAGACCCAAGCAAGTGTTGATGGGCGATGTAAAAGAAAAAAGGGCGATTCGCGGAATCATTCGGCGATCCTGACCTAGATCGCCTAAAGTTCCAATAACTGAACCAAGAAAGAGCAAAAATTGAAGGCGAAATGAAGGACAATCAGCGAGTCGCCGAACAGTCGGCGAAGCCCGACTTACCTCTCCGATCGGTCATAAACGGTCACACTTCAGACTTGTTTAAATTGATTTTTGCTAGAGAGAGAAAGCATTCAGAAAGGGTAGAAATAGAAAATATAGGGAGAAGACATTACCATTGGGATTTTCGAAGTGACTTTTGCAAGATTTTTGCTTGAGATTTTGTAATAGAGAAGATTTTAGTAAACTTTAACTATCAAATTTCAATTACCCAGCTATGGAAAACATGACAGATGATGATTTTCCTATTTTTGTTATGAGTGGCTAAAACCCTTCTCTTGGGGTTTTGACTATGAAACCAAATTGTTAAGTTTTACTAAGTGGGTGTCGTTTGATTGCTAATAATGACGTTAATTTAATGTGGGTCTGAGTTGTTGCTATGTTTTGAGGTCATCTTGCATGATTATTGTAACAAGTTTAGTGTTTTGGGCATGCTCGAGAGAGAAGTGCAGAACCAAAGTAGAAAACTGAGCATCCTTAGTAGTGGGTTACGATGATTTCAGCTTGAGAAAGTGAAACATGGGATCTATCCTTTGTATCTAGCATGAGAGGGTGGATTTTGATGAGGACAAGGGCTGGGCAACTTTCAATTAGTGTTGAAGTTCGAGAGAATTCGGCATAGAAAAGGTAATTGTTCGAGATAAAATCACTTTACATATGGTCCTACCTACCCACAACAAATTATCCTATTGTAAGCATCGACATTCATCCAATAAGTTAAAATTCAATAATTGGTTGGTGAATTCCCCAAGTTCTACCTTACTATTTAATCATTTTGTGTTGAAGTGTGAAATCAGAGTGATAATCATAATTTGATATTTGAAACTAAAACGTAAAAGTTGCAACAAGTGTTCAATTGACGAGATTGTTGTCATATTTTCATCATTGTATTTGAAGGATAAACTACTCTCTGTGCGATCGACCCCAACTCATTTAGTTGGGTTATTGTACTGACTAGCGATCGTTGACACTTAGAATTGGATGAAGTGTCATGATACGTTAATCAGTAACCATCCCATTCTTTAAGGCATTTAATCTATAAGGACAATGAATAATACAACTAAGGCCAACAATAAGACAAGGAAACATAGGCGATAAATCAACTACAAGATGAGAGACAAGCTCATACAACCCCTTAATCATTGATTTTTATCCTAACAACATCACATGAACTCCTTTTCCCAAGGTCTCCCAGTATTCCTTGTGCTTCTCAACACAAGAGCATCATCTAAAACTTATTTATATAGAACAAAAATAGGCGAATCTCACGGCTTTCGATAACCATCCCGTGAGTTTTTATTGACACACACGTAGAATGCTCCCACAAGATCAGAGATGAATAGGGATAAGAAGCCTTACCATAATATACATCTCCAATTACTCTATTGTATTCCAAGATTAGAAGAATGCTCCAATATAAAATAAAATCTACACCACAATATCTAATTTCCATCAAAACCTGCTCAACAACATACAACAACACCCATATCATTCTTTAACTCTAGTTACTCTCTTTTGTCTTTGTCATAAGACCCACTTCTATAGTTCAACCAATATCAAAATATATTCTCGATTTATCTACTACATCATTTTCTATTTACTGATTTGTAGACAACACATAGAAGTTGAGTCAACAAAATTACCTTTGAGGAGCATCTTGAAAATCTCCATTTAAAAGTATTCTTGAGCTTTCTTGAAATAGAGATAATGGTAATTTTTACTTTGTGGTTGTTAAACACAAATCTCCTGGTTCTTGTGCAATTCAAACCAACTACCCGACTATTGATTTTTTTCCTTACTTAAATCTTATAGTTTCAGCAACACACATGGTTGTGTGAGCTGCATCGCTGCTTTCCCCATAGATAATGACCAAGTGCTTTTAAGTCTGTCTGAAAGGTGATATATATCTTTTTTTTTGCTTAAGAACAGAGGGATTTTATTGAGTATGTAAGATCATTCATTACAAAAAGGAACTAATCTATATGTAGCAGTTCCAGTAACATCTCTAGCTAGTGCATAAGTTACAAAATATGGAGATGCATAAAAAACATTTGGGTTTTCATCCATGTGATCCTTTGATATCCTTTCGTTGGTTGCTAGAATGTCCGCTACCACATTTGACTCCCTCAGAATATGCTTCACTATTTGACTCTCCATCACCAGTAGTAGTGACTTGCAATCAGCATATTTGTGTGAGAATATCGAGTTGTTACTAGTTAGGTTATTCAGTAATACCTGTGTGTCACAATTTGAATCTTTGAGTACACAATTGATCCTTGCATAAGTAAATTGAGTTTTGTTGTGTGCATTCATGATTTAGTCTTGTGTACCACTGTTTGAGGCACCCTTTTTGAACGGTTGAACTTGAGTTTGCTTGACGACAAGCAAAAGTTTAAGTTGGGGGTGTTGATGAGTCCACAAATTGGACTCATTTAGGGCTTTATTTTAATGGAAATAGTGTCCTTCAATGCTTGTTTTATCTCAATACCTGATTAAAATGCTGAAGTTTCAGGTATTTGAAGTTTCAGTGGAAGCATGGACACTTAGGCCCAAAATAGAGCAAGTAGGGCTGAAAAGAACAAGAAATGGAATCCTGCGGATCGCCGAGTGTAACTTGACGAGTCGCCGAAATGACATGAACCGCCCTTCGTTCCAGTACGCGAAGCCTTGAAGGAAGTGGATCAAAAGGCGAGGAAAGGAGCAGTCGGCGAGTCGCCGATCAGTTTCGCGAAGCAGTACTGTACCGCCCAATGATCCAGAATGCGAGGATGCTAAAGGCAAGACATTGAAGGCGATGAGCTGACCAAAGGGCGGATCGCCGAGTTCATCGGCGATCTCAACTAATGTCGTCAAACAATCCTCCGCACCATAATTTGTGAAAACTACAAATACTATTTAGAATTGTAGTCTTAAGGGAACCGAGGAGTGGAACATATTATTATTATTTTTCACTTTAGAACATATTCTAGCTAATATTTTTCTCTCAAGTTTGGAGAGGGTTTTGTGGAGACTTGAAGAAAGGAGTTCTTGTTCCCCAAGTTGGAAGTGGGTCTTCTCTATTCACTTTCCTTTTCATAACTCATGGTTTAATTTCTTATACCTAGTTGATTTCATTATCATGTTATGTATAATTTCTTATTTCTTGATGTGTGGCTAAAAACCCCAATCTTGGGGTGTGATTTAGCAAATATGGGTTGATATTCTTGTTGGGTCTTGCTTGATGATAGGTTAGATGTATTTTAATGGTGATTTCACCTAGTGGTTGTGGTTTAATCTAAAGGGTTTGTAGTTGCAAATACAAAGCCACCCATGTGTTTTCGGCTTGCCCGAGAGGGAGGTCGTGAAACCAAAACCACTAGACTAATGGCCTAAAGAGTGGGTCGACATGATGTTCAGCCCGAGAGGGTGAGCCCTAGTCCCATATACTAACACTCAGCTCGAGAGGGTGAGCCCTAGTCCCATATCCTAACACTCAGCTCGAGAGAGTGAGTGGGGTAAGGCGTAGGCTGGTCTTCATGCGGCAAATGGGTGTCCGAGAAGAATGCATTTGAAACGGGGTAAGTTGCCCGAGAGGGAACTTATTTCCATTTAAAGCTTAGCCTAGTCACTATTATTTTGCAAATCTCTGATCGAAAGCATGTACCCAATAATTTATCTCTACTTGTATTGCGGTCACATCCCAAGAACCTTCTCCCATACTTGTTTTTCTTGTTTATTTTGTTGTTTTAGTACTTGTTACAAAACCCCCTTTTGATAGTTGACACTTTCGTGTCACCTCTTTTGCATTTACAATGTCTTTCATCGCAAATGTATTTAACTACGACTAACTTGAATGAAATTCTAATTGGTTATTAATTCTCAAAACTGCTTCCTTAGGACACGACCCCAACCCTCAGTTGGGTTACTATATTATTGACGATCGTAGACACTAATATCGTAAGATAGTGTCATTGGTCACGATAAGCATCACTAAGTCCCAATTCGCTAGGTGTTATTTTCTCTTTTCAGGAGTTGAACCCCAAAGGAAATTTCTTTGAATACAATCGATATGATCACAAGTTCCTTGATGCAATAAGTTGCATTGCATGGCGTATTTAGGGATAGAAGCTAGAACCGATTTGATTAGCGTGGTTCTTCCTGCCAATGATAAGAGTCTATCCTTCCACCCTTTAAGTTTGTTGTTCATGTGGTTTATGGTGTATTGATAATCCGCGCATTAGGGGTGATGATTTGTAATTGGGAGTCCTAGGTATTTACCCATTTTATCTGATTGTCGAATGTTTAAAATAGTTGATAGGTTATTATGATTTTCCATTTTAACATTTGTGGAAAAAATTACTGAGGATTTATTGAAATTTATTTTTTGCCCCGATTGTTCTGCAAGGGTATTGAAGATATGAATAATAGTAGTAGCATTTACGAAATCTTCTTTTGCTAGGAGAATTATATCGTCAGCAAAGAGAATGTGTGAAATGAGTATTCCTATTCTTTCAACTCTTACTGGTTGCCATAGGTTCTCCTGAATGACATAGTTTATTAGTCTCGAAAGTCACTCCATGCATATTATAAATATGTAGGGGGATAATCGGTCTCCCTGCCTAATACATCTTCTAGGGAGGAAGTAGTTTGTGGGTTTCCCATTCACAAGTATAGAGATAGATGAGATGGATAAAAATGACATAATGAGGGATATGATATTCTTAGGGAGGTTAAGGATTTCCAGGGATTGTCTAATGAACAACCATTCTAGTCTATCAACGGCTTTTTCCAAATCTATTTTGAGAAGCATTTTGCCAATTTTTCCTTTTGATTTTTGATAGGAATGTACTGCTTCATGAGCTATAATTACATTATCAACAACTCTCCTTCTAGGGATGAAGTTGAATTATTGCGGACTGATGATTTTGTCTAGGTAAGGTCTAATTCTATTCTCTATGATTTTGGTAATGGTCTTGTAGATTGTGTTACAAAGACTAATGACTCTATAGTGGGTTATTTGTTCGGGATTGTTAGTTTTTGGTATTAGACATATGAAAGTCTTATTTAGTTTTGGAGGAATTTTGCAAGTATTGAACGCTTTCATACAGGTGGCTACTACAGTTTCCTCGGTGTCCTTCCAATTTTTTTGGAAAAAGATCAGATGTAGACCATCCGGACTAGGGCCTTTCAGAGGTTGGAAAGAAAATATAACATTTTTAGATTCTTCTATAAGTAGCAGTCTTGCTATGAAAGTTTTATCCTCCGAAGATAATGCATTGAGACATGAAGGATGGCTGACTATGAGACTTTGCTTTGGATCCGTTGAGTAGATTTTTTGGTAGTGGGAGAGAATTATTTCACTAATAGTCATAGGATCAAAAGTCCAATTTCCACCAAATCATTAAGGCCTAATATCCCGTTTCTATGTCTTTTGTTGATGGTGGAGGCATGAAAACATTTTGTAATTGCATCACCCTCATTAAGCCATTGAACTCTTGATTTAAGTTTCAAAAATTCCTCTTCTCGAATAACAACTTCGTTAAAATCGTTAATAAGGGTGTTTTCTAGCTCATAGTGAAAAGGATCTTTATGATAATTAGGGTCCATTTGTTGGAGACCTTTTAATATTTTAAGGATTTTATTTTTTTGTTTGAATATATTTCCAAAGGTTTCCTTATTCCAATTTTTTGTTGTATTGATGAAATTCTCGACATCAGTATTGTAATCTAAGCTATGGTTCCAAGATATTTTTACTATGTTTGGGAAGTCAAGGTGTCTCATCCACATAGTTTCTAGTCTAAAGATTTTGTTTGGTTTAGCATAACATTTAATAATTTTTAGGAGCAACGGACAATGGTCAGAATGTGTCCTAGGTAGGTGGTGCACGTTTGAGTCAGGTTATAGGTTTATCCATTCCTGATTTCCAAGAAAGCGATCCAGTCTTTCCATGATTAGAGTTTTGTTGTTCTTATGCTTATTTGTCCATGTGTATTTTTGCCGTGTGAAGCCAAGATCGATCATATTCATATCTTCTAGGTAGTCTATAAAGTTCGAGCATTTTTTTTATTTATAGGTCTTCCTCCTAATATATCTGACGAGCTTGTGATTTAGTTGAGGTCCCCACAAACTAGCAAAGGGCCTTTTATAGTAGTGGCTACATTTCTCAAGCTATTCCAAATAATTTTCCTAGATCTATAAAAATTCTTTGCATATATTACGGAAAAAAACCATTTAGGGGTAGTTGTACTGACCATAATAGTTGCATGTATTTCTTGCTCTGTGAGGACATAGGGTTCAACTGTGATCTCTGAGCTTTTCCAAAAAAGTGTGATGCCACCTGAATATTATGTAACAGGGACCTGAATGACATTAGTGAAGTCCAGAGTTTGTAGTAGTTTATCATGATCCTCCATTCTTGTTTTAGTAAGTGCTAATACCAAAGGACTATTCCATTCCATTAGTGACTCGCTTATTGTTCATGAAGTTGGCAATGTGCACTCCTCTATAGTTCCACATTAGGATCTTCATTGATATTTCTTCTTGTTGGCTTGAGCACCCTCCTGGAGTTAGTGACATCTCCAGATTCACTGTTGATACGTTCTTGGATCCTTCTTCCGCTAGCTGGCCCTGTTTAGGACTCTTCGCGGGAATGGTTAACACTACATATTTTGGAGTTGTAAGGGTATTGTAGTAGCTTATGTTCAATGATGTTTTGGATATTTCCTTTGGGACTCTGATTAGGAATTTCTTTTCGGTATTTTGGGGCATGTTTTAGTTTGGTCAATTGCATGTCATGAAATGTCCTATTTTAGGTGATTTAAATGTTTAGCGATCATACTTGGTACATTGTTTTTGTCACGACCTAGGGGTACCCCCTAGATGTAACATGGCGTATAGAACCCCGAAGGACTCCATACAAGCCACTTAGCTCTCATAAAATAAGAAATAGAACAATAAGAGTAAAACAATAGCCCAAGTCCAAACATGTAATAAAAGCAAAGTGGAAGTCTAATACACTTGTCTCATCATAGCCATCTAATACAATAGAATGAAATTGGGCCTAGCCCATACATCATGTTCAAAAGAGAAAATACATGAAAGATAGTGAAACAATAAAACTCCATCCTTGAGGCATGAGGACTCACCAAAAGCTCAGAATATCTCAAGTAAACCTCTAGCCACGAAACTGATGACCCTGACTGCTGGACCCTACATTTGGGAAATATAGGCAAGAGTATACATTAGTACAAAAAAATGTACCAAGTATGATAGCCATGCATAAAAATTTTTAAATCATGCTAAAAAGGGATATGCATTTCATGACATGCAATTGACCAAGCTAAACATGATATAAAAGAGTTATAAAAAATAAGTCATAAATCACGGTCAATGCAAGCTAACTTCATCTTTTAAACCTTTGAACTCATATGCGATACTTCTTGAAGTAACCTTAGTTTATTATTACTTGTGGGGAATTAGTCTTAACCGACATTGAGACCATATGAGCTATAACATGGAATCCAGTGTCTACCCTACACCGAAAAGGGATGTCCTACTTGACGAAGGTAGAACCTTGAACTTCTAGCTTAATAGATCCACTAGCTAATCAACTATGGGGTCACATAATTAAGGGATAAAGATAATGCAACTAGAAACCCGACCTCTTCTACAGGGGAGCTTCCATCTCATGAGATTTCTTTGGAAACCCAGACTCTACTACGAGAGAGATTCCATCTCACTATCAATATCCACTCGGTGCTAAGCATAAATCCCAAGAAATAGTCATTTCTTACTTGACTTCATTATTCATGAAAAGGTGCCCTTGGCCTACCAATTCAAGCTAGTTTCATTAAGATAGCTCCTAGGCTTTGATTCAATTAGGTGAGAAAGCCTTTCAACCTAAAAATCCTTTCTATGTGAGAAAACCTTTCACATCATGCTAGTATGTATTTTAGTGAGAATATCCTTTTACAACACAACATCAACATTGGTACTTTACTCTCAAAGCACCCTTAATACATTTGCATAAATTTCATCAAACAATGCATAAGTCCATAATTTACCTCTTGTGGTCAAAACCCACTTTCAATCATAAACTCTTTGAAAACATGAGTTAGATATGGATTTCATCATAAATACATGTAAAGCTTGCGATACATGCCTAATTTCATAAAATTATTCCTTGAAGATCAAATCCCACATCATATGATTCATAGCTTAAAAACATAGGGTTTACATTGGTTCATGGGGGAATCATCATAAAATCATCACGTATCATCAATTCATGCCAAAGAGGTCATAATCAATCATTTAAATCAATAATGAAAACAATCCATGATAATTGAAGAAAACCCTAACTCAATTGGGGAATTCTACCATTTGAAATAGAGGAATTTGGGAACTCCATGGATGAAAACTATCATACCTTTGATAAAAAAGCTAGACTTCAATGGATGAATTGAGACCATTACTTGAAACACTAGGTTGAATCTTCTTCTTCTTCAAATTTCTAGAGAGAAATATATTTGGAGAGGAAATTTGGTTTTCTTTTGTGAATTTGGAAGAATGAAGTGAATGGGTTAATTTTGGGGTTGAAAAATACTTATATATGAGTCTTATAGAAGGGTAAAATAACATAGTATAGGAACTAATTAATTAGAAAAAGACCCTACTGCCACTTAAAATATCTGACAGTTGGCCACCGACGGACCCAGTCGACGGGCCGTGGTCTAACCCACGGTCCGTGCTAGTAGACCATGGTTGGGCATCAGAAAGTCTGTTTTTGGCCCTCGAACCACAGACCCTAACCATGAACCGTGGTCTTACTACGGTTCGAAGGTCGAGCCGTGGTCCTTGACCTCTGAATCTTAGCCAAGGTGGCCAACCTATGGACCCACCTATGGTCCATGGTTCAACCCACGGGTCCTGGTTGGTCTCCGTGACTGGTACCTGCAACTTCCCAAAATCTGATCCTTTTCCCTTTTTTGGTTACGCGGTGTTACAATATCTCCCCCTTGGGACCATTCGTCCTCGAATGAGATTTTAAAGTTGTTCTGAAAGAGTAGGATAGGAACTAACAACCCAATCTACAATGCAAGGCATAAAACCAAGGAGGAACTATCGACTCCAAGCTAGGACGTTCTCAAAACATCATAAGAGGGGTGAAACTAACATTGTCAGCCCATTATGCATGCAATACACATAAAGAAGGAGGAAACATCAACTCCAAGCTAATCATACTCAAATGTATCATAAGGAAGTGGAACTACATCTAACAACCCAATATGCATGAATTTTCAAAATTACTAATGTTCAAGGAGGAACTACCTTCTCCAAGCTAAAAGCATGCACAATCTCATTGAGCTCATATGCAATTCGATCTCAAAAAGCATATCTAAAGCATGTTCATCAATTCATATCATAAAATCTATAAGCAGTTCATACTCAATGCACAACAACATGAGGAAAATCAATCATATAAACTCATTTTCTTGCAAAACACAAGTTTTCATGAACATGCATCACATCAGGAAATCGTGGAAACACATAAAAAAACTCATGACTCCCAAAATAGAGACAAACCGAGAGAAACTCATTACCTCAAGCTAGAATAGGAGTAGAAGGAAAGAGATGAGGATATAGGGAAATCATATCGGCCTCGGCCTCTCAAGTAGCACCCTCAACGAATTGATTCCTCCTCAAAACCTTTACGGAAGCTATTTCCTTATTTCTCAACTCCTTAACTTGCAAGTGTAGAATCTCTACCAGAACTTCCTCATAAGAAAGACTTTCATCAACTTCCAACCCTTCTAGGGGAACTATGGATGTCAGATCTCCAACACAACTTAAGTATAGAGACATGGAAAACGGGATACACTATTGCCAACTCATTTGGAAAATCTAACTCATAAGCAACCTTACCAACACGCCTCAAAATCTGATATGGGCATACATATCGGGGACTAAGCTTCCCTTTCGTACCAAACCTCATTGCACCCTTCATGGGTGAGATTTTCAAGTAAACTTAATCGCTAACCTCAAACTCTATATCCCTTCTTCTCACATTGGCATAAGACTTTTGCCGACTTTGAGCTGTTTTCAACTCTTCTATAATAAGCCGAACTTTCTCCATGGTCTCTTGTACCAATTTGGGACCTATTAGGGAAAATTCACCCACCTCAAATCATCCTATAGGAGATCTACACCTCTTACCATATAAGGCCTCAAATGGAGCAATATTGATACTCGAGGGATAACTATTTTTGTAAGCAAACTCAGTCAATGGAAAATGGTCACCCAATTGTCCTTAAAATTGATCACACAAGACCTTAACATATATTCTAAAGTATGGATCGTACGGTACGCTTGACCATCGATTTGGAGGTGAACAATCGTGCTAACCTTAACCTTAGTACCATGACCCTTTTGGAATGACTTCCAAAAGTGATAAATGAATTGGGTACCACGATCGAAAATAATGAACATAGGCACTCCATGCAACCTTACAATTTCTCCTAAGTACAACTTGGGATAGTCCTCCTCCGAATAGGAAACCTTGACGGGAAGGAAATGAGCTTATTTCATCATCCAATCTACTATCACCCAAATCAAATCATGTTGTCTCCAGGTGCGAGGCAAATCGACTATAAAGTCCATATTCAAATCTTCCCACTTCCAAGTGGGAATACTAATTTCTTCGGATAAACCTCCTGGTTTCTGATGCTCAACCTTTAATTGTTGGCAATTTGGACACTTAGCCACAAATCCCGCAATATCTTACTTCATCTCATTCCACCAATAGACCTCCCATAAATCATGGTACATCTTGTTGGCTCCCGGGTGAATGGAATACCATTAACTATGGGCTTCTGTTAAATTTGTTCCCTCTAGTCATTCACATTTGGAACACGTAATTGACCTTGGTATCTAAGTACTCCATCTCCCCTTGGGAGAAAACCTCAACGGACTTCTTGAGCACCGCTTCCTTCAATTCTACCAAAATTGGATAAAGACCTTGCTTGGCTTTCACATCCGCCACAAATGACGATTCAGAACCATTGTAAACCATAACACCGCCCTTGGTGGAGTCCACACGTTGAACACCTAATCGAGCCAATCTATAAACATCTCGAACCAACTCTTTCTTTTCTTTCTCAATATGAGCAACACCACCCATACATAACCGACTAAGAGCATCCACCACCACATTTTCTTTACCGGGGTGATTAAGAATACTCATGTCATAATCCTTCAATAACTTAAGCCACCTTCTTTGGCGAAGATTGATGAGTGCACAAATTGGATTCATTTAGGGCTATATATTGATAGAATTAGTGTCCTCAAATGCATATTTTGTCTCAATATCTGATGAAAACTCTTAAGTTTCAGGTAATTGGAATTTGAGGCAAAACATGGACACTACTTGGCAAGAAGGAACAAGGAGGCTGAAAAGAACGAAGAAATGAAGGCCTGAAGATTTCTGAGCCTAATTGGCGAGTTGCCAATCGGCCTGGAGATCGCTTTTTGTTCCAGTGTGCTGAGCCTTGAAAGGAAAGATCAAGTTGGCGATGAAATGGAGCAATCGTCGTGTCACCGAGTAGTTTCATGAAGCAGTACCATATCGCCCAGGGACTCAAAGTGCGAAGAGGCTGAAGGCTAAAGCAAAAAGGCAATGAAATTGACCAAAAGGCGGATCACCGAGTGTATCGGCGATCCCGACTAACTGCGCCGAGTGATACTCCACAGCCCAAATTTTTAAACACTATAAATACTTGTTTAAATTGTTAACTTAGTATTAAGTCATAAACAATTTTTAATTCAGACTTAGAATATTTTCAGTTTTAAGTTTTAGAGGGTTTTGGAGACTTTGTTCTAAAACCTTGAAGATTCAAAGGGTTTCAACTTCAAGAAATTGGATGTGGGTCTCAAAGATTCTTCACTCTTTACCTGTTTTAAGACTTAATTCTTCATACCCAGTTGATGGAAACTGATATTGGTATTGATTTTTACCTTTTTCACATGTGTAGCGAAAACCCCAATTCTTGGGGTGTGATTTTGTGAATATAGGTTAGATTATCTGTAGGGTCTTGCTTGTTGATGGTTTATTTGTTGTTTAAATGTGATTTCATCTAGTAGTTGTGTATGAACTTAATGGGATTGTAGTTGCAAATACGATTTCATCTTAGTGTTGTTGGCTTGCTCGAGAGAGAGGTCGTAAAACTAAGACTATTAAATTGATAGCCGGTGGTATTGGGTCGACATGGGTTAGCTCGAGAGAGTGAATCCTAGTGATTTTCCCACACATTTAGCTCGAGAGAGTGAATGGGCTAAGGCAGAGGCTGTGCTTAATGCGGCAACTCAGTGTTCGAGAGAAACCGAGTTTATTTGGGGTAAGTTGCTTGAGAGATAATTTACCCCCACTATAATCTAGCCTAGTCACAAATGTTCAACAATCTACCATCAAAAGAATGTACCCAATAGTCTAGTTTATCCCGTATTCCTATCACATCCCAAGAATCCGGTCTCTATATCTTGTTTCCTTATATTTTTGTTTGTTTTTGTTCATTAGCTTAACACAAACCCCCATTATTGATAATTGACACTTGCGTCACCGCCATAGATTTATTATGTTTTTATTCGTTAATATTTATAGCTATGACAAATGAGAACTAGATTGTATTTTTCTATTAATTCTCAAAACCACTCCCTGTGGGAACGATCCTTACCGGTGGTTGGGTTATATCACTATACGCGATCGTATGGCACTTGAACCAAAAGAGTGTCAGTTGATTACGTCTTTAAACATCAAAATGGCACCGCTGCCGAGGAGTGGTGTTATTTGAAAATTCGTAGTTAAGTAGGATTTTTGTTCTTCTTAGTCGTAGTTTACTTAATTTTTAGTTTTGTCTTGATTGTTTGTGTTGAAAGCAGGAAGCATGAGTGTTAATGGCAGTAACGGCTGCCAGGTGGGCCACGAAGATGACATCGGAAATCTCAAGGATGTCCAACAGCCCAACATTTATGACCCCCATCTCATGGGAGGTATTGGGACCATCCGTTTACCTCCAGCCGAAGGAAATGCAGTGTTCCATATAACCAGTACTATGTTCTAACTGTTGCAACTAAAGGGACTTTTCAGTGGATTGGCTCATGAGGATCCTCACTAGCATCTTCAAAACTTCGTGGATGTGTGCGGACCATTCTCTTCCAAAAACATCTCTCAGGAGTCAGTCCAATTAAGGTTATTCTCTTTCTCATTGATGGGAGAAGCGTGCAAGTGCCTGGTGTAGTTGCCACTCAAATCCATCACTTCTTGGGAGGATTGGTCACCACATTTAATGTGCGATTTATCCCTCTCTCGAAGATGATGACTCTTCGGGACAGTAGCCAAAGATTTAAGCGTTTGGAGAGCAAGCCAATTTATGAGACTTGGTTGCGATTCAAAAAGTTGGTGCTCCAATGCCCGACTCATGGTCTGCCCGACAATGTTTTGTTGCAGTACTTTTACCGAAGCCTGGACTCGGTAAACAAAGGTGTTGCTGATCAGCTTTCACCTGGAGGCCTGATGCAACAACCGTATGTAGTTGCAGCCCAACTTTTAGATGGCATGACGACCATAAACAGAGCATGGTACATCCGCGAAAATCAAGTCTCCCCTCTCACATTCAAGCTCTCTAAGGAGCAATAGAGAAAGATCACGAGAGAGACCAAAATATGGCCAAGATCATGACACAACTTGACATTTTATCCAAAAATGTCATGGGGGCTGGTGCCCGTGGTGTCAATGCCATTGGGGTCGGGTGTGCAAATCCTGAGGAGACGAAGTTTGAAGCCTTATATAATAAGGAGGTAAATTTTCTAGCAAATCAAGGCGGTGGTTATCGTTCAAACTACCCAAGGCAGGATGGTAACCAAGGTTGGGCAAGAGAGGATGATTAGAAGGATCGCAACAGAGAATGGAGGGATCAAAATCCTAACTGGAAGGATGGGGAGAAGGACAGGTATGTGCCTCCCATGAGCGTCAAAAGCCAAAGGATTCGAAAGGTGGTATGCTCTCTCATATCCTCAACAAAGTTGAAGGGTTAGACAAAATTTTGAAAGAAATGAAAGAAGATATGTCAACCCTTAGCCAGACCGTCACCTCCCATTCAGTGTCGATAAAGTAGTTGGAGACTCAAATGGGTCATATATCATCTCATTTCAATTCGAGACAACAGGGGGCTTTTCCTAGTGACACTATGGCTAACCCCAAGTATGAGGTTTGAAGGTGGACTTGCGTCGTACCGCGATGTTAACTAAGGAGCTGTTTGGGAGGCAACCCAAAATCCCTTACTGCTTTCTATTTATGTTTTGGTAAAATAATGGTGTTTTGTTTGTACAGGTTGAAGTGCGAAAAGTGTCAGAAAAGTGCAGGGTGGCGAGCAACAGTTTCAGTCGGCGAGTTGCCGAAGAGGTCGGCAAACCCGACCTAATCCACCATTTGACTCAAGACATCTTCAAATTAGAGTCTGTAAAACTCAGCGAGCCTAGGGAAATTATTGGCGAATCGCCGATAATGTCGGCGATCTCGACGGAGACCGCCGTTGGGACCCCCACACTCACTGGAGGTTATGTAAGATTCTACAAGGTAAATGAACACTCATCAAATCGCTGAGAGGATAGGCAAGCTCGACTAATGTTGCTGAATGGGTGAATAATGGACGGTTTTGCAGGCCAAAGGTCTAAAAACTTCAAACTCATTCACTTTCCATCTGCCCAAACTCACACCTGCACGCTAGTTCCTATGTTTTCACATTTTTAGAGTATTTTTAGTGCTGATTTGTGCTCGGCATTGGATTACATTGCCGCCTAGCATTTCAGTCTTCTCTTTGTCGACACCAAAGGTTGGTTTTCTATGCCCTGAGTTTATTTTATCAAACATTATACAAATTTGCATTTGATCTTATTGAGTTGTTGTGTGTTGGGTCTCTCCGATAAGCTTAGATTGTTTATATGCATGATTTAATCTGATAATCTTGCTCGAGTAGTTGTAACTGTTGAAATCCCATAATTGTATGCCTTAAACTGGATTAAAATTAAAAAGGTTGTGTTTGGTTTAATTGTACTAGTGCATACTTTGATTTTGTTTTTGAGGGTTACAGGGTTGAATTCAAGAAGTTGGGTTGAAAATATGCATGTTGAGCCGTTTAGGGAGCTGGGTCGAGCTCGCCGAACCACTCTGCATTTCGCCGAATATTCCCATCTCGCCCTTAAATTTTATGCTCTATGTTTTGATGGGTTCTATAACTTTCGACGAGAAGTTAAAGGTCGGCAAAGACCTTCGGCGACTTGCCGAAAGTCTCTTTATATACTTGACAACACCCCTGGATCTCTGTGCACTATAGCTTTCAGTGGACTAACCCTATATCACTGAATGATATCGACGACTCGCCGAAAGAGTCGGCGAAGCTTACCAGCAACTGATCTCCCGTGCTTTAGTCAAATGTTTCTCTAACTTCTCTTCGAGATTTTGCAGACAAGACTAAATCTAAAGTTGCTGAAAGAATAACGCCAACTCAAGAGAAGTCCAAAGGGATTGCGATAATGGATGATGCAATTACGTCGAAAGGAAAAGCTTCGAAACTATCCACAACTATTGGGAAAGGCAAGGGCAAGAGACCCACTTCTGCCAGGAAAACCATTACCCTGGACCCTAATATTCCTTCATGGGCCAGGGGATTTTGCAGAGCGGTGCATGTCTTTCTAGCAGACCTACACTCAACAGAGCTTAGCGAATCTGGAACTGTTGTTCCCCCTGAGGTGACCTCGGGCACTGATGCCCAGATAGACGGAGCGACTATGTAGACGGGACCCCTCTTTAACTCCCTCTCTATTTCGCTTTATTTCACTGTTGGATAATTTTTATTTGCATTTGAGGACAAATGATTTTTTTTTGTGTTGGGGTGAGGCCCACCTTTGTGCATATTTATTTTGTTATTTTTAGGTTGAAATCTATAATTATGCTATACACTGCTTTTCGTGGATGTTTGAGCTTGTGGCTCTTTTTGTTTTTTTTTTATTGCAAATGATTTTGACCCTTCCAAAAATTTCTTGCCACCTCTCTTGTGATTGAAAGTGGCTGTTCTTTGGCAAATTTAAGTCTCAGTTCTGATCAATACCGATGACTTGAATAGTGCTCATAGTCGAACGAACATTAATGTACGGCTACGATGACACCAAATGAAGTTGCATAGACAATATGTGAACTCTTTTCATCTCGTTGTGACTATCCAATTATCAAATTGATTCTCTTGCGTTGAACGTTGCACACTAGTGAAAGTGTGGAGTCTTGTTTTATTTTAGTGTAGATGTCTTGTGTGATGAGCTTACTGTGAACCATGCGTGATAACACCTAGAATTTTCCCCGTTGGTCCGGTCGACTTAGTAAGGCTATCTCTTGATATGATCTTAGGCAACTTCGAAGAGTGTGAGCCAATTTGACATAAACCTCTTTTGTGACCTAGCTTGTGAGTGTGCGAACCTCTTTTTAACACCCCTTGAGCCTTATCTTTCTTTGGAAGAAACTTGATGAAAACATGACCTTTCTTGACCCACTACCTATAATCCTCTTGATTTGTGGTTGATTGAATAGCAAAGTTAGGCCAAAAGCCTAAGTTGGGGGTGTGGTGAAAAGATAAGGCCAGGTCAAGAAGTGCAAGGAAAGTCTTCTTTAACCCATGGTGTTGAAAAAATGGAACCCCTCCATATAGAAAAAAGAGAAGAGAAAAAGAGGAGAAAAGAATGAAAAAGAAAAGTTGTAGAATAAAGTACAAAAGAAATGGGGTTCCCGAACAATCCATGGAAAGTGAATAATAGGATGACTTATGAGCACTAAAGAAAATGATAAAGGAAGAGGAAAAGAAGTGTTGTGAGCACCACATTTCATGAGGATGAAAGTCACTAAGCCTAAATGACCATACCTTTGCACTCAGCCCCATTACAAGCCTTGTAAAGACATTTTTTGATATTGAGTGAGCTGAAACAAATGTTGATTGGAAAATACGGGCAAACCTATAGGTGAAAAGCATGCATTGTGTTTTTCTTTTTGAGTGTGAGCGTTGCATTTGATTTCGAAGCTTTATATGATTAAATTTCTGTGTGTGGAAATGGCATCATCCTTTGTGTGAGGGCATTCGAGTGCTTTTGTTGTGCTTGAACTTGCATTTGAAGCAAGTATTGCGAGCTAGAGAATCTTTGGTAATGGTGTGTCACAACTTGAATATTTGGGTACACAATTGATCCTTGCATGAGTAAATTGAGTCTTGTTGTGTACATTCATGATCGAGTCTTGTGTAGAACTATCTGAGACATCCGTTTTGAACTGCTGAACTTGAGTTTTACTTGAGGACAAGCAAAAGTTTAAGTTAGGGGTGTTGATGAGTCCACAAATTGGACTCATTTCGGGCTATATTTTGATAGAATTAATGTCCTCAAATGCATATTTTGTCTCAATATCTGATGAAAACCCTTAAGTTTCAGGTATTTGGAGTTTGAGGCAAAGCATGGACACTACTTGGCAAGAAGGAACAAGTCGGCTGAAAAGAGCGAAGAAATGAAGGCATGAAGATCACCGAGCCTAGTTGAAGAGTCGCCAATTGGCTTGGAGATCGCCTTTTGTTACAGTGTGCTGATCCTTGAAAGGAAAGATCAAGTTGGTGATAAAATGGAGAAGTCGGCGTGTCGCCGAGTAGTTCCGCGAACCAGTACCATATCGCCCAACAACTCAAAGCGCGAAGAGGCTGAAGGCTATAGTAAGAAGGCGATGAAATCGACCAAAAGGCGGATAGCCGAGTGTATCGGCGATCCTAACTAACTGTGCCGAGTGATCCTCCGCAACACAAATTTTCAAACACTATAAATACTTGTTTAAATTGTTAACTTAGTATCAAGTCATAGAAATTTTTTAATTCAGACTTAGAATATTTTCAGTTTCAAGTTTTAGAGGGTTTTAGAGACTTTGTTATAAAACCTTGAAGATTCAAAGGGTTTCAACTCCAAGAAATTGGACATGGGTCTCGAAGATTCTTCACTCTTGACGTGTTTTAAGACTTAATTCTTCATACCCAGTTGATGGAAACTGATATTGGTATTGATGTTTACCTCTTTTACATGTCTAGCTAAAACCCCAATTCTTGTGGTGTGATTTTGTGAATATGATTTAGATTATCTATTGGGTCTTGCTTGTTGATGGTTTATTTGTTGTTTAAATGTGATTGCGTTCAGTAGTTATGTATGAACTTAATGGGATTGTAGTTGCAAATTAGTGTTTTTGGCTTGCTCGAGAGAGAGGTCGTAAAACTAAGAGTACTAAATTGATAGCCGGTGGTATTGGGTCGACATGGGTTAAACTCAAAAGAGTTAATCCTAGTCCTTTTCACACACATTCAGCGAGAGAGAGTGAATGGGCTAAGGTGGAGGCTGTGCTTAATGTGGTAACTCGGTGTTCGAGAGAAACCGAGTTGATTCAGGGTAAGTGGCTCGAGAGAGAATTTACCCCCACTATAGTAGAGCCTAGTCACAAATGTTCAACAATCTACTATCAAAAGCATGTACCCAATAGTCTAGTTTATCCCGTATTCCTATCACATCCCAAGAATCCCGTCTCCAAATTTCGTTTCCTTATATTTTTGTTTCTTTTTGTTCATTAGCTTAACACAAACCCCCATTATTGATAATTGACGCTTGCGTCACCGCCATAGATTTATTATGTTTTTATTCGTTAATATTTATAGCTATGACAAATGAGAACTAGATTTTGTTTCTTTATTAATTCTCAAAACCAACCCT
Source organism: Solanum okadae (assembly GCA_036553675.1). Taxonomy (NCBI): domain Eukaryota; kingdom Viridiplantae; phylum Streptophyta; class Magnoliopsida; order Solanales; family Solanaceae; genus Solanum; species Solanum okadae. Next base: position 15,300,421 of record CM071687.1, on the reverse strand, counting down.
ATGGGAATGATCCCAACCCTTGGTTGGGTTATATCACTACACGCGATCGTATGGCATTTGAATTGAAATAGTGTCAGTTGATTACGTCTTTAAACTCAAAGATTAAAATCTTTTTGATTAAATACATATTGCAAACTCTTGTGGTCGGTAAACATATCTACAAGTACTCTATACAAATAGTGTCTCCAAATCTTTAAGGCAAAAACGACCGCCGCTAACTCAAGATCGTGAGTAGGATAATTCTTCTCATGGATTTTAAGTTGCCTTGAGGCATAGGGAATAACTTTCCCATTTTGCATATGCACACCTAACCCAGTCCTCGAAGCATCACAATAAACCACAAAACCATATGTTCCTTCCGGTAAGGTCAACACCGGAGCGGAAGTAAGTCTATCTTTCAACTCTTTCAACTCTTTTCACACGCTGCAGACCATATGAACTTAGCCTTCTTTTTAGTCAAAGCCGTCAAAGGAAAGGCAATTGAAGAGAATCCCTCAACCAACCTTCTATAGTAACCGGCGAAACACAAGAAACTCCTAATATCCGAGGGAGTTAGAGGTCTAGGCCAACTCTTGACCGCATCCGTCTTCTTAGGATCTACCTCAATACCCTTGCTTGAGACAATATGACCAAGGAAAGGTATAGACCTTAACAAAAAATCACATTTGCTAAACTTTGCAAAAAGTTGTTGGTCCTTAATGATTTCAATACGATCCTCAAATGATCAATATGCTCATTCTCACTTCTTGAAAAGATCAAAATATCATCGATGAACACAATATCAAACATGTCAAGGTTTTGCCTAAACACCTTATTCATCAAGTCCATAAACGCCGCTGGAGCGTTAGTCAACCCAAATGACATTACTAGAAACTCATAATGATCATACAGAGTTCAAAAAGACATCTTCATAATGTCATCGTCTTTCACCCTCAATTGGTGATAACCCAATCGGAGATCAATCTTTGAGAAATAACTTGCTCCTTGAAGTTGGTCAAACAAATCATCTATCCTTGGAAGAGGATACTTTTTCTTAATGGTAACCTTGTTCAACTGTCGATAATCGATACATACACATACAAAGAGAACCATCTTTCTTTCTCACAAACAAAACTGGAGCACCCCATGAAGAAACACTCGGTCGAATGAAACCCTTATTCAACAAAGCTTTCAATTGTTCTTTCAACTCCTTAATTTCTGGAGCTGTACAATAAGAAGGAATAGAGATAGGTTACGTATCTGGGAGAAGGTCAATATCGAAGTCTATTTCCCGCTCGGGAGGAATATCAGGTAAGTCATCTTGGAACACTTCCAAAAATTCATTGACAACGGGGACCGACTCAAGAGAAGGGGTTTCAGAATCTACATCTCTTAACCTTACTATATGGTAAAAACAACCCTTGGAAATCATCTTTCTAGCGTTTAGATAGGAAACAAATTGACCCTTAGGCATAGAATTTCCCCCCTTCCACTCTAGGATAGGGTCATTCAGGAACTGAAACTTGACTACACGAGTTCTACAATCAATAGAAGTATAATAAGAGTGCAACCAATCCATACCCAAGATAACATCAAATTCTAACATTTGCTCTACCGAGTCAACAAGAGTAACTCTATTGGCCAAGGAAATGGGACACTTTCTATAAACCCTCTTAGCCACCACAGAATTACCTACAAGAGTAGAGACAGAAAAAGGTTCTATCTACACATTGGGGAGCACATCAAACCTCATCACCACATAAGGCGTTACAAAAGACAAGGTAGCACCGGGATCAAGTAAAGCATATACATCAAGTTGAAAAACTTTTAACATACCTGTAAGCACATCCGGAAAACTCTCTTGTTCACCTCTAGTATGAAAAGCATAAAAGCGGTTTTGTTAGGAGCATTGGAATCCAAACCACTAGGGGTGGATTGCTTGCCATCTATTCCCTTACCCATGAGCATTGAGAAATCCCTCATTTGGTGACCACTTTTACCACAACCATAGAAACCATTTGTGCTGGCTAGACACTTACCACCGTGATTCCTTCCAGACTTAGTGCAATTAGACCTAGGATGAAGATCCACTACCATTACCTCCTTGAGGCTTAGGTTTAGACACCCTATCTTGGTTGAACTTAGGAGTATCATTGGAGGAACCTTGACCGGAAAACCTCTGCTGGAATTTTGGACGCCCTTATTTATCGGACCTTGTGTTAGAAATTTCCATCACCGGTCTTAGCCCTTTTTGCCTCCCTAGACATTTCCTTGAGTTTCTCCTCCTCAATTTATTGGGCATGCACCATAAGACGAGAGATGTCCATATCATGAATAAGCATTGTGGTTCAGCACTTTTTAACCACAATTTCTGACACACTTGGCTCAAACTTACTTATCTTAGCCCTTGAATCAACAACCATTGATAGAGCATACTTAGACAATTGAGTGAACGTTAGAGCATAATCCCTTACACTCATACTCCCTCGTCGAAGGTTACTGAACTCTAGCACCTTGGCTTCCTTTATATCAAGGAGAAGGAACCTATCAAGAAATGCGATCTTAAACTTCTCCCAAATAAGAGGAACCACATCTTCTGGTCTCCCTTCCTTCTATTGATTATACCAAATTTGAACCACACCTTTTAATTTGTTAGCGGCCAACTCCGCCATTTCCACAAGCGTAACTCCCATGATCATCAACACCTTATAGACCTCATCGATAAATTCTGGAGGATTTTCTTCATCTTTGGAACAATGATACTCCGGATGATTTATCTTTGTGAAGTCCCTCACTCTTGAAGCCGCCGAATTCACATTTGAGCTTGCGGGAACCACAACCTCCCTATTGGCTTGGGCCGTCACCGCTTGAGCCAACACTTGAAAAGCAGCCTTAACTCTGCATTAGAAACATGCTTGGCCAAAGGATCGACCGAAACCTGAGGATCTTAGGGAGTGATTAATGTTTCAAATACACCTCATCCAATTCTAGGTGTAAACAATCGTTCATTGGTATAATACCCAATGATGAGTTAGAGTCAAGCCCATAGGGAGTAGTATGTGTTTGAATTCAATTACGAAGTAGCTAATGTGACTTAATTAGTTGTAGGAATAGAAATTATCTGAATCACAGAAATAAGTTAAAAGAGTGACATCATTGTCAAACATGGGGGGATTTGAGATCAATTAGCGATCACAATAATAACAAATAACAGTGGTAATAAAATGATTTAGAGGTACTTGGGAGATTAACCAATTAACTGCCAATTAAGATAAATGGCTGATAGCTAATTACTGAAAGTTACTAAATCTTCACAAGTGGAATGGGCTTTAAGTGAGGCAACTTTCTCTCGAACAATTGCCACAGTTCAATTTAGTTCTTTCGAACCTCAACAGACTAACCTGAAAAGACCAGCCCATAACCTCACTCCATCTACTCTCTCGAGCTAGATAGGTAGCATGAGACTTAGGATTCATGCTCTCGAGCTGAACCCACGATAGCTCAATTACTACGAGTACTAATTTATCGCCTTGCTTTACACTCCTCTCTCAAGCAAGCATAAAACTCTAAACCATATTGAAATAACATTCAACACATCAATTTATCACATCAATAAATCAGACCCACTCCAAATTAGACATACAATCAATAATTTCTTACATCCATCAACTAAATTAAGCAATTAACCACATGGTCAAACCCCATTCTGACCCCCAAGAATGGAGTTTTAGATAGTCATCACAAAAAGTGAAAATTCAATACCTACAACATGCTCCGTAGCTGGTATTGATTTGCAAGACTTGAAAATTAATAAACTTCGCTTAAATTACAAGACCCAACTCCAAAATCCACTTGAAAGCTTGAAAATTTAGCAAGAACAATGTTTTTCGTTCTGGGTGTGAGTTTCCCAATGTTTTTATGCCTTCTCTCTCTTCAAAATATTAATTTATACTAATCCAAAATTTGACAACTTGGGGAAAATTGGCTAGGAAAGTCGGGTTTCGCTAACTGGTCGGCGACCCTGTGCATCGCCTTCGAGTTTTGTGTTCTTAACCTATTATGCACCGTAACTTTAGGCGATCTAAGTAGGGGTCGTCGATGGGTTTAGCGTTTCACCCTTCGCTCCTTTAGATCGCCAATCTGCTTGCATCTTCATGGTGCATTCTTTAAATTTCGGCGGTCCAAACTTTCTTCACCGATCTAGTCGGTGCTTCGACCATAGGATTTGTGCCTCGCCCAATTTCTCTCATCCTCAAGGCTGGTATGCTGGAACTTTGGGCGGAGTGATGAGCTATTCGGCGGTTCGCCGAATGGTCTTGGTGATCTTTAGGATCACTTTTCTTCACTTCTTCAACTTTTTACTTTCTTTTTACCCGGTCAAGTCCGTGCCTTTCTCCTTAGCGTTCATAGCTGTAAATCAACACTTTAACATCATTTTAGAGCATAAATTAGGCATTTGAGGACACTTATACTATCAAAAGAAAGCCCAAATGAGTAGAAATCTCAAACTCATCAACACCCCAACTTAAACTTTTTCTTGTCCTCAAGTAAAACTCAAGATTAATCAGTTCAACAAGGATGTCTACAAATAGTGCCACATAAGAATTAACATAAATGCACACAATAAGAATCAAATTACTTATACAATGATCAATTTTGCAGTCAATGTTTCAAATTGTGACTCACCATCATCAAGAGTACTCAAGCTCACAATGCTTGCTTCAAATGCAAGTTGAAGCTCAACAAAGGTATCCAAATGCCCTCACAACAAAGATAATTCCATATTCACACAAAATTTCTCTACAATTTAAATTCCTGGAAACACATATAACTCTCACACTCACAAAGATGAACACATGCATAACTTCACCCATAGGTTTGCCCTTATTTTCCAGTCAACATTCGTTTCAGCTCAGTCAAGATCACACGGGTCTTTTCAAGGCTAGTAACGGGGCTAAGTGTAAAGGTATGGTCATTTAGGCTTAGTTGCTTCCACCTTCATGATGTGTGGCCTGAACATCACTTTTCTTCTTTTATTTAACATGTTCAAACTCCACCCCATTATTCAACTTATCATGAATCACCGAATACTCCATTATTCATTCTTTTCACACACTTTATTTCACAACTCTCTCTCTCTTTTTCAGTCATTTTCTTATCTTTTCTTTTCTTTTTTTACATGAAGGGTTTGATGAGTCCAAAATTTGGACTCATTTAGGGCTTTGTTTATATAGAATTAGTGTCCTCAAATGCTTATTTTGTGCCAATAACTGATCTAAAACACTTAATTTTTAGGTTTATGGATCGAGGAACAAAGAAAGGACACTAACAAACAAAAAGGAACAAAACAGGTTGAAAGAATGAAGAAAGGAAGTTTGGTTATCGCCAAGTTCACTTGGCGAATCACCGAATTGCTATTTGACCGCCTAAAGTTCCAGTGTGCCAAGCCCTGAGGATAATAATCAAGTTGGCGATGCAAAGGAGCAGTCAGCGGATCACATAGTAGTTCCGCGATGCAGTTCTAGATCTCCCAAAGTTATAGACCTTAAGGATGCTGAATACCAAGGCAGAAGGGCGATGGAATTGACCAAAGGGCTGCTCGTCAAGTGGTTCGGTGAGCCCGACTTACTTTGCTGAGTGACTATTCGCAACACATTTTTGGCGACTATAAATACATTTTTGAACATTTAGTTAGAGATCTAATCCTATGTTTGCACACAGATTTAAAAAAAATCTATTTCTGAGTATTGAACTGGGAGACAAGTATTCTCTAGTTTTTCGTAAGCTTTGAAGAATTGAAGTTTTTCACTTTTAAGAAATTGGAATTGAGTCTTTGAGATTCTTTGAATTGGAGCATTGTAAGGAAGAATCTACTCTTGCCCAATTGATGGATAATCAATTTGGTAACAATTTTTTACCTTTTTATGATGTCTAGCTAATTCCCAAATTCTTGGGGTGTGATTATGTGATTATGGGATAATTTATTTTATAGGTATTGCTAATTGTTAGTTTAAATGTTATTTAGAAGTGAGTTTAATAATTAATTATGGTTTAATTTAAGAATTGTAGTTGGAAATGCACCTCTAGCTTTGTGTTCTTGGCTTGCTCGAGAGAGAGGTCTTAGAACTAAGGTTTTTGATTGATGGTTAGTGGGTATTGGGTTGACCTGGGTTCAGCTCGAGAGAGTGAATCCTAAACCTAATCCCACACATTTAGCTCGAGAGAGTGAATGGACTAAGGTGTGGGCAGTTCTTATTTTGCATGCTTTTTGATGTTCGAGTGAAATCAACTTGTTTCGGGATAAATTGTTCGATAGAAAGTTTATCTCCTCTATAGCCTAGCTTACTCACTAATATCTAGCTATTTTCTAATAGTTGCAATTACCCATTTGTCTATATTAGCCTATTATCGATCACATCCCAATAACCCGTCTCATTATTGTTAGGTTCTCCTATTTGTGACTGTTTGTAGTTGATATTTAAAACCAAAACCCCCCATTTGACATTCGTGTCTTCCCCTGATATGAATGATGTCTTTATTCGATAATGTTTATTCCTATGATTGATTTGAACACGTTCGTACTTCCAAACTAAATCTAAAACACGTACCGCTCCCTGTGGGATTTGACCCCAAATCAATTAGGTAGGTTTTATACTGATTAACGATCGTTGACGCTTAGAATTTGATGAAGTACATTTGAAACATTATTATTCAAAATGACGCCGCTGTCGGGGAGTGGCGTTGTTTAAGATTATTTTGGTGAAGTGGAATTTCGTTTCTTTTAGTCGTTGTTGAATCTACTTATTTTCTGTTTTGGTTTTGTGTTGTTTGTTTTAAAACAGAGGAAATGAGTGTCAACGGAAGCATAGTAGCCAAGTGGGCCACCATGATGACATCGAAAACCTCAATGATGTAAATGAACCGAATGTCAATGACCCAAATCTAGTGGGTGGAGTTTGTGCCATTTGCTTGCCTCCGGCCGAAGGGAACGCTGTGTTCCACATTGCAAGCACCATGTTGCAGCTCTGACAATTGAAAGGGTTGTTTGATGGGTTAGCTCATAAGGATCCCCATGAGCATATAAGGAACTTTGTTGATGATTGTGGGCCGTTCTCATTTAAGAACATATCTCAATAGTCGGTCCGGATGAGGTTGTTCCAATTTTCTTCACTGGGAGAAACGTGCAAGTGGTTGGCTGAGTTGCTAAGAAATTCTATCTCTTCATGGGAAGTCATTACCGTATTTAAAGTGCGATTCTTTCCCCCTTCGAAGATGATGACTCTTCGGGACAACATCCAAAGCTTCAAGCATTTGGAGGGTGAGCCAATCCATGAGACTTGGCTATGATTTATGAAGTTGGTGCTGCAATGCCCAACTCATGGTTTTCCCGACAACATTTTGCTGCAATACTTTTATCGAAGCCTTGATTTGATGAACAAGGGAGTAGCTGATCAATTTCTCTGGTAGCTTTAATGAAACAACCTTACGTTATCGCAGCCCATCTCTTGGATGGTCTGACAAAAAAATTAACCGGGCATGGTATACCCGTAAAGATCATGTCTCCCTTCTCACTTTTAAATTGTCAAAGGAGAAGCTTGAGAAAGATCAAGAGAGGGACCAAAACATGGAAAAGATTATGACCCAACTTGACATTTTAGCCAAGAATGTCATGGGAGCTGGTGCTAGAAGTGTAAATGTTGTAGGTGTTGGGTGTGCAAACCCCGATGAGGCCAAGTTTGAAGCATTGTACAACGAGAAAGTGAACTTCTTAGCCAACCAAGGAGGTGGTTATCGTGCAAACTACCCAAGGTTGGGTGGTAACCAAGGTTGGAACAGGGATGAAGGCTGGAGAGACCGTGATAGAGAGTGGAGGGATCGTAACCCCACTTGGAAGGAAAGAGATGGAGCGAAGGATAGGTATGTTCCTCCCCACGAGCGTCAAAAGCCCAAAGATTTTGAGGGTGGCCGGGCTGAGGATATGCTCTATCGTATTCTCAACAAGGTTGAAGGGTTCGATAAAGTTTTGAAGGAGATGAAGGAAGATGTATCGACCCTTAACTAGACGGTGACCTCTCATTCCGTCTCAATCAAGCAGTTGGAGACCCAAATGGGGCAAATTTCTTCTCATGTAAACCCGAGACTACAAGGGGGGTTGCCTAGTGATACTATGGCAAACCCCATGAATGAAGTTTGAGTGGGGACTTGCGTCGTGCCACGATGTTAACTAAGGTCCTGCTTGGGAGGCAACCCAAGTTTTCCTTTGCTTTCTTTTTGTTTTTGAAATAACGTGTGTTAATTGTGCAGGTTGGAGTGTAGAATGTGTTTGAAAAGTGCAGGTTGGCGAACAAAATGTCCAGTCGTTGACTCATCGAAGAGGTTGGCGAACCCGACTTAGACCGCCATTGGACTCAAGAAATCATGAGGATGAAGTTTGTAAAAGTTGGCGGGCCCATGGACAAGTCGGTGAATTGCCGAACAGGTTGGCGAGCCTGACTTTGTCCGCCGTTTGGAACCCCAACCTCCAACTTAACTAAAGGTTTTGTAAAAATTGGTGAGGTAAGTAACCACTCGGCGTGTCACTGAGTGGTTTGGCAAGGAGAAATAACATCACCGAAAGGGCGCGAATTGAACGGTTTTAAAAGGCCAAAGGTTTAAACTTTCAAACTCTTTCACATTCCATCACTTTTTAACTTCATAAAATCACACCCACACTTTATATTGCCTATAATTTACATTTTACCACTTTTTGGTCGTCGATCTTGTGTTCAGAGTTGGATACTTTGCTGCCTAACTTTACAAATTCATCTTTTGGAATAAAGGTTGGTTTTTCCGAACCACGAACTCTTAAATAACAGTTAAACTCAAATGCTTTGTTATAAAATTTGTTGATGTGTGCTGGGCCTCTCTGAAATCATGAATGAGTGCTAGTTTGCCAATTTTAATTTCGATATTATGCCTAAATTGCCTAAGTTGTTGATTTCCCAAATTTCATGCTTTAAAATTGTTCGTAATCTTGTGGGTTGTGCTTAATTGTTGTTGAGCCTAGTCGGGTGAAATCTGCGTAACCCAAATTGTGCTAAATGACATGATTTGCCCAATGATGGAGCGTTTGACATCATTCTTAAGGGCTAAAGTCATCAAATGGCCAATTTTTGCCAAACCAGGGAAAGTCTGAGTACCCCTGTGACATGGATCTAATGGGTCTCGCCTTAATTGAGAATGTGTGTGGTTCGATTTTATTTTAAGGGGCTGTGTGGTTGATTTTGGAAGTTGGGGTTGAGAATAGGCACGTCGGGAAGTTTGGAGAGCTGGGTTGAGCTCGCCGAACCACTCGGCGGTTCACCGAAATCCCCTTTGATCGCATTTAATTTTATGCTTTAGTTGATTTTGATTCTGTAACTTTCGGCGAGTAGCCTAAGTTCACCGAAAGTTTTCGTTGATCGCCCTTTCTGCGCCCCTAACCCCTAAAACACACTGTGATTTTTGGCGGGCTCATCTGTGCTCGCTGAATGATGTCAACGATTTGCCGAAAATCCTTTCTCATCTCCGACATGCCATTTTTCTTGGAAATTTTTGAGCCAATCCTTTTGGTGAGCTCGATTTGGCTCGCCAAAGTGATTTGGCAACTCGCCGATTAGTTCAACGAGTCTTCCTGCAGCTTATTTTCTGCAAATTTTCTTAAACTGTTACTAACATTCTACGATGTTTTTGTAGATATGGCTACACCAAAAGTAGCAGGTCGAGACATGCTGTCCCGCATAAGAGCAAAAGGAATTACCATAGATGAGGATGCAACTGCATACCGAGCAAAGGTAACAAAACTTCCTACCACAGCTGGGAAGGGCAAGGCAACCTGCATCTGCATCACCGGAGGTCACCTCGTACAGTGATGGAATATATGCCACTCACCTCACCACTTCTGAGAGTGAGGGTGAGCACCAGGACCCTCAGGCTACCATCTTTGAGCTTGAGGATGATGACCTATTATTGGCACGACAAGCTGAGCTGCAATCCAAGAGGATGCATGATCCGTCTAGGATCAGAGTGCCCCAAACTGCTACTCCTCCTCCTGTCATATACCAGACTATGGTCCAGGGACCACCTGCACAAGATCCTCCTCCCCGGTGCAGGAACAGACGGAAGGCTGAGAGATTAAGGACCATCCTTGAAGAGAAGAGACTGTCTACAGATGGAGTGATAAATAGATATCCAGAAATCTATCGCACCTTGAGGTCTCACAAGTTTTAGATCTTCAAAAAACCCCGTGGCCCCTACATTCCAAATTGGATCTGGAAGTTTTACACAACCTACAGATCTCTGGTACAGCAAGAAAAGAGGAAGGCTGCAACTTTCAAACCAGTTGAGTATGTGGTCGTTAGGGGTAAGAAGGTAAAATGTGACAGTGATGACATCAACACAGTTTTGGAGTGCACCAGTAACATCTCAGATGACTATTAATACATGATCAAGACAAAGTCATTGGAGACTCTAAAAAAGTTGTTGGCCCCTATTATATCTGATGGTACTCTTCGGTGATTGGAGGCTGGAATGCCCATAGAAAAGAAAGACGTCAAAGTAGCAGTGAGGTAATGGTTTTGCTTTATCAGCAGCACTATCATGCCATCCCAGAATGATTCTAATCTCCGCCACACAAAGGTAGCCTGTCTTGGTTTCATTATTGATGGGAGCAGTCTCAACTTGCGTATGATTGTTGGCCAAGAGATGGCCATGGGAGCTAGGCAGCATCAAACTTCACTCCTATTCAGGTGTTGATCACCAAGTTGTGCAGATGAGCCCGGGTGCCTCGTGATACAAAGAAAGATGTTGAAGTGACTCCCACATACTGTACCAACATTCGGCTGATTGAGGCTGAGTATCTGAAAGATGAGGCTGAGAAGAAGAAGGCAGCCCCAGTGGACACCTCCCTGGTTGTTTATAATAATACATTACCTGTAGAGGCAATATTGCCTACTCCGGCCCCTGGGCCTTCAGGTATATCTAGTGTTGTCCCTTCTGTGACTCCTAGTTCCTCAACAACTTCCCTGCTCCCTAGGTCTGGTGCTACTGTTGCTGCTACTTCCTGACCTCAACTCACCTAAGCGGCGATACTAGAATGGGGCATCTAGCCCATTCTGCTGATAGGCGTGCCTCAAGGATTGAGGCCACAATCTCTAGGATGATTGAGAGGGCCTTTACTGCTGTTGTGACACCCCTTAGTGTGTTTATTTAGGCCCTTGCGGCAAGGATAACAATGTGTGAGCAAGGCAAGGGGGCTACTGAGGAGGTGATGACTCTAAAGGCTGAAATTGCTGAGCTGAGGAAGGACGTGGACCAGTTGAAGTCCACAGATATGTCCATGATTTTTGGGACTATGGAGATCCTCGACATGTCAGCTAATATGGATATGCCTCTGGCTACCACCAGAGATGAGGTTCAAGTTGAGGAAATGGCTGTTGCTGGGTCCGAGGTTGAGACTGATGAGGAGCAGCTTGGTATTGATTAGGAGGCTACTTATGAGGGCCTTACAAAGGTTGAGGAGGCTATGGTGGATTCCTCCGTGAAGATATCATTGGCAGACACACCCATGACTGATCCTAGTGGAGCTACTTCTGATGTTACACTGGGCACTGATGCCCCGACAGATGGAGTGATTGTGTAGATAGGACCCTACTTTACCTCCCTCTCTGTCACTTTTAATGACTTTTTATTGTTTTATGCATTTGAGGACAACTGCCTTTTTATTTGTAGGGGAGGTGAGGGAGTGAGGTATTTCCATACCTACCTCTTGTGACTATCTTGTGTGTATACTACCTCTTGTGATTATCTTGTGTGTATTCTATTGGTTTTGTATTTGAATTGTGTTTTGATATTGTCTTGTGGATTTTGAGCTTGTGGCTCCTCATTATGAATGCCAATAGTGTTTGACCCTTTCTAAAATTTTTACCACCTCTTGTGTGTGATTGTGGCTGTTCATGTGAAAATTTGAGTATCGATCATGATCAATACAGACGACTTAAATAGTGCTCTTAATAAAAAAAATGAATGCGCGGCTACGATGAGGCCAAATGAAGTTGCATAGATAATATGTGGACTTTTTGCATCTCGTTGTGACTAGCCGATTATCGAATGAGTCTCTTGTGATGAACATTGCACACTAGCGAAAGTGTGGAGTCTTGTTTGATATTGGTGCCAATGCCTTGTGTGATGAGCTTACCGTGAACCTTGTGTGATGACACCTAGAATTTGCCCCATAGGTCCGGTTGACTAAGTTATGCAAGTTCTTGAAATGATCTTAGGCAACAATTTTGAAGAATGAAACAATTTGACAATATACCTCTTTTGTGGCCAACCTTGTGAGTGTGTGAACTGTGCTTGAACCCTTTCTGAGACTTATCCTTTTCTTGGAAGAAACTTGATGCAACTGTGGCCCCTCTTTATCCATTCACCCATAATCCTCACGAAGCGTGGTGTGTTTGAACAACCAACTTAGGCCAAAAGCCTAAGTTGGGGGTGTGGTGAAAAGAGAAGGTAAATCAAGAAGTGCAAATAAGTCCCCTTTGACCCATGGTTTTGAAAAAAGATGGAACCCCTCCATACAATAAAAAGAGAAAGAAAAGAATATTAAAAAAAAGTGATGAAAAAGTTGTGAAATAAAGTGTAAAAGTTGCAAAAGAAATGGGGTATTCGGTATTCCATTGGAAGTGAAAAATGGGGTGAATTTTGAGCATGAGTGAAAATGTTGAAGAAAAGGAAAGAAAGTGATGTTCATACCACATTTCATGAGGATAGCAGCCAATGAGCCTAAATGACCATACATTTACACACAGCCCCGTTACAAGCCTTGAAACAACCTTTTTCATCTTGAGTGAGCTGAAACAAATTTTGATTGGAAAATAAGGTTAAACCTATGGGTGAAGTTATGCATGTGTTCATCTTTGTGAGTGTCAGAGTTGAATATGATTTCGGAGCTATAAATTGTTGAAGAATTGTGTGTGAGTATGGAATCATCCTTGTTCTGAGGGCATTTGAGTACCTTTGTTGAGCTTGAACTTGCCTTTCAAGCAAGTATTGTGAACTTGAGAGTCTTTGATGATGGTGAGTCACAACTTGAATCTTTGAGTGCACAATTGATCCTTGCACGATTAAGTTGATTCTTGTTGTGTGCATTCATGATTGAGTCTTGTATATCACAATTTGAGACATCCTTTTTAAACTGATGAATTTGAGTTTTTCTTGAGGACAAGCAAAAGTTTAAGTTGGGTGTGTTGATTAGTCAAAGATTTAGACTAATTTAGGGCTTTGTTTATATAGAATTAGTGTCCTCAAATGCTTATTTTGTGCCAATAACTGATGTAAAACCCTTGATTTTCAAGTTTATAGATTGAGGAACAAAGCAAGGACACTAACAAGCAAAAATGAACAAAATAGGCTGAAAGAATGAATAAAGAAAGTTTGGTGATCGCCAAGTTCACTTGGCAAATTGCCGAATGGCTATTTGACCACCTAAAGTTCTAGTGTGCGAAGCCCTAAAGGAAAGAATCAAGTTGGCGATGGAATGGAGCAGTCGGCAGATCGCCGAGTAGTTCCGCGATGCAGTGCTAGATTGCCCTAAGTTACAAACCTTGAGGATGTTGAATGCCAAGGCAGAAGGGCGATGGAATTGACCAAAGGGCGGCTCGCCAAGTGGTTTGCCGAGCCCAACTTACTTCACCGAGTTACTCTTTGCAGCACATTTTCGGCGACTATAAATACATTTTTGAACATTTAGTTAGATATCTAATCTTATCTTTGCACACAGATTTTAAAAAAATCTATTTCGGAGTTTTGAACTAGGAGACAAGTTTTCTCTAGTTTTTCCTAAGCTTTGAAGAGTGGAAGTTTTTCACTTTTAAGAAATTGGAAGTGGGTCTTTGATATTCTTCGAATTGAAACATTTTAAGGACGAATCTACTCTTACCTAGTTGATGGATAATCAATCTGGTAACGGTTTTTCCCTTTTTATGATGTCTAGCTAAAAACCCAATTCTTGGGGGTGTGATTATGTGATTATGGGCTGATTTAGTTTATGGGTATTGCTAATTGTTAGTTTAAATGCTATTTAGAAATGAGTTTAATCATTAATTGTGGTTTAATTTAAGAAATGTAGTTGCAAATGCAGTTCTAGCTTTGTGTTCTTGGCTTGCTCGAGAGAGAGGTTTTAGAACTAAGGTTTTTGAGTGATGGTTAGTGGTATTGGGTTGACCTGGGTTCAGCTCGAGAAAGTGAATCCTAAACCTAATCCCACACATTCAATTCGAGAGAGTTAATGGACTAAGGTGTGGGTTGTTCTTATTTTGTATGCTTGTTGATGTTCGAGAGAAATCAACTTGATTCAGGATAAATTGTTCGAGAGAACGTTTATCTACTCTATAGCCTAGCTTACTCACTAATATCTAGCTATTTTCTAATAGTTTCAATTACCCATTTGTCTATATTAGCCTATAATTGTCACATCCCAAGAACATATCTCATTATTGTTAAGTTTTATCGTTCGTGACTGTTTGTAGTTGATAATTAAAACCAAAACCCTCCATTTGACATTCGTGTCACCCCCTGATTTGAATAATGTCTTTATTCGATAATGTTTATTCCTATGACTAATTTGAACACATTCATACTTCGAAACTGAATCTCAAACACATACCGCTCCCTGTGGGATTCGACCCCAACTCATTTAGTTGGATTTTATACTAATTAACGAGTGTTGACGCTTAGAATTGGATGAAGTGTCTTTGAAACGTTATTAATCAGGAGTTCCATCTTTTTCAAAACAATTGAAATCAAGTGGGGATTTTTCACACTTCTTGACTTTCCTTCTCTTTCATCACACTCCCAACTTAGGCTTTTGGCCTAAGTTGGCTATTCAAGCAAACCATACTTCATGAAAGTTATGGGTGGAGGGATAAAGAAAGGTCACAATCACTACAACATTTTAGGCTTACAACCACCCTTGAAAAGTGTGGCCTAAACTATGAAAAAGTGTGGCCTTTGATAAAAGGCCACACTTTTTGACTTTAAGCCACGCTTTTCCAAGGGTGGCCGAAAGGAGCGTAACCTTAGAGTTTAGGCGACACTTTTCAAGTGTTGCCTTATCAGCTACACTTAAAAGCGTAGCCTAAAAGGCGAAAAGGCCACGCTTAAAAAAGGTTTGCCTTAATAGTTACACTTTCAAGCGTAGCCTAAAAGGCAAAAGGCCAAGCTTTGCAGCTACGCTTAAAAGTGTTGCCTTATCATCTACACTTTCAAGCGTGGCCTTTGCTTCCATATTTCTCACGATTATTAAGTGTTGCCTTCTCTATCTTATGTAGGACAACACTTTGAAGTGTAGTCCTTGCTCATGTGCATACCACAATTTATAGTCCTATGGCTACACTTTTAAGTGTGGTAATATTATTTTGGCTATATAATATTTATATGCCACAATTTCTAATTAGAAGCACCAATATTATTTTGCAATAAATAATCTCAAGCATTAAATTAGCTAATATGTAATTCAAATTTATAGATTTTCCATAAACTTCAAAAGATATATAGTATGTCTTGTGTACATACACATACTTATAAAGCAATATTCTAAGTATGTGTACACAATAGTTCAAAAAGTACTCTTACAATAGTTCAATATATTCTAGCAATGAATATATTTCACAAAATCAAATATAATGTATTCAAACTTTTACAATAGGTCAAAAACTCTTCATCATCCACTTCAATGGGATCAAATTGACTTGCGGAGACCCTTCAAATTTGATCACCTCCATTTCGTTACACAAATCAGATTGCAGAAGTTATAGAAGAGGCAAGAAGTTCCACATTGCAACAGTAATAGAAGAACAAATCAGATTGCACATTGCAGCAGTTATAGAGAACAACAAATCTGTAGATTGCAAATTGTAGATTCCAGATTCCAGCAGTTCATTGAAAGATACTTCTATGCAAGTTGAACATTCATTTACATATTATATATATGTAAATTATTGAAGCAAAGGTACTAAAACTTGAAAAAAAGGGTGCTCCGAAAAGCTTTTTGGCTGAATGTGAAGCCTTGAGGAACATAATGCACCGGAACCTGGTGAAGATCTCAACAGTTTGCTCAAGTGTTGATTTTGATGGCAATGATTTCAAAGCTCTCATTTATCTATTTATGGAAAATGGGAGCCTAGAAGAGTGGTTACAACCGAAGGAGGGACAGATGTTGTAGAAGAGATTGAGCATCTTACACAGATTAAACATTACAATAGATGTGGCTTCAGCATTGCATTATCTTCACAGTCAATGCCATACATCTATAGTTTACTGTGATCCTAAGCGAAACAATGTTCTATTGGACAATGATCTGACTGCTCTTGTTAGTGACTTTGGCAAAGTTCCTGTCTGACTCGGGTCAAAATGCCGATGTAAATCAATTCAGCACAAGTGGGATCATAGGCACAATAGGTTATGCTGCTCCAGGTAAATATTATAGTGGGGATCTTACTCTAAATATTGTCTGAACTCTGAAGTTTAGTTTTTTCTCCATAAGACCATAACATATTAACAATTTAAGCAATTTCATGCCATTGAATTAGCTCAGGCCAATACTTTAACAAAGATGTATTCAGAAACAAACAAATATCATAACTGAGATTCTCTTTACATGAAGAAAACTGGACATTTGCAGACAACCAGGCAAACAAAATTGATCAACAATCATTTGCGGCTCATTAGAATACCAAATATCATAACTGAGATTCTCTTTATCTCTTTATATGATAAAGAACTCACTCTTTATAGCAAGATCAAGCAGATTTCAATATGAGAATACCAAATAATCTCATTACAATGACTCATAAAGAGCAACGTAAACCAAAAATTTAACTTAAAATGGCAAAATAAATTCTAAATGACTGTCACACAACTCATTTTATGCATTATAGCAGGAATTTATCACTCAAAACAATAGAGTCCTATGGGCTTAAACAACCAATTAATAAAACACTACAAATGGAAAACAGGTAAGGTTTAAATACAAGAAGAAACTTTCGTCATTTTAGGTAAACATAAACCATTTGAGACAAAATTTAATACCAAAAGGAAGCAGACTTTCCTTCAACGAATCATGAAAATTGGTTGTCAAAGTTCTTCAACAAATCATGAAAATTGCACCTTTAGCCTATCTGTATCCTTTCATAGATTCTCTGACCTAATATTTTAGCATTTTCCTGATGATAGTAACTAAAGGGCTCTAGGAATGGAAGTAACCAAATAAGTGCAGAGTCTAAAGAGTCTGCAAAACCAACTCTCATTATTCACTTGCAATCTGAAAACCGTAAATCAACATGGGAAATTAACACTCAGTTACATAAAACAATAGCCTTGCTTCATGCTCAAATAAGCACTCTGCAAATTGATATGTCGTTGTTCATGTCTCTTTAGGTTTTCTCCAATTTCCAACTACGTACGAACATAAAACTTGAATAGAACTCACAGACATCAAGAGCAGGGGCGGACCTACGTGAGTGCTATGGGGTTCACTGAACCCTCTCTGGCAGAAAATTACCATTTATATAGGGTGGATTTTCAATACTTCTCTATATATACTAATTTTGAATCACCTAAATCAAAGAGAAAAGATAGTCCAGTGGTATTGGACTGTGCAACTTTAGCCGTGAATGTTATTCCCAATTTGCAGGTTTGACTATTTATGCACAGAAATTGTAGTGACTTAAGCTCACGAGTGCACTGCCCATAACCAAATATATTTAAAAATCTACCAACCCATTACAAAGAGATATGTCTACATTTGTCTCACCACACTACTAATAATCCCCACCCCCAGGTTATATGATCTTTGCAAATTATTAGTCATCATTATAAAGTTGAAATAAGGCTTCCTTATTCTCACTTTAGTAATGAGGCTAAAAATGATATTCATATTGACCTTGTGACTCCTATTATCACTACCAGGCAAGGACTGCCGGCTGGAGCCACAACTACACACACAAATCAGCAACCAAATCAGGAGAAGGCAAATGAGATATCATATGAGCAGTTGCAGGTTCAAAAGAAGAAGAACTGCAGGCAGAACCACCACACTATGGGAGGACCTGGTTCACCACAAGAGAAGACAGGACAAGACCAAAAATATCAGCCTAAGGCACAGTCAGGTAAGACACTTAAGTCTACTCTTTCTACTCATAATAAATATAATAATCTTATTGTGCAGGAACAAACCAACATACAAGAAGAACAAGAAAACCATCTTCACAATTTGATACATCAATAAAAGAAATACATCAACAAACAAATATCCAACTCCAAGTCAACCTCAGGCCAAAGAACAGGGGCAGCAAGAGAAATATCCAAAGATACTCTAATGCAGACATGTAAATCAGGATAGTAGTCGCACCAAACAAAGCATGGAAAAAAAGGAAACTCAACTCCAACAACACCAAGACACTCTACTGCAGACATGTAAGTCTCATAACTATACTTCTGGGTAGTGTGAGAAACTAATCTTAAGTATGTTTCTAAGATACTTAAGATTGAGTTGGAAGAGTTCCACCGGAGTGGATATACCATATTAGACTGCGTGGCATGCGTACTTGTCTGCTATATACATTCTGAAGAATCAGTTTTTAGGGAGTGCAATGTTTTGAGGAGCTAAGCTTACATGATTATTTATCTATACTTGTTAGTATGTTAGGCATACATTTGCAAGAATTAAGATTTTAGAGACTGTAATGTTCTGTGTAGCTGAGCTTACAGAGTTATAGGATTATTTAGCTATACTTGTGAGTATGTTAGACTTTAACACTACGAAGACAGAGTTATAGGATTATAGGATTTTATTTGGCTATACTTTTGTGTAGCTGAGCTTACGAGTTATAGGATTTTAGAGACTCTAATGTTTTGTGTAGCTGAGCTTACAGAGTTATACTTGTAGCTTCTTCGCATTACTATAGTCTTGAACACTACAGAGCTGAATAGTATAATTCAAAATTTATAATATTAAGGAAAACAAAGATAGACACTGCATCACCAAAATGGATCCATTAACATTAAGCAGCCCCTCGTTTTACTATAATACAAAATCGCAAGTCAGCTGAGCTGTTATTAAATTAGTACTAATAGCTGAATTAAGAATTACTGCAAATCAGAACAAGAGGTAATAATTGACAACTTCATGTAGAAGGATCTAAAGGCTAGATACAGAAGTTTTACTTACATGTGATAACTGCAATTGCTACCCTTATTAATACCGCTGACAACCTGCAAGCATAAATTGACATGAGTACACATAGTGTAATGAGATGATACATATTAGGTTTTAGTACACATGTAGCTGTAGGAAAAGCTCTAATGCAAACTACTTAGACATTTATAGCATGGTTCAGCATTAAGTATCAGATATAGCTCCAATAGAAAGCCCTATTAGCAAATTAATTGCTAGCTAGTTATCACAAGTATCAGAGACGGGTCTACATAGCTAAAGAGGACCGAATGATATACAAAAATTCTGATTTCCCATTGTTTCTTTGATTGGACCTTTGCTCCTGATTTATTGAAGGAGTATCATCCCAGTAGGGAGGAGCTAGTTCACACATATTAGATACATCACGGTATGTTCGGAAGTTCTCTTTAATCTTCTCAAGGTTTATCCCTGTTTACAATAGTATTTTTGTATTCATTTACTTATATCTCTAAATAAAATATCTCGTCTGCTCAATATGCCTAGGGCTAACTTTGACGTTCAGATTTTTGGCACTTTCTTCCCCTACTTTGGAATTTCAGTTGTAAGAACCCAAAGTAATCAATTCTTTCTAAACACAAAACAGAAATTCAATCAATTGACTGTTTTTAGTACTAGATGATTAGTAGAGAATAAAAAAGAATCTTGGTTGTATGAAATTGGTACTTACGCTTGACGAAATTGGAATAGAAGAATAAAAAAGAATCTCAGCTTTTCAGTTCTTCAGCTTCCTCTCTTCAGTTCTTTGATCTTCAGTTCTTCGATCCCCAGTTTTTTAGCTTCAACTCTTCATCTCTTTGAGAAAATTGGGTTTTGGAGAAGAGAATCTTCAGCTTCCTCTCTTCGATCTTTAGTTCTGGAGAAAAGCTTGTTCTACAGACAAAGAGTAAAGCGTATGTTCTAGGAACGAAGAGAGTAAAGCTGAAATGACCCAAAAAAGTTCCTAAAAATGTGCTTCGGAAGTTACCGGAAACTTGTTTTAGCTATATCTAAAAATCCGTTTCGTTTTTCGAAAATCCGACTTCATATTCTTGTTTAGGGGGTCAAATTGAATGGGAAATGGGTCTAACCCAAATTTTAGAGCAACCGTATCAAAATCCAAAATTTCCAAGTGAAGCCTTTTTCGAGAGTCTACTTTGGAGGGTCATATCTCCTAGCACACAAATAATTGGGTGGCCCATAACATATTCATGGAAAGCCCTTTGAGTTATCTACCTAACGCACTTCGTTTCACCTCATTCGGAGTTCGGACGAAGAAGTTATGCCCATTTTCGTAAAATCTGTCCGGCAGGAAATGCAATTTCCAGTGAGCGTTTTTACTGTTCATCCGCCTCATTTTTGTTCTAAGTGTTGGACCATTTTTTCCAAAGGGCATATGTTATTTCCTATATACCATTAGTTCAATTCCCATCTCTAAAACATTTCCCAAAACACCTCTCCCATACTTAGACACATTTTCTCTCAAGTTCTCTCAAGAACCCTAATCCAAAACCTTCCTCAAGATTGAAGAGACTCTTGCTCCAAGTTTCAAGCTTCCATTGAAGACACTCTCAAGACCTTCATAAGAACTCAAGGTATGTGGTGTTGAACTCATGGGTCCTTCCACCCATAGTGTCTAGACTCTATTCTACTCACTAATTCATGGTTTAAGTTAAGACTCATAAATTAGTCTTGTTCTTTGTAATAATTTCCTGCACATTGAATTTTAAACATGAAAAATGATTGTTTTGAGCATGTTGTGACTCTAGAACTTGAATCTAAATTTGGAATGGATGTGGAGATTTTCATGTGGTATTGTGGATGTTAAAAGGTGTTGTTGTAGGTTGTTCACTGGTTTGGCTGCATAATTACTACCCTATTTTCCATGCTCTTTGATTCCATTACATGCCTTCAAGGTGTTTGACAAAATGTCCAACTATGGAGAATTGGTGAATTGATGCTTTAAAGCTTGAGTTATGAGATGTATGGCAATCCAGAGATGTGTTGATGACAAACTAAGCTTGTGTATATGTTCATTCCATACGTGAGATTGCATTAGAGCCTAATGAGAATTTCCTATATAAAGTGTTGCATGACCATGCCCGGTCCGGGGGAAAAGAACCGGACAACCATGTGAGAGGTTTATATCTCACCACCTAGGATGCTTGGGGTGTGACCAACATCAACCATGTGAGAGGTTTATATCTCACCACCTAGGATGCTTGGGGTGTGACCAACATCAACCATGTGAGAGGTTTATATCTCACCACCTAGGATGCTTGGGGTGTGACCAACATCAACCATGTGAGGGGTTTATACCTTGCCACCAGGGTGTCCGGGTGTGAACGACATCCCCCATCCTAAGTTGGGGTTATAGATTGGTTGGATCATGCATACACATATGATATCTACTATTAGTATAGATTTACTTAAACATGTTTTGACTTCACTTTGATCATGCATCCTCATATTGTTATTCATTATGCCTATGAAACTATTTCTTGCATTTCGATTGTGTCCTTGTCTATTGTTGTATTGCACCCCGCATACTTAGTACATTCCAAGTACTAATGCATATTTTGCCTACATGATGTCATCATGTAGGGACCGGAGCTACTCTTGATCCTTCTCTCCATTCACGTGGCTAGTACGGTGCTTATCCGAGTTTGTTGGTGAGTCCTCAATGATTCGAGGGCTATGTTATGTTCCTACTCCTATGTTTTGAGACTTTAGCTTGCAATTGTATTTTGACTATGAGGGGAGCCGGTAGTATCTCATGGCCCCCGTCCTATCTATGTATGTAGAGGTGTGCGTTGGACAAGTATTTTGTAAATGAGCTTGACTCTTGTTCTACGATGTCATTTTGAAATGGTTTGCCCTTAGTCCCTATTTCCCGTTAATTAATGTTGAATGTACTTCCGCGACCGATGAAGTGTGATGACAGGTTTGAGAGGCTTGTTTGGGGTTCCTTCGGGTTCCTCATTCGCCATGTCACGTCTAGGCCCTAGGCTTGGGTCGTGACAAAAGCGTATGTTCAGATAGGAAAGAAGAGAAAGAGAAAAGTTTTTATTAATGTTTTATTAATTATTTTCTTTTGGCCAATAAAAATGGGAGGGAGAGTAGAAAATGTTGGAGGGAATATAATATTTTAGTGAAAATTTTTAGGCCACACTTTTAATGTGTTGTTTTTACAATTATAAAAATAAGACACTTTAAAAGTGTGGCCATATATGTAAATAGTTGTTGCCATTTATTTCATACTATGACAACGCTTATAAATTGTAGCCTATACCATTAAAGAGTACGCTTTACAAGTGTTGCCAATATTATCGACGCCAAAAGTTAAAAATTTAAGCTACATTTTAAAAGCATTCCCAAAAATATTTTAGGCAACACTTTACGAGCATTGTTCAGATTTAGTGTCCATAGGCCTAAAATGTTGTAGTGAATTGTTCAAGTTTCTTCCAAGAAAAGTCTAGGCTATTGGGTACCAAAACAGTATTCACACTTCTCACAACAATGGCCACAAAAGAGGTATTTTGTCAAATTGGCTCAGTCTTCAATTTTTTTGCCTAAGATCATTTTAATTGTTCGCATCACTTAATCAACCAGATAAATGGGGCAAATTCTAGGTGTCATCAAACACAATGTTAAAAGTAATCTCACCACACAAAGCATTGATACCAAGATCAAACATGACCGCACACTTTCTAGCTAGCGTGCAATGTTCATTACAAGAGACTCATTTAACAATCGTCTAGTCACAACGAGATGTTAAAAGTTTGCATATTGCCTATGTAACTTCATTTGCCTCATCGTAGCCGCACATTCATGTCGTTCAATTAAGAGCATTATTTTCAAGTCATCGGTATTGACCAAAGCCGATACTTGAAAATTCAAGAAAACAAGAAGCCACCACCCCACCAAAAGCAACCAACATTGTCATCAATGTAATCAAAGAACAAACACAACACAAAATAAACAAATGACAATAATAATAAAATAAAATAAAAACAAGAAGGACTAGCACTAAATGAATCAGAGTAGGGTTAGGAGGAATCTTCACTAGGTGGACATTTGGCGAGGGGTTGCGGAGGTCGCCAAATCAGTCGGCGTACCACCAAAGGGCATGCAACACACTGAAATATCAAGACTGCTACCGCTCCGAGTTGGATAGAAAGGCGATCGAGATTGGGTGCGTCAAACAGCATCGGCACATCGCCTAATACACATGAAATCTAGCCAAAATTTCCAGGACTCCGACCCTGTAGGATTGTGCAAAGGGCAAACAAAATTGGACTCGCCCAATCTTTTCGGCACATCACCGAGTGCTCTGGATCCATCACCAAATATACCAGTATCTCAACTCATTTTTTATGCCACAAAAGCGATCAAAGTCGTGATCTTGCCCTCTTGACGGTTTGCTGAAATACTCCGGGAATCGCAGAATCACCCTTACCTGCACATTCAGCACACATTATTCAAAACCACTAATTCTTGGGTTGCCTCCCAAGAAGCGCCTTATTTAAAATCGTGGCACGACGTGGAGATTCTTTCAAGAATCTTCCAAATACACCAATTTGATTAATGAAATCTCATGGCATTCCCTAAAATATAACTTAAAACGTTGTCCATTCACCTTGAAGGCTGGACCTTCGTTACCTTCGACTTCAATGCCCCCATTCGTGAACCCACGTGTCACTTTAAAAGGACCCGGACATCTTCAAATTCAGCTTTCCCAGAAAGTGTCTCAATCAAGAATCGTACAACAACATAGTCTCTGACTCGAAATTCTCTCTACAGGATTTTAGAGTAAGCCATTTCTTCATTTTCTCCTAGTAGAGAGTTGTACTTTCATAAGCTCTAAACCTGAATTCTTCCATTTCATTCAGCTGATCTACTCTCCCATTCCTAGCATTTACCCAATCAAGATTTAATGCCTTTAACGCCCATAATGCTTTGTATTCAAGTTCAATCGGTAGGTGACATGACTTCCCAAAAATCAGGTGGTATGTGGACATACCAATTGGGGTCTATTAAGCAGTGTGATACGCCCAAAGAGCATCTTCTAGTTTTCGAGACCAATCTATCCTATTTACATTCACGATCTTAGACAAGATACTCTTAATCTCCCAATTCGAAACCTTCACTTCGCCACTCGTTTTGGGATGATATGGTGTTGCCACTTTGTGCTTCACCCCATATGTACTCAATGCGGATGCAAATAATCGGTTGCAAAAATGTGAACATCCATCACTAATAATGTCCCGAGGGGTGCCAAATCTTGCAAAGATGTAGCGCTTTAAGAATTGAACGACACTCTTCCCTTCATTGTTGGGCAGTGCAACGATTTCCACCCATTTCAAAACATAATCCACAGTCACCAAAATATAGTTGTTACCAAATGAGCTTACAAACGGCCCCATAAAATCTATTCACCAAACATCGAATAACTCAACTTCCATTATAGGCTGAAGAGGTAGCTCATGCCTTCTGGACACTTGACTTCACGTATCAGGACAGTACTTCCAGTTTAAGTGCCAAAGATCACTAGTAGTAATATAACCCAAACAAGGGTTGGGATCATTCCCACAGGGAGCAGTTAGTAGTTCAGAATCAAATAGAAGAGTAAAATTTAGTTCTAATCAATCATAGCTATAAAAATATATGAATAAAAACATACTAAATCTAAAAGTAACACGAATGTCAATTATAAATAGGGGGTTTGTATTCAACTAAGAAACAAAAACAATAAAAATATAAAGATGCGAAATAGGGAGACGAGATTCTTGAGATGTGATAGGAATATGGGATAAAATAAACAATTGGGTAAATGCTATTGATAGTAAATCACTGAACATTTGAAAGTAAGCTTACTTTAGTGGGGGTACATTTTCTCTCGAACAATTTACCTCGAATCAAATCGGTTTCTCTTGAACACCGAGTTGCAGCAATTAAGCACAACCTTACCCTTAGCCCATTCACTCTCTCGAGCTGAATGTGTGGGAGAAGGTCTAGGATTCACTCTCTCGAGCTGAACCCACGACGACCCAATAACCACAGGCTATCGATTTAGTAGTCTTGGTTTTAAAACATCTCTCAAGCAAGCCAAAAACAAGAAGATGAAATCGTATTTGCAACTACAATCCCATTTAGTTCAAACACAACTACTAAACAAAATCACATTTAAACAACAAATAGACTATCAATGAGCTATTGCCAACAGTAATTAACCCATATTCACGAAATCACACCCTAAGAATTGGGGTTTCAGCTAGACATGAAAAAGAGATAGAAATCGATACCAAAAAGTGTTTCCATCATATGTGTACGATTAATAATGTCTTTAAACACGTCAAGGATGAAGATTCTTCAGGACCCGCTTCCAATTTCTTGGAGTTGAAAACCTTCAAAACCTTCAAGTTCACGAACAATGTCTCCCAAAAACTCTAAGAACTCAAACTGAAAATATTCTAAAAATCCGTAATAATTTGCTACAACTTGATAATAAGCTACATATTTAAATGGGTATTTATAGTTTTCAAAAATTTGTGCTGCGAAGGACCACTCGACGCAGTTAGTCAGGATCACCCATGCACTCGATGATCCACTATTTGGTCTGGTTTATTGTCTTTCAGCTTCTGCCTTCGGTATCTTAGCATTTTGAATCAATGGGCGATATGGTGTTGCTTCGCGAAACTGTTCGGCGACGTGTCGACTGCTCCCTTTCATCACCAACTTGATCTTTTCCTTCAGGGCTCACTCAGTACACTGGAACTTTTGGCTAGGTTAAGGCAATTCGGCAACTCACCTAATGCATTAGGCGATCCTCAGGCCTTCATTTCTTCGTTCTTTCAGCCGCCTTGTTCCTTTTTTGCTTGATAGCGTCCATACTTTGTCTCTCAATTCAAATACCTAAAACTTAAGGATTTACATCAATTATTGAGACAAAATATGCATTTGATGACACCAAATCGATAAAAATAAAGCCCTAAATGAGTCCAATTTGTGGACTCATCAATACCCCCAACTTAAACTTTTGCTTGTCCTCAAGTAAAACTCAGGCTCAACAGTTCAAAAAAGAGGTCTCAAACAGTGCTACACAAGACTCAATCATGAATGCAAACAAAAAGTCTCAACTTACTTGTGCAAGGATCAATTATGCACTCAAAGATTCAAGTTGTGACTCACCATTATCAAAGAATCTCAAGCTAATTATACTTGCTTCAAATGCAAGTTCAAGCTCAACAAAGGAAATCAAATGCCCTCACACAAATAATGATTCCATGTTAACACACAATGGTTCAACAATTTAAAGTTCCGGAATCAAGATCAATACTCACACTCACAAAGATAAACAAAATGCATGATTTCACCCATAGGTTTGCCCTTATTTTCCCATTAACTTTTGCTTCAGCTCATTTAATCAAAAAGGTCCTTTTTCAAGGCCTGTAATGGGGCTGAGTGTATTGGTATGGTCATTTAGGCTTATAGGCTGAAAATCCTCATGAAATGTGATGTGAACAACACCTTCTTTCCTTCTCTTCATCTATTTCATTCAAGCTCAAAAGTCACCTCTTATTCATCTTCCATGAGTCATTGGAAACCCTTTTTTTTTATGTATTTCCACACCTTTATTTCATGACTTTTTCTTTTTCAATCTTTTCTTCTTTTTCTTTTTTTTTTATATGGAGGGGTTCCATTTTTTCTAAACATGGGCACAAAGGACTTCTTTGCAATTACATGATTTGCCTTCTCTTTTCACCACACCCCAACTTAGGCTTTTGGCCTAAGTTGACTATTTAAACAAACCACAGATCACGAGGATTATGGATAATGGATAAGGAAAGGTTACAATGTTACCAAGTTTCTTCCAAGAAAAGGGTAAGGTTCAAATGGTGCTCAATAGAGGTTCACACACTCACAAGGTAGGCCACAAAAGAGGTATATGTCAAATTGGTTCACACTCTTTAAAGTTCCCTAAGATCATCTCAAGAAATTGTATCACTTAGTCAGCCAGACCAACGTGGAAAATTCTAGGTGTAATCACGTATGACTCACGGTAAGCTCATCACACAAGGCATTGACACCAAAGTCAAACAAGACTCCACACTTTCCCTAGTTCGCAATGCTCATCACAAGAAACTCGATTCGATAATTGGCTATTCACAACGAGATGCACAGAGTTTACATATTGTCTATGCAACTTCCATTGGCCTCGTCGTAGCTGCGCATTCATTTTTGTTCGATTATGAGCACTATTTAAGTCATCGGTATTGATCAAAACCGATACTCAAATTTGCAAGAGAACAACCACAACCAACAAATACAAGAGGTGGCAATTTTTTTTGAGAAGGGTCAAAAATCATTTACAATTAAAATCGAGGAGCCACACGCTCAAACATCCACAAAAATTAGTGTCTAACACAATTTAAGCTCAAATCCCAATATATAAACAAAATAGAATTATAAAAATCACACAAAAGGTGAGCCTCACCTCACCTCACCACAAATAAGAACTTTTGTCCTCAAATGCACACAAAAATATAATATCCACGAGTCAAAATAAAAGTAAGACATAGAGGGAGGTAAAAAGGGGATCCTGTCTATGCAGTCACTCCATCTGTCTGGGCATCAATGCTTGGTGCATCTGTCTGGTCTGAGGTCTCAGTACCCGGAGTCACTGTGAAAGGAACAATAGCACCAGACTCATCAGGGACTGCCACGGGTGTATCCGCCAAAAATCTCTGTACAACTGAGAAAAGTCCCCGGGCCCATGAAGGAAAAGAGGTGTCTCGGGGCGTAGGCCTCTTGCCATTGCTTTTATTTCTAGATGGATGTTCTTGCTTGCCTTTCTTTGGAAGATTCAGCTTCTCTTCATTCATTATAAAAATTTAGTGCTCTAATCTTTCGGGGTGGCACGATTTTCCCAACAACTTTTGGTCTAGCCATATCTACAAAGCTTCGAGGGAAAGTTAGAAAATATTCGAACAAAAGCATTAAAAATCAGCTACAGGAAGACTCACCGAACCGGTTGGTGATTTGCCAAATCGCTTCAGTGACTCAAGTTTCTCGCCGAAAGTTACAGAGCCAAAATAACAGGTATAGCATTAATTCAAAGGCGAAATGGGGACATCAGGTGAACCGTAAAATGACCCAACATGCCTATTTTCAACCCAACTTATCGAACTCAACCACGTGACCTCCGAAAATAAAATCAAACAATGCGATGCTCAAATTCAAACATGACCTACTCATACGAGCACAACCCCACAAGATTTAACATAATCCAATGCTCTAAATTACGGGGTTTCAATATTTAGAGCAATATGGGTAATGTTTTCAAATTAAAAATAGGCGAATAAAACATTTTTAATCCTATCAGAGAGGCTCAACACATGACAATACAATCAGATCACTTGCATATGAGTTCAAAACATCCAAAATAACTTGGGGATCAGAAAACCAACCTTAAATGCTGATTAAGTGAAAATTTGAATCGCTAGGCAAAAATGTAATCCCAGTTCCGAGCACAAATTAAGAACTAAGACACTTAGAGAATGCAAAAATATAGGGAATAATGTGCAAGTGTGAGGCTGGGAGAATGAGAATGCATAAAAGTGAAAGAGTTTGAGAATTTAAACCTTTGGCTTCAAGAATCGTCAAGTTCTTGCCCATTCGGCGACATAAGTCGTGATTGCCAAACCATTCGGCATCACACCGAGCAATCACTTACCTCACCGAGGTTTATAGAACCCCTAGTCAATTTGGGAATCCAAACGGTGGTAAGAATCGAAATTGCCGACCAAGTAGGCGACTCGCCAAAAATTTCTTAGGCTCATCGAGTTTTACAGACTCTCTCTTAAAGTTGTCTTTAGTCCAACAACGGTTTGAGTTGGGGTCGCCATTCTCTTCGGCAATGCACCAGGTGGACCATTTTGATCGCCAATCTCCTTCTTTCCTAACACTTCCCACAGTTCATCCTGCACAACCAACACACTATTATTTGACAAACAAACATAAAGCAATAAAAAGGGTTTTGGGTTGCCTTCCTAACAACGCCTTAGTTTACGTCGTGGCATGACGCGAGTCCACCTTCAAACATCATTCTTGTGGTTAGCCATAGTATCACTAGGCAAACCCCCTTGCTGTCTCGGATTAAGATGAGATGATATATGACCCATTTGGGTCTCCAACTACTTTATCAACATCGAATGGGAGGTAACGGTCTGGCTAAGGGTAGACACATCCTCTTTCATTTCTTTTAAAATCTTGTCTGACCCTTCAACTTTGTTGAGGATGCGAGAGAGAATGTCCTCAGACCTACCACCTTTCGAATCCTTGGGGTTTTGGCGCTCGTGGGGAGGCACATATCTATCCTTCTCCCTATCCTTCCAATTTGGATTATGGTCCCTCCTTTAAAGATATCAATTCTTCCAACTTTCATCCATAGTCCAACCTTGGTTACCACCCTTCCTCAGATAGTTTGAACGATAACCACCGCTTTGGTTGGGTAGAAAATTTACCTCTTCATTATACAAAGCTTCAAACTTTGTCTCCTCAGGATTGGCACACCTGACATGTCACGACCCGAGAGCACCCCTTAGTTGTAACAGGGCGTACTCGACCCCGAAAGCATCTAATACAAGCCTCTTAGCATTCATAACATTAGATACATAGAAATAGTGCGGAATTTAAATTTTTTTCTTTAATAAATCCAACATCAAAAGACATTTATAAAGTAGCAGAATACTAATTCTCACATGGCCATCTTGGACAAACTTTAACAATATAGTGTCATGGCCCTTTACAATCGAAGTCTTAACAAAGTCTTAAACATAAAAACTAGAAACATAAAATCCTTGTCCTCGATGTATGAGGACATACCAAAAGAGGTCTTGAGAGAACTCTAACCCTAAGCTTCCCTTGAGAAAGCAATCACTTGCCGGAACCTACACTTGTAGTAAAAATAAGAACATATGAGTTAGCACACAAAAATGTACCAAGTATGATGACCATGCAAAAACAAGCTTTGAAAGGGACATTTTGTTGAAAGTCATGCTTTATGCCATTTTTGTAAAACTTCATGAACATTGATACAAGAGGCATAATATTAGTCACAACCAACATACAAAGTCACATAATTCACATTTGAGCTAAATCACATATAACCCTTTACCTTCACCTTGAGCCTCCACCTCAAGTAACCCTCAAGCTATGCCTTGTGCAATGTATGGGTAGAGTCCCGTACCACCACCCACACTAAGGTACCACCTTAAGGTCACCCAAAAGTGAACTTACCATTCATCCTTTCCACCTTTACACAATAAAGCATTTATGAGACATAAACATTATATTAATCACATCATCACATTAAGACTAACATCTAAGACAACTCTAAGTCATACTCGTACAATGTGCAAGTAGAATCCCACACTACTCACACTAAGTACTCTTTTGAAGTCACCATAGACAAGGCACCTTCATATGGAATAGACATGGCAAGGAAGTAACTCATAATACAATCCAAGTATAGCATGCATCTTTGCATTTAAGAATTTAAGCTAACATTCTTCATTAGATTCATTTAGGACACACTCATGCATTTAGAGGACTTAAAATACATTAAGTTTGGAAAATCAATATGCAATTTCAAACATAGAAGACAAGCTATAGTCACAATACACTCATAACGTAGTAATATCAATACCTTAGCAACCTCTAAGAACACCTGTGCAATGTATGGTTGACATCCCATAATATCAACCTTACTAAGCATTCCTTGAAGCCACATATTCATTTCCATAATCTTCAAGCTTACCATAATCCGTAGTCATAAATGAGGAATTATACAAGTACATGAACATAAGGAAAGTCATCTATTCAAATCTTATCATACCATAAGGAAACCATTCCACAACATCCTAATAGACTCTCCTTGTGCAATGTAAAAGTGAAGTCCCATACCCCCACTTCTACCAAGTAAACTCATTAAGAAGTCATAGTATAGTTCCTATAATATTCATCATCTTATTTTTATTAGGGAATATTAGCCATAACCGACATAGACCATGTGAGCTACATGGAATCCGGTGTCATATAACCCCACACCGAAAGAAGGCGTTCTTATTTGATGAAGGTAGAACTAATTATATTTAGCTTCGAAGTGGATCCACTAGCCTTATCCTATGTTTGTCACATAGTTATGGGATAGGGAGATTGCTACTAGAAACCCAACCTATTGCATTAGCGGAGGAGCTTCCATCTCATGAGTTTACTATAGATGACCCAACCTATTGCATTAGCGGATGGGCCTTTTCCTCATTGTCCATATCCACTCGGTGCTAAGCATTATGTCCCAATTATACATAATTAGTATGGAATTGTATCTACATGTGTGAAGGCATACTTTACCCTTCGTTTCAATATAACTCACTAAAATAGCTCATAGATTCATTTAAGTGAGAACTACCTTCCACCTTAGAATCAACATTAGTATGTGAGAATAACTATCACACCAAGATCATGTGTTCTCATGAGAATGGACTTTCAATCAACACAATAGGATCAACATGATTATGTACATTTCAAGCATAATAATGTGTAAAAGTGCATATGAGAACTATACTTTCAATTAACACCATTGATACATCATAATCATGTTTATGCATGGAGTGTGTGTGTGTGTAAATATCCTTGCACTGACACAAACATCAACATTATCATCCTAGACACTTTATTCAAATTAAGTGTAAGGGTAAGGGAAGAATGGCCTTTCAACAATACCACCATATACACAATATTTATGTGACCTTAAGCTTCCAAGTAAATCATGAGTTCACACACAATCTTGTCAACATACACAAACCTTCAGAATATGCCCTTCAAGGGATATGGACCAACTCATTCCAACATATAGCAATAGCACAATAGATAAGGGTATACCATGATCCGACAACTCATCAATACATTAATCACATCATGATTGACACTTTATACTTCAAGTATTCATCAACATGCACATAATATCATGATCAAGTCAATTCATGTTTAGAAGGATTACCCTAAACAAATTCGAGTCTAGGTGATCTAACCTAATGCATTACATTGAGAATTCATTATTCTAGGAGGATCACATTTAAACCCTGAATTTGCCTCTTTCATGACATAACCCTAGAATCTTGGGTTAATCAAGAATACATGTAGAATTATTCTAACTTCAAGTAACTACATCATAATTAAACACCTCCACCTTTCAAGTGGATCAACAACTCTAACAAAAGTCTTCTACAACAATTCACCATAATTAGGCATAGATGATGATATAAGTCAACAATCTAAATCAATCTAGGCATAACTCCATCAACATTCATTAATAATCAACAAACCCACTTCATAAGGCACAATTCAAGAATTGAGTGAAATCATGGGCTCATAGAGTATTTTCATCTTAAATCATCAATTAAACATCAAGATAATCATAGTTTATCATTTGAAAACATTTGATGCAAGAACCCATGAGGTTGAGTAAAACTTAGGGTTTTGTGTGACTTGAAAACTTTGAAACTTATTTGAAATTGACTCTAGGGTGAAAGCTAACCCTAGATGAAGAATCACCATACCTTATACTTGAAGAATCCCAAGAAAATCTACCCAAAAGCCTTCCTCTTAAATCCCTAAGTCTTCTGCTCCTCTTGGTCTTCAATGGAATTCTTAATGAGAAGATATTTTGGGAGATGGGGTTTTGATTTGGGGAAAAGTGAATAATGAAATTTAAAAATAACATTTTAATGTTTTAATACTCTTAAAATAACTTTAAACATTTAAAATAAAAGTCCATACACTAATTGGGACTTGGGGTGAATTTACCAATTCACCCCCAAGTTGGCTGTGTCCGTTGACAACAACCAGGTCTCATTCACGAGACCCCATCCACGGACCGTGGATGGGTTGAAGGACCATACTGGTCTCTTCCATCAATGGTGGTTGTGGCATTGTTAGAAGCCCCTTGACCTACGGAGGCCATCCATGGGGTGTGGATGGACCTACGGGGCATGGACCCCTTCCGTAGGCACCACTTTTTGGCCAACTTTATGGATTCCTTGGGGTCTTGGGGTGTAGACTTAGGGTCCTCCTCAAGGACCCTTAGGGTGGTCCTTGGGGAGTCGTACCTTGATGTATATCCCTTAAACACCTCAACCATGACTCGGGACAACATACAACACCATCAAATCTCATGACAAACACAAACGCACACACTTAGGCTCTAGTTTCACTAGTTCATTTTTAGGGTCGTTAGACAACACCCACAACATTGACACTTCGAGCACCAGCTCCCATGACATTTTTAGACAAAATGTCAAGTTGTGTCATGATCTTGGCCATGTTCTGGTCCCTTAATTGGTCCTTCTCCATTCGTTCCTTAGTTAACTTGAACGTGAGAGGATAGACTTGGTCCTCACGGGTATACCATGCCCTGTTGATGGTACTCATACCATCCAAGAGTTGAGTTGCTATCGCATAACGTTAGTGCATCAAACCTCCTAGAGAAAGTTGGTCAACAACACCCTTATTTACCCAGTCAAGACTCCAGTATAGCAGCACGTTATCATGCAAGCCATGAGTTGGGCACTGAAGCACCAACTTCTTGAATCGCAGCCAAGTTTCATGAATTGGCTTGCCTTCTAGACGCTTGAAGCTTTGAATGCTATCCTGAAGAGTCATCATCTTTAAGGGAGGGAGAAATCGCACTTAAAATGCGGTGACTAACTCCTCCCAAGAAGTGATTGATTCGCGTGGCAATTCAGCCAGCCATTTACATACCTCCCTATTAGAGAGAATGGGAATAACCTTAACTGGACTGACTCCTGAGAGATGTTCTTGAAGGAGAATGGTCCGCATACATCCACGAAGTTTCAAAGATGCTCATGAGGATTCTCATGGGTCAATCGGCTGAAAAGTCCCTGAAGTTTCAAGAGTTGCAACATAGTGCTCGTGATGTGGAACATTGCATTCCCTTCGGCTGGAGGTAAGCGAATGGAACCAATACCTCCCATGAGATGGGGGTCGTTAGCATGAAGCTCATTGACATCGATGAGGTTTCCGATGTCATCTTGATGACCTACTTGGCTGCCATTGCTGCCATTTACACTCATACTTCCTATTTTCAACACACACAACCAAAAACAAAACTAAATATTAAGTAAGTATCACTATAACTAACAAGAACAAAAATACTACTTAACTAAAGATTCTCTACAAACACCACTCACCGGCAGTGGTGCCATTTTGACTTCACATACCAGGATACTACTTCCTTTTCAAGTGCCAACTATCGTGAGTAGTAATATAAGCCAACCAAGGGTTGGTATCGTTCTCACAGGGAGCGGTTAGTAGTTGAGAACCAAATAGAAAAGTAAAATTTAGTTCTAATCAATCATAGCTATAAATATTTATGAATAAAAACATACTAAATCTAAAAGTGACACGAATGTCAATTATCAATGGAGGGTTTGTATTCAACTAAGAAACAAAAATAGTAAAAATATAAAGATGCGAAATAGGGAGACGAGATTCTTAGGATGTGATAGGAATATGGGATAAAATAAACAATCAGGTAAATGCTATTGATAGTAAATAGTTGAAGATTCGTAACTAAGCTAGACTTTAGTGAGGGTAAATTTTCTCTCGAACAATTTACCTCGAATCAAATTGGTTTCTCTCGAACACCGAGTTTCAGCAATTAAGCACAACCTTCGCCTTAGCACATTCACTCTCTCGAGCTGAATGTGTGGGAGAAGGTCTAGGACTCACTCTCTTGAGCTGACCCCACGACGACCCAATAACCACAGGCTATCAATTTAGTAGTCTTGATTTTAAAACCTCTCTCTCGAGCAAGCCAAAAACACGAAGATGAAATCGTATTTGCAACTGCAGTCCCATTAAGTTCAAACAAGACTACTAAATGAAATCATATTTAAATAACAATTATATTATCAATGAGCAATACCCAACAGTAAATTTAACCCATATTCACAAAATCACACCCCAAGAATTGGAGTTTTAGCTAGACATGAAAAAGAGATAGAAATCGATACCAAAAAATGTTTACATCAAATGGGTATGATAAATAATGTCTTTAAACATGTCAAGGATGAAGATTCTTCAAAATCCACTTCCAATTTCTTGTAGTTGAAAACCTTCAAAACCTTCAAGCTCAAGAACAATGTCTCCCAAATACTCTAAGAACTCAAACTGAAAATATTCTAAAACTAAGTAATAATTCGCTACAACTTGATACTAAGCTATAGATTTAAATGGGTATTTATAGTTTTCAAAAATTTGTGCTGCAAAGGACCACTCGGTACAGTTAGTCGGGATCATCGATGCACTAGGCGATCCACCCTTTGGTCTGGTTCATCACCTTTCAGCTTTTGCCTACAGTATCTTCTCATTTTGAATCATTGGTGGATATGGTGTTGCTTTGCGGGACTATTCGATGATGCGCCGACTGTTCCCTTTCATCGCCAACTTGTCTTTTCCTTCTGGGCTAAGCACATTGAAATTTGGGCGAGGTTAAGGCCATTCGGCGACTCGTCTAATGCATTAGGGGATCCTCAGGCCATCATTTGTTTGTACTTTCAGCCTCCTGATGAGTCCACAAATTGGACTCATTTAGGGCTTTATTTTAATAGGAATAGTATCCTTGAATGCTTGTTTTATCTCAATACCTGATTAAAATGCTGAAAATTCAGGTATTTGAAGTTTTAGTGGAAGCATCGACACTTAGGCACAAAACGGGGTAAATAGGGCATAAAAGAATAAGAAATGGAATCCTGCGGATCGCCGAGTTCAACTTGGCGAGTCGCCAAAATGACATGAACCTCCCTTCGTTCCAGTACGCGAAGCCTTGAAGGAAGTGGATCAAAAGGCGAAGAAAGGAGCAGTCGGCAAGTCGCTGATCAGTTCCACGAAGCAGTACTGTACCGCCCAATGATCCAGAATGAGAGGATTCTAAAGGCAAGACACTGAAGGCGATGAACTGACCAAAAGGCGGATCGCCGAGTTCATCAGCGATCTCAACTAATGTCGCCGAACAATCCTCCGTAGCATAATCAGTGAAAACTATAAATACTAGTTATAATTGTAGTCTTAGTGTGGAACAATTATTATTATTATTTTCACTTTAGAACATACTTTAGCTGATATTTTTCTCTCAAGTTTGGAGAGTGTTTTGTGGAGACTTGAAGAAAGGAGTTCTTCTTCCCAAGTTGGAAGTGGGTCTTTTCTATTCAATTTCCTTTTCTTAGTTTAAGGTTTAATTTCTTATACCCAGTTGATTTCATTATCATGTTAGGTATAATTTCTTGTTTCGTGATGTGTGGCTAAAAACCCCCATTCTTGGGGTGTGATTTAGCAAATATGGGTTGATATTCTTGTTGGGTCTTAATTGCTGATAAGTTAGATGTATTTTAATGGTGATTTCACCAAGTGGTTTTGGTTTAATCTAAAGGGTTTGTAGTTGTAAATAGAAAGACCCCGATGTGTTTTTGGCTTTCCCGAGACGTAGGTCGCGAAACCAAAACCACTAGACTGATGGCCTAAGGAGTGGGTCGACATGAGGTTCAGCCCAAGAGGGTGAGCCCTAGTCCCATATCCTAACACTCAGCTTGAGAGAGTGAGTGGGATAAGGCGTAGGCTGGTCTTCATGTGGCAAATGGGTGTCTGAAAGGAACACATTTGAAACGGAGTAAGTTGCCCGAGAGGGAACTTATTTCCGTTTAAAGCTTAGCCTAGTCACTATTTTTTTGCAAATTTCCTATCGAAAGCATGTACCCAACAATTTATCTCAATTTATATTGCAGTCACATCCCAAGAACCTTTCCCCATACTTGATTTTCTTATTTATTTAGCTGTTTTAGTACTTGTTACAGAAGCCCCTTTGATATTTGACACTTTTGTGTCGCCCCCTTTAATTTACAATGTCTTTTATCGCAAATGTCTTTACCTACGACTAGTTAGAAAGTAAATTCTATTTTTTTTATCAATTCTCAAAACCGCTCCCTTGGGACACGACCCCAACTCTTGGTTGGGTTACTATATTATCACTGATCGTAGACACTCATAACTTAGGATAGTGTCGTTGGTCACGATAAGCATCAAAATGGCGCCACTGCTGGGGAGTGTGTTATTTGAAAATTTTTAGATTAGTAAAATTTTTGTTCTTCCTAGTCTTAGTTCACTAACTTTACTTTCAGTTCTGTCTTTCGTTGAGTTATCCACTTAGACGAACATGGCTGAACAGAGTAGTGGCAAGTTGGTGGAATTGAGCCAAAAAGTCCAAAAGGACCTCACGCTGACCGCTCTGGCATCTCAGCTAAACGAACTGGTTTACAAACTCTCAGAGGTGGAAGTCCAATGCAACAACAAGGGGAGGTATATACCCCCTCATGAGCAGAGGACGTCCATAGATGGGAGAGAAAATCGTGTCGAGGACATACTTCAAATCATTCTCCAAAAGGTCACCGATCAGGATCGAGTATTGGAGGAAATGAATGAGAATGTTGAAGTGTTGAATCAAATGATTGGATCTCACTCTAGATCAATCCAGTTGATCAGGTCATTCCTGAGTTTTGCAGTGCCCCATCTCCACCCAAATGACATATTGGGGTCACCTAGTGACACTAGGGCTAACCCCAACAACGGAAAGTGAGACCGAACTTACGTTGTGCCATGACGTAAAATAAGGCGCTTCTTGGGAGGCAACCCAAGGTTTTACTGATTTTTAATTATTCTGTTAGAATAAGGGTGTGTTTATTTTGTAGGGTAAAATGCGAAAGGTGTTGAGTAGTACAAGATGGCAGCCAAGGACCCAGTGGGCGAGTCGCCGAATCTATCCACGATTCTGACTTATTCCGTCATTGGGACCCCAAATAAGGGATGTCTTGTAAAACTTGGTGAGGTAAGTAAGCTTTAGGCGCAACGCAGATGATATCAGTGACATGACTAACGTCGCCGAAAGGCTAGGAACTGGATGGTTAATATCTGGCCAAAGACTGCCAAAGTTTTAAAATTATTCACTTTCCCTCGCTTTGATGCTTCACAAGTTCCCACAATAGTAGCATTTTACAGATTATTGCTTGTAATTAGTATTATAGTTGTTGATTGGTACTCAAAACTAGGATTTCCTTGCTACCTAGCATTACAAAAAAGCTATTTGATCGGCATACAAGGTTCGTCTCTAAAACCCCAATTTTTTTTTTGAAAATTTTCTGCTCTTTTGCTGTTATAGTATCAGGATGACATGTGCTGGGCCTCTCTGATAGAAATAGTTTGCTATGATGCTATTTTCAATTATAAACTTTGCCTAAAATGCTTAAATAATTGAATGCCTTAGTGTTTGCACTTTGAATTAATTGATATCGATAGGGGTATTGCATATTAGTTGTTAGATTGATTGGTGAAGTATGTGTAGCCTATATGTGCGCTAAATGACGAAAATTGATTGATGGAAAGATCAGGTAACACCAATCTTATGAGCAGGCAATGTCAAATGGAATGGCCAAAATTCAACGAATTTTGGGGACTCTGAGTATCTCCAGAGTTATGGGTAGTGTGGGTCTTATTTGAATTCCATGAGTGCATGCTTTGATTTGATTTTCTGGGAATTGGTGGATTGAATTCGAGAAGGTGGGTCAAAAATAGGCACGTTGGGTCAATTGGCGAGCTAAGTCGAGATCGCTGAATGACTCGATGGATCGCCTAATCTCCCCACCCCACCGATGATTTGGCGCCTCGATTTACGTTTAATTTTGTAACTTTCGGTGAGAAGTCTGAGGGCGCCGAAAACGCTCGGCGACTCGTCGAAAGTATTATAATCGCCCTTTATCTGCATCCCTGGGATCCTGTTGCACTGTCATTTTCAGCAGATACATCCTGCTCGCCGAAAGTAGGTAGCGATTCGCCGAATGATTCTACCTATCGCTGTTTTCTTCTCATTGTTAAGCCAATCCCTTTGGCGAGCCTGCTCTGGTTCACAAAAAAGATTCGGCGTCTTGCCGATCAGATAAACGAGTCTATCTGCAATAACTTTTCTTTACTTGCATTTGAATTTCTTCTTGATCATTTGCAGAAATGGTACGCACCAACCTAAATGAGCCACCTCAAAAAACAACAAAGGGCATTACAATAAATGAATGAGGATCACGTCCTTCATAGAAAAGAAAGCAAGATCTCCCACCGGGAGATAAAGGAAAAAGGAAAAAGTATATAGCAAAGAAATGAGAATCTGTGGAGCCAGATTTTGTTGAACCAGAGGATGAACTACCTCTGATTGACGGAAGGTGAGCTCTCTGTGCCAGGTTTCAGTCCACAGCCACCAGTACCCCCTCAGCTGCCACTTTGCCTACCACTGCACCAGTGCTAACCCCAACACCACCTCCAGTGGCTCCTGCACTTACCGTAGTTCCACCTCCACCGAGATTGCTGAACAGATTGAAAGGAGATGGTTTACGCACCATTCTCAAAGAAAAAATGCTATCTGCGGAAGGCCTGGAAGGTAAGCATGTTGAGGTGCTTGACACGCTCAGGTATCACGAGTTTGAGCAATTCACGACGCCACGGTGTACTTACATACCTTCCTGGGTCCGGCAATTCTACTTAGCCTATAGGGAGTTGGTCCTGAAAAGCAGAAAAAAGGCCAGTGATTTCCGACCAGTGAAATTGGTTATGTTTAGAGGCAAGAAAGTGGAGTGTCACAGCGAACACATAAATGCTGTATTGGGACGATCACTGCACTCGGTACTTCCCTACCAAGGTTTGCCTATTGCTCCATCTCTCGATGATTTGAAGGGTTGGTTAACTCCGATGATCTCTGACACACCCTGAGGTGGATGGACGCGGGAGTCCCCATTGAGAAGAGGGATATGAACGTCGCCTTTCAGTATTGGTTTGGGTTCATCAACAGTACTATTATGCCGTCCCAGAACGAGTCAATTCTATGTTATTCGAAGGCGGCTTGCCTTGGTTCTGTCATGTCCAGGAGGCAGATTGACCTAGGATTGCTGGTTTCACAGTAGATGGCTATGAGGTCCAAACAGACACAGACATCTCTGCCATTTCCTGTATTGATCACTCATCTATGCTGGCGAGCTAAAGTACCACGTGACATTACGAAGGTTGTTGAGGTTACCCCATCTTCCAACACCGACATCCATCGTATACAGGCCGAGTTCCCACGAGAGAAGATTGACAGGAGGAGGGTAGCCCCAACAGATACATCTCTAGAGGTCGATGTTGATGCATTAGCAGCAAAGACACTTTCGTATACTCCGGCCTTTGAGCCATCAGGTATACCCGATCCTCCCTCCCTCCTGCCCCAAGTGTTTCATCATCAGCCCAGCCTTCCAGGATCACTCAGGCCATGATCCTTAAAATGGGACGGCTAGCCTATTCGGCAGATGTTAGGGCGACACGATTAGAGAGATCCATCCCAGAGATGATTGACAGTGCCATCTTGACTGCACTGACCCCCGTCAGAAAACTGTTGATCAACTGACTACCAGAGTCACTGCTTGTGAGAGAAGATAGGGGGGACACCCGAGGTTTCAGCCCGAAAAGCTGAAATAGTCGAGCTGAAAAATGACGTAGCCTATCTGAAGGCAACCGACTTCACATCACTGATGCGAGGAGCAGATGACAAAGATATCCCTAAAACCTCTAGGATTCCCCCGATCACTCCTGGAGACGTGCAGAAGGATGATGTAGGGCATGTAGAGTCGGAGATAGAGACTGACGAAGAGCAGGTAGTAGTGCACGATAAGGTGCTGAGCGAGAGATAAGAGGACATCATATTCAGAGACTTGCCAAATCTCGTGGAGTTGGTTGTGCAGTCGGCAACTCAAACAGTGCCACCTGAGCCGCCCACAACAACTCCCAGTGGATCTGGCATTGCTAGTATGTCTGAGGCTACTCCAGAGACTGAGGCACATGACCAAATAGATATACCGGGCACCGATGCCCATATTCAGGCCTTG
This sequence comes from Solanum okadae, assembly GCA_036553675.1. Classification (NCBI taxonomy): domain Eukaryota; kingdom Viridiplantae; phylum Streptophyta; class Magnoliopsida; order Solanales; family Solanaceae; genus Solanum; species Solanum okadae. The sequence continues at coordinate 15,259,159 of CM071687.1, read as the reverse complement.
ATAGATAGAGTGACTGCATAGACAGGACCCTTTCTTACCTCTCTCGCATTGCCTTTTCCTATCTTACTTGTTGGTATATTTTTGTTTACTTGCATTTGAGGACAAACGCTCTTTCTTTGGGTGGGGTAAGGCTCACCCTTTTGTTTGTGTGAATACTTTGTTGTTTTGCGCAAGAAAGTGGGTCGTTTAGTTTGCTCTAAACTGTGTTTTAATACTGTTTCTTTTTGTGGATGCTTGAGCTTATGGCTCCTGTTGTTCTAATTGAAAATAATTTTGATCCTTTCAAAAAAAAAATTGCCACCTCTTGTGTTGAAAGTGGCTGTTCTTTTGCAATGATTTAAGTCTCGGTTTTGATAAATACCGATGACTTGTATAGTGCTCTCAATTGAACAAACATGAATGCACGGCTACGACGAGGCCAAATGAAGTTACATAGACAATATGTGAACTCTTTGCATATTGTTGTGACTAGCCATTTATCAAATTGATTCTCTTGTGATGACCGTTGCACACTAGCAAATGTGTGTAGTCTTGCTTGACTAAATTATCGATGCCTTGTGTGTTTAGCTTACTTTGAACCTTGCATGAATGTGAGCCAATTTGACATATACCTCTTTTTGTGACCTACCTTTGAGCGTGTGAAACTCTTTTGAACACCTTTGAGCCTTACCTTTCTTTGGAAGAACCTTCATAAACCCTAGACCTTACTTGATCCACTACCTATAATCCTCTTGATTTGTGGTTTAGTGAATAGTCCACTTAGGACAAAAAGCCTAAGTTGGGGGTGTGGTGAAAAGGAAAAGGAGAAGTCAAGAAGTGCTATAAGAAGTCCCACTTTAACCATGTTGCATACCAATAGAGCCGTCCAAAGAAAAGAAAACAAAAAGGACTGAAAAAAATATTTATGGAATAAAGTACAAAGGATATTGGGGTTCCAAGCAACTCATGGGGAGTGAATAAAAGGATGACTTAAAAGGACTAGAAAAAGAAGTGATAAAGGAAAAGAAGGTAATGCTTTGAGAATACCACATCTCACGAGGACAAAGTCACTAAGCCTAAATGACCATACCTTTGCACTCAACCCCATTACAAGTCTTAGAAAGACCTTTTTGGTCTTGAGTAAGCTGGATCGAAAGTCAATTGGAAAATAAGGGCAAACCTATGGGTGAAAACATGCATTGTGTTCCTCTTTTTGAGTGTGAGCATTGTATCTGATTCCTGATCTTAAATTGACTCATATTTGTGTGTGAATATGGAATCATTCTTTGTGCGAGGGCATTTAGATATTTTTGTTGAGCTTGAACTTGCACAAGTAGCAAGCATTGCGAGCATGAGAATCTTTGGTGATGGTGTGTCACAATTTGAATCTTTGAGTACACAAGTGATCCTTGCTATGTAAATTGAGTCTTGTTGTGTGCATTCATGATTTACTCTTGTGTAGCACTGTTTGAGGCACCCTTTTTGAACGGCTGAACTTGAGTTTGCTTGAGGACAAGCAAAAGTTTAAGTTGGGGGTGTTGATGAGTCCACAAATTGGACTCATTTAGGGCTTTATTTTAATAGAAATAGTTTCCTTGAATGCTTGTTTTTATCTCAATACCTGATTAAAATGCTGAACTTTAAGGTATTTGAAGTTTTAGTGGAAGCATGGACACTTAGGCGCAAAACGGAGCAAATAGGGCATAAAAAAACAAGAAATGGAATCTTGCGGATCGCCGAGTTCAACTTGGCGAGTCGCCGAAACGACATGAACCACCCTTCATTCCAGTACGCGAAGCCTTGAAGGAAGTGGATCAAAAGGCGAGGAAAGGAACAGTTGGCGAGTCGCCGATCAGTTTCGCGAAGAAGTACTGTACCGCCCAATGATCCAGAATGCGAGGATCCTAAAGGCAAGACACTGAAGGCAATGAGCTGACCAAAAGGCAGATCGCCGAGTTCATCGGCGATTTCGACTAATGTCGCCGAACAATCCTCCGCAGCACAATCTGTGAAAACTATAAATACTAGTTAGAATTGTAGTCTTAGTGTGGAACTATTATTATTATTATTATTTTCACTTTAGAACATACTTTAGCTGATATTTTTGTCTCAAGTTTGGAGAGGGTTTTGTGGAGACTTAAAGAAAGGAGTTCTTCTTCCCCAAGTTGGAAGTGGGTCTTTTCTATTCATTTTCCTTTGCTTAATTTAAGGTTTTAATGTCCTATACCCAGTTGATTTCATTATCATGTTAGGTATAATTTCTTATTTCATGATGTGTGGCTAAAAAGCCCCATTCTTGGGGTGTGATTTAGCAAATATGGGTTGATATTCTTGTTGGGTCTTGCTTGCTGATAGGTTAGATGTATTTTAATGGTCATTTCACCTAGTGGTTGTGGTTTAATCTAAAGGGTTTGTAGTTGCAAATACAGAGCCACCCATGTGTCTTCGGCTTACCCGAGAGGGAGGTCGCGAAACCAAAACTACTAGACTGATGACCTAAGGAGTGGGTCGACATGAGGTTCAGCCAAAGAGGTTGAGCCCTAGTCCCATATCCTAACACTCAACTCGAGAGAGTGAGTCGGGTAGGGCGTAAGCTGGTTTTCATGTGGCAAATGGGTGTCTGAGAGGAACACATTTGAAACGGGGTAAGTTGCCCGAGAGGGAACTTATTTCCATTTAAAGCTTAAGCCTAGTCACTATTATTTTGCAAATTTCCTATCGAAAGCATGTACCCAACAATTTCTCTCAACTTATATTGCGGTCACATCCCAAGAACCTTTCCCCATACTTGATTTTCTTGTTTATTTTGCTATTTTAGTACTTGTTACAAAAACCCCATTGATATTTGACACTTTTGTGTCGCCCTCTTTAATTTACAATATCTTTTATCGCAAATGTCTTTAGCTACGACTAGTTAGAATGTAAATTCAATTTTTTTATCAATTCTCAAAACCGCTCCCGTGGGACACGACCCCAACTGTTGGTTGGGTTACTATATTATCGACGATCGTAGACACTCATACCGTAGGATAGTGTCATTGGTCATGATAAGCATCACCGCCTTGTTCCTTTTTTGCTTGATAGCGTCCATGCTTTGTCTCTCAATTCAAATACCTGAAACTTAAGGATTTACATCAATTATTGAGACAAAATATGCATTGGAGGACACTAAATATATCAAAATAAAGCCCTGAATGAGTCCAAATTGTGGACTCATCAACACCCCACCTTATTTTTGGCATTGTATACATTTCTTGAAAAATTCATAAGCAGCTTTGTAGAGGGATGGCCAGTAGTAACCACTTTGAAGAATTTTAGCGGTTGTTCTCACAACGCTATGATGACCACCAACCGGCGAAGCATGACAATCATTTAGAATTTTATTGATTTCCTCCTCCGGCACACATCGTCGAATAATATGATTTGCACATTCTTTGATAGATATGGTTCATCCAGGGAAAAATATTTTGACATCGAACAACAATCACTTTTGTTGATAGAAATTCAGGTCTTCCGGCATTAGCCCACATACCAACTAATTAGCAAAGTGTGCATACCAAGGAGTCTGCATAGCCATGAAGACCTGCTCGTCTGGGAATGAATCATTTATGTCTAACTCAATTTCATCTTTCTCTTTTCCCTCCAACCTAGATGGGTGATTGGTGACCTGATTTTCACAACCCCTTCTATCGTTGACTTCAAAGTTGAATTCTTACAGTAACAACACCCATGTTATAAACCGTGGTTTAACATCTTTGTTTGCCATTAAATACCACAGGGATGCATAATCAGTGTGAAATACCAATTTTGTACCTAGCAAGTATGCTCGAAATTTCTCAAATGCATATACCACCGCAAGTAACTCTTGCTCCGTAACAGTGTAGTTCCGTTGAGCACCATTCAATGTTTTGCTTGCGTAATAGATTGGATGGAAAGATTTATTGCACTTTTGTCCCAAAACAACACCGAATGTAGTCCCAGTTGCATCATACATCACCTTAAACTGTTCCGACCAATCTGGGCTAATAATCACCGGGGTAGAGATTAATTTCTCTTTCAAACACTTAAAGGCTGCCATACATGCGTCATCAAAGTAAAATTTCGCCTCCTTCTCCAACAACTTTCCCAATGGAAGTACAATTTTGGAGAAGTATTTGATGAATCTCTGGTAGAACTCGGCATGCCCCAAGAAACTATGAATACCTCTTACAGTGATTGGTGGTGGTAGTTTCTCAATTACCTCAATCTTTGCCTTGTTGACCTCCAACCCTTTTTACGATACCTTTGTGCCCCAATACTATACCTTAACCATGAAGTGACATTTCTCCCAATTTAGGGCTAGGTTGGTTTCCACACATCTTTGAAGAGCCTGCCCAAGGTATGCCAAACATGTTTCAAAAGAATCGCCCACAACTGAGAAGTCATCCATGAATACTTCCATTGAATCTTCTCCCATGTCGGAAAAAATAGATAACATGCAATGTTGGAATGTTGCCGGAGCATTACACGACCCGAAGGGCATCCTTTTGAAAGCGAAAGAACCATAGGGACAAGTGAACATGTTTTTCTCTTGGTCTTCCGGTGCAATATAGATTTGATATTACCGGGAATAACCATCCAAGAAGCAATACCATCCACGCTCCGAAAGCCGATCGACCATTTGATCCATAAAAGGCATGGGAAAGTGATCTTTTTCAGTCCAAGAGCTCATCTTCCTATAGTCCATGCATACCCTCCATCCAGTTACCGGTCTCATAGAAACAAGCTCCCCTTTCTCATTTGGGACTACCGTGATGCCACCTTTTTTGGGTATACATTGCACCAGACTCACCCATTTGCTATCCGCAATAGGGTAAATCACACCTGTATCAAACCACTTGATTATCTCCTTTTACACCACTTCTTACATTGGTGGGTTCAATTTCCTTCGATGTTCAACACTCGGTTTGCATTCACTATCAAGTTGACTCTTGTGAGTGCAAATGTCGGGTGGAATGCTCGCATTGTCAGTGATAGTCCATGTTATTGCCTTGATGTACCTTTTCAACACCTCAAGTAGAAATTTCACTTTCCATTCAGGCAAGTCAGCGACAATGATAACCGGCAAGATATTGTTTACCCCTTAGAATGCATATTGAAGATGAGCGGGTAGCAATTTCAACTGAAGCTTTGGTTGTTCCTCCGTGGATGGTTTGGCGGGAGGATTTTCTTGATTCTTTATATCAATGTCTAGCTTCACTGGGTTCCTTGATTATTCACCTAATCCCGACAGAGCAGCTACCACTTCATCATACCCTTGAACTTCGGCCTCATCATAATTTGGAAGAACAACCTCAAGAAGTTAACTCATACACATCAAATGGCTCACACTAGTCATCGCTTCATCAATGACATCAATCGTCAAAACCACATGAATATCACTCGGGTGTTTCATTGATTTGCATACATTAAAGATGACCTCATCTTCATTCACCCAGAACTTCAATTCCCTGCTTTCAACATCTACTAGCGCTCTCCCGGTTGCTAGAAATGGTCTTCCCAAAATAATTGGAATTTCAACATCAATTTCACAATCAAGAATAGCAAAATTAGCTGGAAATATGAATCTATCAACCTTCACGAATATATCATAGAGTATACAATGGGGTGCTTGATCGACTGGTCCGCCATGAGAAGCCGCATTGTTGTGGATTTTGGTTCGCGCAGCCCATGTTGTTTATAGATTGCATAGGGAATTAGATTTATACTTTCTCTCAAATCACATAGAGCTTTAGAAATTGAAGCATACCGATAGTACATGGAATGGTGAATGCCCCCGGATCTTGTTTCTTTGTAATCATCTTGCTAGTCATAATGGCACTACAATTATGAGAAACTTCGATTGTCTCGAAGTCCATGCTTCTCTTTTTGGTGACCCGCTCCTTCATGAATTTGGCATCACCCGACATCTCCAACAATGCTTCCACTAACGGTAGTTTCATGGAAAGTGTCTTGAATACCAATAAAAACTTCTTGAATTTCTCATCCTTATTTTTCTTCTTGAGACGTTGAGGAAACGGAGGAACTATTTTGGGAAGAGGTTGCACCATCTTTGGAATTTCGGCAGCCTTTTCTTTACCTTTTTGTAACTCCTCAATGGGGCTTTGCTTATGATTTTCCTCCTTCTCTTTGAGCATATCACTTTCCGGTGTTTGAATGGGCTTCTCTTCCTCATCAACATCTTTCTCTTCTTCATGAACCTCCACCTCATCATTACCTTTTGCATTACGAACAACTATCTTTCCACTTTGAGTCACAACCGCCAAATATTTTTCATTATCAATCATCAAAGTTGTTGTCTATTATGCTTCCCCTTTCTCGATTACCTTAGGTTCCAATGGTGATGAAAGTTGGCTTAGTTGTCCCTCAAGTTGTTTGATGGCATCAACATGAGAATTTGCTCTATGTTTCAAAGATGAGAAATCACCTTTCATCTCTTTAAGCATATCGTCCTATCCTTCAACATTCTCTAGGATACGCGACAACAATTCATCCACTCTCAAATCATTCGAACTACCTTTTGATCTTAGGCTGTCACTTAATTGCATGTGGTATTCTTCATGACTCACTTCTCTCCCCAAGAGTAGTGTTGTTCATTCCAATCATGATAGTATCATCTTCGACCTTTTTCCTTATGTGAGTTCCGACCTTGATGTGCACCCACCTTAAAGTAACTTGGGCGAGAACCCTCCTTAATTCTCAATACTCTCCTTACTCCTTTTGGTTCCATCACATTTTCTAGCACTTGTTTTGAAACAACTCCATTTGGGACAATATTTTTCTAATATTCTCATCCCTCCCATTCTCCTAGTCAAGTTTTTCTTGTGTCATTCTAAAACAAAAAGGGGAAACTTGGTCCTCTTGAATGTACCACACCTGATTTATATTTGTCATTTCATCAAAAAGGTACGAGGCGACCTCAAATGGTTGCAACATTATCCCTCCCCGAGCCAACTTGTCAGCCACTCCATTGTTCACTAAATCTAAACTCCGGTAAAAGTATTGGAGTATCACATCACCCGACAGCCCATGAGTAGGACATTGTAATAGTAACTTCTGGAATCTAAGCCAAGTTTAATGAATTGATTCCCCTTCTATCCACTTGAAGTTTTGGATGTTGTCAAACAATTTCACCATCTTTGAGTGTGGAAAGAACCTTAAATAGAATGCCTCGGTGAGCTCCTCCCATGATAAAATATAGTCTCTCGGTAGTTATGCTAGCCATTTGGTTGCCTTCCACATTAGAGAAAACGGGAACAAGCAACCGAATTGATTCTTGTGAAATATCCTTGAGTGAGAATGGGCTGCACATCTCCAAAAAGTTCCAAATATGCTCATGAGGGTTCTTATGATCTAGCCCTCCAATTATTCCTTTGGCTTGTAATAGTCGCAACATTGTACTTGTCACATGGAATGCGGCATGGTCCTCAATTTGAGGTAGGCGAATAGCACCTACGCCCCCCGGTAGAGCTTCATTGACTTGCAAGAAATCGCCAGCATCATCTTAGTGACAAAGTTGGTTCACTGTGCTTTCTTTCACACTCATCTTTTCACCTGATCACCACAACTTATAACAGGAAGGTAAGTTGATTCAATTAAAACACTAATAGATCACAATTCAACTTCAATAATAGAATTCTAAACAACACTTACTACTCGGCAGCGACGCCATTTATACACCTCATCTGATTCTAGGTGTAAACGATTGTTAATAAGTAATAAACCCAACGAAGAGTTGGAGTCGAACCCACATGGAGTAGTCTGTATTTGAAGTCAATTACGAATTAGTAAATGTGATTTAATTAGTCGTACGAATAGAAATTATCAGAATCACTTAAATAGGTCAAAAGGGTGACATCAATGTCAAACATGGGGGGATTTGAGATCAATTAGCAATCACAACAATAACAAATAACAGGGGCAATCAAATGATTTAGAGGTTCCTGGGGGATTGACCAATTAACTGTCAATTAAGCTAAATAGGTGATAGCTAATTACTCTAAGTTATGAAATCTTCACAACTAGAATGGGCTTTAGGTGAGGCAGCTTTCTCTCGAACAACTGCCACGCTTCAATTGAGTTCTTGCGAACCTCAATAGAATATCCTGAAGAGTCCAACCCACAATGTTTTTCCCTGAAGCAACCCCTAGGATGCGGACATGAGACATAGGATCACGAGTGACCCCAAGCTAACCCTACTGGCATATCATAAACATACTTAAAGATAAACTGAATCAATACATACTATGCGGAAACTAAATCATATGATAATCTGAAATGATGGGGAATACCCATACTAAATCTAAATATATAAATACTGAGAGTTGAACAGCAACTAAAAAGTCAAACACGAATGCTAAAGCTGATTTTAACTATGTCTGAAATAAAGGCTCTATTGACTAGAAATGCTGGGACATGCACCAGCTAGAACTAGCAAATATTGCAAACTAAATACTAAAACAAAAGGAAGATAATCATGTCAATCGTCCTCGAAGAATGAGGACTCACCACTGATGATGCTGAACTCAAGATCGGGAACCGATCTATGCGTGATCTGGATGCTGAGAACTTGAACCTACATCACGAGAAGATGTAGCGCAAAGTATGCGTCAGTACTTGGATGGTACTGAGCATGTAGGATAGAGTAAAGCTGAAAAATAATCATAACTGAACCAAACCATATATCTGAGCAATGATAAGAGATAAGAATGATACTAAACTGAGAATACTGAACATGAAATAACTGAATGCAATGACCAAGTTTATAACATGCTGAGATTGAATACTGGACTATGAATGATAACGTGGTCAATGTAATAGAATTTGACTGCAAGGGACCTACTATTAACAAACATAAAACCACATGAGCTAAATGTGGAGTCCAATGTATACGCCCCATTGAGAGGACCCAATATACCCTGCAAGAGGTAAAGAGGCATGACTGGCGTGATAACTAAAATGATGCCCACAAGGGGGACTTACAACCTACGGGGTATGTAGTTCTGGGACTCTAGGGTGACCTAACCTAGTCCACTCGGTATTAAGCTACTCCCAATTGATTATGTAATTAACAATTTATGACTGAATTTCTGTAATACTGGATAGCTCAAAATATTGTCATGCTAATTGAAAATGTAACATTAATGTACTAATAAAGAAACATTCAAATCTGAGGCATGCTGGCACGACCCGATCCTACACGCCGGATGTTTCATGGTGTACAAGACTCCGAAGAGCCTCATAGCATATCATGAACATAAGAGCATAGGAAAATAGTGCGGAATTTAAAACTTTTCTTTACAATCGAAGTCATTTTCATAAAAGCAAGCGGAAGTCTTTCTATACTTTGTCTCAAACCATCTACAACACCTTGAATAAAACTTTGGGACATTGCCCGTACAAAAGCTCTAAACATAAAAATAGAAGACACAAATGGGATAGTGGGTTCCTCCTCGAAACTATGAGGACTCACCAATCTTCAACTCTTTGCTCCTTAGAAACCTATCTTCCAAGAATAGAACATCAAGTCTCCAAATCCTACACTTTTTAAAAATGTAGAAATATGGGTTTGCATGCCAAAATGTACTAAGTATGATAGCCATGCAAAAACCATACTTAAAAAGACATTTTGGTTGAAAACCATGCTATATGCCAATTTTGAGAAAACATCATGAACTTTAGCAAAAGGCATAAGATACAAGTATAATCATCATATAAGTCATTACATCACATTAGAACCTTCACCTTAAGTAATCCTCAGCTATACTTGGGCAATGTAAGAATAGCATCCCATACTACTCTTCCTACTTAGTACCCATTTGAGGCCACCATAGATGAACTTACCATTCTTCATTACTCATCTTTAGTCAATACTCATGCATAAGGAACACAAACATTTCATAAGTCATGACAAGGAAAGTAACTCATAATACAATCCAAGTAAATAATGCATCATTACATTAGGTATTTAAGTCAACATTCTCATTAGCTTCATTAAGAGCACATTCATTTATTAGACATTGGAGAATCACACCATATCACTCTCAAAGCCTACTCGGGCAATGCATGGATGACATCCCATACCACCCACACTTCATAAAACCTCTTGAGTAACCATAGCACGTATCTCACATGATGGGAATGCACATTAACTTACATAGACCATGTGAGCTTAACATGGAATCCGATGTCTATCCCACACCGCAAAGAGTTGGTGTAGTTGCCTAAGGTAGGACCTGTAATATTTTAGCCTAGGTGAATCCACTAGCTAATACCCTATGTGGGCACATAGTTATGGGATAAGAAAGATGTTCATTGAGACCTGGCCTATCATAGGGAGAGCTTCTATCCTACCATATCCACTTGGTACTTAGCCTCCATTCCCATAGAGTAGTTTATTCACATTAACATTATTGTACTTGATATGGCTACCACCATTAGGTCTACTGACCCAAAGTACATTTAAACATGAAGGGGCCACCACCATTAGGTCTACCGATTCAAGATACATTATTAGGATAGCTCATTGAATCATCAAGAAAAGGACACCACTATTAGGTCTACTGATTCAAGGTTCATCATTACATTAGTTCCTAGACTCATCATGAAGGGCTACCAACATTATGTCTACCGAGTAAAGACATAGCCGTAGGATACCTTATTAATAATTTATGAAAGGGATACCAATATTAGGCCTACCGATTCAATGTTCATTAAGTTAAGATACATTAGTAACACAAGAAAATGATGCCTAAGCCTACCAATTCAAGGTACATCAATCAACATTACTTTCTTTTACACAAGAAGAGGATGCCCTAAGCCTACCAATTCAAGATGTAAAATTACATTGAAGAAACCTTTAACATTACATAATCATCATTCATAAGTGTATAATCGAGAATAGTCTTTCAATAATAACACAATTGCATTGTAGACATGATCACATTACGCTCATTAAAATCACAAAACATATACTTACCATCATGATCATACATCAATTCTTCATACTTTAAACCTTCAAGGCCATGAATCACAATTCATCAACACACCTTGAATACTATAATTTAGGCAATAATAATGAAATAATTGTATAAATTAAATCAATATAGACTTAATCTCTTCACATGCTTTCATAATCAATCAATCACAATTCACAATTTAGTATTTAGGGGGAATCATGGGTTCATGCGGGAATTTCATCATAAATCAACATGTATTCCTCAATTCAATCATAATTCATCATTAAAAAATCATTGAAAACATTTTTAAGTTGAACCCATGACTTAGATTGAAACCCTAACTTTTGGGGGATTTTGGAAACTTTGAAATAATGTTTGAAGAGGCTCCTTAGATGGAAACTAACCAAGCATGAAAACTACCATACCTCAGTTAAAGAAACTCCACGAAATTAAGTGAGAGAGATGAACTCTTAAACTCCAAACCTTGACTTCTTCTTCTCCAACGGTGGTTTCTAGAGAGAGGATTATTTTGAGAGGAGGTGGTTTCTATTTATGAGTTTAGGGAATAATGAATTGTAAAAAGGGTGCTTAATAGTTTAAAGGGCCTTAAATAAATCTAAATAATCGAAATAAACCAACCCCTAACTAAACTAACCACCCTAGGAATTTACCACATTGCCCCTTAGTTGGTCGATATTGGACAGGTTTTGTATTGGTGACCCACACCCATGACCCACCGACCGTGGGTCCACTCACGCCCCGTTCTGCAGGTCCGTGGGTGGGGTCTGCAACTTGTAATCTTGGCCCTTGACTCATGAAGCCTCCCCACGAGGTGTGGTTGGACCTACGCCCCGTAGGTCCCATCCGCGAGTCACCAAAATTTGGTAGATTTTGGGTTTTTGGGCAGCATTGGGGGTTAGGCTTTAGGGTCCTTCTCAAGGACCCTTGGTTGGTCCTTGGGGAGTCGTACCTTGACGTTTAAGCCCTAAACCCCTCAACCTAAGCTTGGGAAGTAATTTTACAAGATAAAACCCCACATCAAACTCAATCAACACACTCGTTAGACTCTAGTTTCACCTACTAGTTTTATGAGTCGTTACATTATCTCCCCCTTGGGAACGTTTGTACTCGAATGACACTTTAAACAGTTTATGGAATTAAAGACTCAAGACTATCAGTCCATCATGCATGAAACATCATAAACAATGCACAAAACTAGGAGGAAGCACCAACTCTATCTCAAACATACTCCATGCAACACAATAAAGTACAAACTACATCTACAAACTCATTATGCATGAATACTTCAACATTTCTAATTTCAATGGAGGAATTACCTGTTCCAACTCAAATAATGCTCATCATAACATCATTAAGCAAATTATGCAATTACTCTTAAAACAACATTTAGGCATGTTCAACAATTCACCTCGTGAAGCATATAGACAACTCATACTAAATACACATCATCATGAGGAACATACTTCATAAAAACTCATTTTCTCACTAAACTTAAATTCATCAAGAACATCCATAACATAAGGAGACCCTAGAAACACATAATCACACATGACTCCAAAACATGAAACAAGCTACAAGGAACTCTTGGTCTCAAGCTTGAATAGGAATATAAGGAAACAGATAAGGACATCGGAACTCTCAACAACCTTACTATTCAACATACCATCTCCCCCTCGGGAGTAAACCCATACTAAGGCTAACATGAAAATATTATAGGGACCTTAACAAGATATTCACAACCATAAGGAACTATCAACCTACCGGTTCCTTCATTCGAAAGAGCTCCTTTGCAAACTCTAGTAGCATCCTTTACTAAAACCCTTACTAGGACACCACTCCTCAACATTTTTCATGGATGGAACTTATTTACTCTTCTATTTCTTAACTTGATGGCTTAAGATCTCTACCTGTACTTCTAAACTAGAAAGTTTCTCATTAAGCAACTCTTGCTCACAAAAAACCTTACCAACACCACTCAAGGTCTCATATGAGTCTACCAAACCGGGTCTAAATTTCTCAAAGTCACTACACCTCTTAAGGTGAGAATTTAAAGCAAACCTAACTCATGAACATCAAGGATACTCAACGACCTTGCTATCTAAGCACATTATCTCTCCCTTGGGAACAAGCCTATACAAACTCTTCTAAGCGTCATTTCTATAAATTCTAAAGTCGGAGCAAGTCATCACTAAACCTTCACAGTCATCACACAGGATATTCTAAACCAAGGTGAATTACACTTCTACCCTTCTTAGAGGAGTCCATTCTCCCAACACATCTAGGCATTTCTAAAACACCTTATTCATCAAATCTTTCAACATACCTCAAAAATCATCATGACTTTCTACCAACAACACACATAACCTTAAAGAAACCCATCTGTACCAAAGGTAATTATCTAATTCTATCATACCAAGACTCATCTAGTCACATAACCACAATTGGCATCACTACTAACATTTTTCTCCCTCGATCCTTGTAGCATGAGACCTTCAAGTGGTCATATCCTAAAGACCATTGGATAAGGAATAGGATAGAGACTTTATAGAATTAAAATCTATGGCACGACTTGAAGAATGAAGAAGTGAGATTGGACGAATATCCAATAGCCTCCTATTGATAAATGTGGCACGCTTCACACTATGAACAAGACTCTACTAGATGTGGTTTAAGATATCCTAAAACCGTCCCAAAATCTTGTGCTCTGATACCATGTTTGTCACGACCCGAATCTACACCCCGGACGTGACATGGCGTACAAGACTCCGAAGAGCCTCATAGCATATCATGAACATAAGAGCATAGGAAAATAGTACAAAATTTAAAACTTTTCTTTACAATCAAAGTCATTTTCATAAAAGCAAGCATAAGTCTTTCTATACTTTTTCTCAAACCAACTACAACACTTTGAATAAAACTTTGGGACATAGCCCATACAAAAGATCTAAACATAAATATAAAAGACATAAGGGGGATAGTGGTTCGTCCTCGAAACTATGAGGACTCACCAAATCTTCAACTCCTTGCTCCTTAGAAACCTATCCTCAAAGAATAGAACATCAAGTCTCCAAACCCTACACTTTGTAAAAATGTAGAAATACAGGTTTGCACACAAAAATGTACTAAGTATGATATCCATGAAAAAACCATGCTTAAAAGGACATTTTGGTTGAAAACCATGCTATATGCCAATTTTAAGAAAACATCATGAACTTTAGTTAAAGGCGTAATATACAAGTATAATCATCATATAAGTCATTACATCACATTAGAACCATCAACTTTAGTAACCCTTGGCTATACTTGTGCAATGTAAGAATAGCATCTCATACTACTATTCCTACCAAGTACAACTTTAAGGCCACCATAGATGAACTTACCATTCTTCGTTTCTCATCTTTAGTCAATACTCATGCATAAGGAACACATACATTTCATAATTCATGACAAGGAAAGTAACTCATAATACAATCCAAGTAAAGCATGCATCATTACATTAAGCATTTAATTCAACATTCTCATTAGCTTCATTAAGAGCACATTCATTCATTAGAAATTAAGACATTAAAGAATCACACCATAGCCCTCTCAAAGCCTACTCGTTCAATGCATGAATGGAATCCCATACTATTACCCACACTTAATAGAACCTTTTGAATAACCATAGCACATAACTCACATGATGGGAATAAGAATTAACCAACATAGACTATGTGAGCTTAACATTGAATCCAGTGTCTATTCCACACCGTAAAGGGTTGGTCTACTTGCCTAAGGTAGGATCGGTAATATTTTAGACTAGGTGGATCCACTAGCTAATAACCTATGTGGGCACATAGTTATGCAATAAGAAAGATGTTCATTGAAACCCGACCTATCGTAGGGAGAGCTCCCATCTTACCATATCCACTCGGTACTTAGCCTCCATTCCATAAAGTAGTTAATTCACATTAACATTACTGTACTTGAGAGGGCCACAACTATTAGGTCTATCGACCCAAAGTACATTTACAAATGAAAGGGCCACTACTATTACGTCTACTGATTGAAGGTACATTATTAGGATAGCTCATTGAATCATTAAGAAAGGGTCACCACAATTAGGTCTACCGATTCAAGGTTCATCATTTCATTAGTTCCTAGACTCATCATGAAGGGCTACCAATATTAGGTCTACCGGTTCATGACATAGCCTTAGGATACCTCATTAATCATTTATGAAAGGGCTACCAACATTAGGTCAACAGATTCAATTTTCATTAAGTCGATATACATTAATAACACAAGAAGAGGATGCCTAAGCCTACCGATTCAAGGTACATCAATCAACATTACTTCATTTACACAAGAAGAGGATTCCCTAAGCCCACCAATTCAAGATGTAACATTACATTGAAGAAACCTTTCACATTCCATCATCATCATTCATAAGTGTATAATTGAGAATAGACTTTCAATAATAACACAATTGTATTGTAGACATGATCACATTATTTTCATTAAAATCACAAAGCATATACTCAGCATCATGATCATAACATCAATTCTTCATACTTTGCCCTTCAAGGCCATGAATCACAATTCACCAACACACCTAGAATACTAAAATTAGGCATGAATAATTACATAGTTAAATAAACTAAATCAATATAGACTTAATCTCTTCACATGCTTTCATAATCAATCAATCCCAAATCACAATTCAGAATTTAGTATATTGGGGGAACCCTGGGTTCATGGGTGAATTTCATCATAAATCAACATTAATTCCTCAATTCAATCAGAATTCATCAGTAAATAATCATTAAAAACGTTTTGAAGTTGAACCCATGACTTTTATTGAAACCCTAACTTTTGGGGGATTTTGGAAACTTTGAAATCATGTTTGATAGGGCTCCTTTGTGGAAACTAACAAAGGATGAAAACTACCATACCTTAATTGAAGAAACTCCACGAAATTTAGTGAGAAATATGAACTCTTGAACTCCAAACCTTGACTTCTTCTTCTCCAATGGTGGTTTCTAGAGAGTGGGTTATTTGGAGAAGAGGTGGTTTCTATTTTTGAGTTTAGGGAATAATGAATTGTAAAAAGGGTGTTTAATAGTTTAAAAGGCCTTAAATAACTCTAAATAATCAAAATAAACCAACCTCTAATTAATCTAACCAACCTAGGAATTTACCACATTGCCCCTTAGTTGGCCAAGATTGGACAACTTTTGCAGTGGTGATCCACACCCATGACCCACGTACTGTGGGTCCACTTACGCCCCATCCTAATGGTCCGTGGGTGGGGTCTGCAACTTTTCATATTGGCCCTTGACTCACGATGCCTCCCCATGAGGCGTGGTGGGACCTACACCCTGTAGGTCCCATTCGTGAGTCACCAAAATTTGGCAGATTTTGGGCAGCATTGGGGATTAGGCTTTAGGGTCCTCCTCAAGGACCCTTGGTTGGTCCTTGGGGAGTCGTACTTTTACCTTTAACCCCTAAACCCCTCAATCTAAGCTCGGGAAGTCTTTTACCAACATAAAACCCCAGATCAAACTCAATCAACACACTAGTTAGGTTCTAGCTTCACCTACTAGTTTTCTGAGTCGTCACACATGTATATCTGAAATAACTGATCTTGCATGTGTAATTCATGAACTAAAAGAACTACATAGTTAGGGTTCTGAATTTATGAAAAAATCTACACCAAACGATACTAAAATCATGACAATCTGATTTGGATCATTCTAATAGCTAAAACCCAACAAAGTCTAACATTCAAGAAACCCTAGGTCTAGATAATATTAAGGGAATCAAAATTTTGACTGAAATATAGGGACCTAATGGGTGAAAGGAACTCACTAGTGAAATCCCACATACCTGCTGACAAATTCCACTGAGAACTAGGGCTGGTTGACTTCTTCTCATCTATTTTGCTCTAAGTTTGATCGATTATTTGAGAATGAAAAGACTAGGGTAGGTTCTAATTAGTTTACTAGGCTAAAATTGACCAAATTTACATAGTTTAGGGGTCTAACGCATAAGGAAAAGACCCAATGACCACTGACTTAAAAACTTTAGGGTCACCGATGGACCAAACTGATGGACCGACGGTCCGTTCTGGTCGGTCTTCGTCTGCGATTGGGAGCTGAAAGCTTAGGGTCTGACCTACGGTCTTAGACCACGGACCGTGGTCTGACCTACGGTCCTGGACCACGGACCGTGGTCTGACCTACTGTCCTGGACCACATACCGTGGTCTGACCTACGGTCCGTAGGTCCCGGCGTAGGCTGACCCTTAGACGAGTTTTTCTGGGGGTTCTGGGAAGGGTTGAAGGTGGTGAACCATGGACCACCAAGACGGATCGTGGGTCACCCCATGTAGGTGGGTGGTGCCAGTCGGTGGCACCTGCAACTTCTGAAATCTGCATTTTGGTAGTTCTAGTATACGGGGTGTTATGATATCTCGCCCTTGGGAACATTCATCCTCGAATGAAGACTAAACAAGATGAATAGGGAGGGAAAGAGCTGAAAACCGTACCACCAAGTACTAGAAACTTATTTCTGACTGAACTATGTTCCAAGAACATGCAAATACGCTGAAAATGCAAGTACAAACTGAAGAAGCATGATACTAAGACTGAATTTATGCATGAATGACTGAAAAACTGAAGAGGAACTATTACCTCAAGTTGGAATGGAATCGGAAGGAAAGAGATGAGGATACTTGGCCTTTATGGCTGCTTCTGCTTCTCAAGTAGCTCTCTTTACGGACTGACTCTTCCAGTAAACCTTAACTAAAGCGACTTCTTTGTTTCTCAACCTTGGAACCTAACGATCAAGAATCTCAACTGACACATCCTCATAAGTGAGGCTATCCTTCACAGCCACACTTTCTAAAGGTACAATAGAAGCTGGATCACCCACACACTTCTTCAACAACAAAATACGAAAAACTGGATGACCTGCAGCTAGTTCTATTGGAAATTTTAACTCATAAGCCACTTTCCCAACTCTTTTCAAGATCTTGTAAGGGCCTACATATCTAGGACTGAGCTTCCCTTTCTTGCCAAATCTCATCAACCCCTTCATAGGTGACACTTTCAGGAAAACCCAATCATCAACTTCGAACTGTAATGCCTTCTCCTTACATAGCATAGTACTTCTGGCGACTCTGGGATGTCTTAAGTCTATCTCTAATGAGTTGCAATTCCTCCGTAGCATCATGAAATTAATCTTGCCCTATCAAGGCTGCTTCACCTACTTAAAACCAACCAACTGGAGATCTACATCTATGCCCATATAATGCCTCATAAAGGGCCATCTGAATGCTGTAATGACAACTATTATTGTAGTTGAACTCTATAAGAGGAAGGTGATCATCCCAACTATCCTTGAAATCGACCACGCAAGCTCTCAACATGTTCTCTAAGGTATTAATTGTACGCTCTGCCTGACTATCGACTGTGGGTGAAATGTTGTTCTAAGATTAACCTGAGTACCAAGACCTTTCCGAAATGACTTCAAAAAAATGAGAGGTAAACTGAGGACCTCTATCTGAGATGATAGACAAAGGAACCCCATGCAACCTAACTATCTCATTAATCTAAAGCTTGGCGTAGTCCTCCGCCGAGTCTGTAGTCTTAACAACCAAAAGGCATGCAGACTTAGTGAATCTATCAACTATCACCCAAATGGAGTCATGCTGTCTGTGAGTATGAGGTAAACCTGTAATGAAGTCCATGTTGATCACTTCCCACTCCCAAGTAGAAATATTGATATCTTGAGTCATACCTCCTGGTTTTTATTGTTCTACCTTTATTTGCGGGCAATTAGGGCACTTAGCCACAAAATCCGCTATATCCCTTTTCATACCATTCCACCAAAAGACTTCTCGCAGGTCACAGTACATCTTTGTGGCACCCGGATGAATAGAATATTTGGAATTATGGGCTTCTGCAAGGGTCTTCTGTCTCAACTCACCCACCTTAGGAACACATAATCGACCCTGATAGAGAAGCACACCATTTCCCAATTGGGAGAAAACCTTAACTCTGTGTTGATGGACTGCACCCTTTAGTTGAAGAAATATCATATGACTGTCTTTGAACTGTTACACCACCATCTGATATGCTCATAAGACGAACTCCTGAGCGAGCAAGTCTGTGAACATCCTTTGCTAGTTTCTTTCTTTTTTCCTCAACATGTGCTACACTACTACCCATAGATAGTCTACGACGAGCATCTTCTACTACATTGGCCTTACCTAGATGGTAATGCACACTCATATCATAATTCTTGAGGAACTCAAGCCATCTCCTATGGCAAAGATTCAACTCTTTCTGGGTGAACACATACTGAAGGCTCTTATGGTCTGTGAACAGATCTAGGTGAACACCATACAAGTAATGTCTCCAATTCTTAAGTGCAAACACCACTACTGCAAGCTCGAGGATGAGCTGGATAGTTCTTCTCATGCACCTTAAACCGTCAAGAAGCAAAAGCTATAACCTTACCTCGCAGCATCAACACACAACCTAGGCCGACTCTGGATGCATCATAATAGATCACATAATCATCTGAACCCTCTGGTAGACTCAAAGCATGAGCTGTAGTCAACCTAGTTTTCAGTTCTGCCAAGCTCTTCTCACAATCATCTAACCACTGAAACTTAACCTTTTTCTCTGTTAACTTAGTCAATGGATAGGCTATGGATCAAAATCCTTCCACGAGCCTTTTGTAATAACCGGCAAAACCCAAAAATCTATAGGAGAGGTAGGTCTAGGACATTATTTCACTGCTTCTATTTTCTAAGAATCCCCTCGGATCCCTTCGCTGGGAACAATATGACAAAGAAAAGCAACGAATTGCAACCAAAACTCACATTTGCTTAACTTAGCGAATAACTGGCTATCTGTGAGAGTTTGCAGGACAACCCTCAAAATATAGGCATGTTCTTCCTCATTCCTAGAGAAAATGAGGATATCATCAATAAAGACGATAATGAACAATTCCAAATACTTCTTGAACACTCTATTCATCAAATCCATGAAAGCTGCAGGAGCATTGGTTTGGCCAATTGACATAACTACAAATTCATAATGACCATACCGAGTTCTGAAGGCTATTTTTGAGATGTCACTATCTCTAACTCTGAACTAATGATAATCAGATCTGAGGTCTATCTTTGAGAAATGACTAGCACCCTGAAGTAGGTCAAACAATCATCAATCATAAGGATAGGGTACTCATTCTTGATTTTGACTTTCTTTAACCGCATATAGTCAATGCACATTCTAAGAGAACCATCTTTCTTTTACATGAACAACACTGGTGCACTCCATGGGAAAATAGTGGGTATGATGAGGTCATCTAGGAGGTCTTTCAGCTGCTCTTTCAATTCCTTAAGCTCAGTTGGTGCCATTATAAAAGGAGGAATAGAAATAGGCTGGGTATCTGGAAGGAGATATGAGAAGTCACCAAATCTTCAAGTCTTCATGACTCTTAGAAACCTAGCCTCCAAAACAACTCAATCTCCTCAAACCTACATTTGATTAGGATGTAGGAAACATGCATTAGTACAAAATGTACCAAGTATGAAATCTAGCACAACATCATAAGAGCATCTCAAATGGTTAGTCAACATAAGACATAAGCATAAGAGATAATAATAGAATCATCATAGTCATAGCCAAAATCTCCAATATAAACATCATATGAACACAAGTCAACATGAGACATAGTTAATAAGCATAGGAGATAAATCATAACAATATAAGTACAATTGACTTTTAGTCATCAATACCATAATAGAACCATTCTCTAGTAACCTCAAAAGTATACAAGTGCAAAGCATGAATAGCATCCCATAATACCACCCAAGCGAAGTATCCCTTTTTGGTCATCCTAATCATGGTCTATAGGCATTGTTAAGTCTTAAGCATTCTTTACCATAAGGGCACCACAATCCTAAGTAACCTGAAAGCAAACTTGTGCAATGTACGAAAGGCATCCCACAATACCATCCACACTAAGCATAACCTTGAAGTCATCCTAGTCATATTCACCCTCCTTTGGTATCACTATTGGCTTACTTTATGAAGACGAAAGAATTATCACCTCTAGTCAGCCTTATCTTGGAAGGCATCTATAGATACAATCCATCAAGCATCACTCATGTAAGACAACACTCATAAGGTAACACTTAGTCATACTTGTGCAAGGCATGGGTAACATCCCATACTACTAGTCGTACTAAGTACTTCTTTAGGTCATCATACTCATGTTAAGACTTAGAGACTAGCCCTCTGTTTAAATCATGGAACACTAGGAGACACTTTACTAGGTCTATCTTAGTCATTTCTTGTTTGAACCCTAAGAGATACTATACTTGGTACAACTTAGTTCATCATATTGGGACTTCTAGGAAATGCTACTTAAAGCATAATCTAAGTTCATTAAACTTGAACTATTGGAGATGCTACTACAAGCATGATCTTAGTTCATTATAAGGTTGGACCCTCTAATATACTTCTTTTAGCATGTCTAGGTTCTTTATTATTATTATGGACTCTATGAAGCCTTACTTAAGGACATCTAGGTCCATTTATACTTTGAACATTATGACGTCCTTTACTATCTTGTACTAGTCCCTCATTACTTAGAACCCTAAGATATACTATATCAAGTACATCTTAGTTCATTGCTTGAACTGTAGGAGAAAGTACTTAAAGCATACTCTTAGTTCATTTAGTTTGGTCTCTAGGAGATGGCCCTTCAAGCATAATCTTAAACCATCATTTGCATTGGACCCTAGGAGATGCTACTTTAGGCATAATCTTGGACCATGAGGTTTGAACTCTAGGAGATGCTAAATTTAGTACAATCTTTGTTCATTACCAATCTTGTTTAATTAGGATATAGCCTTAACCGACATGAGAACATATGATCTCTCATGGTGTTACCCACACCATCAAGGGTTGGTCCACTTGCCAAGGTGGAACCGGTTTGTTAGCTTAGTCGAATTCACTAGCTAACTTCCTACGGAGCCTGCATTTATGGGATACGGAGATTGCTACTAGAAACCCATATTCCACTAGGTGAGGCTTCCATCTCATGAGACACATTTGGGGAAATCAATACTTTTCTAGGTAAGAGATCCCATGTGGGAAGCCCAAAGTATGCTAGGTGGGAACCTCTACGAAAGCCCAAACTCGTCTAGGTGGGAACTGATGTTTGCGTAATCAAGACACAACTTCCGATGCAAGTGTCTACGATTGTACAATAGTTTAGTAACCCATCCAAGGGTTGGGATTGTCCCAAGATAATGGGTTTGAGAATTTATAGAAAAATAAGATTTCGTTCTAACTAGTCGTAGCTAAAGACATTAACGAGTAAAAACATTGTAAATTAAAGGGGGACACAAACGTGTCAATTAACGATGGGGGGATTTTGTCACAAGTAAGGTAAAAATAGCAAAATAAACAAGGGTTTCTAAGCAATGAAAGGGGATCCTTGGGATGTGACGGGAATAAGGGTTAAGCTAGATTATTGGGTACATACTTTCGATAGAAGATTCATAGATTAATTGTGACTAGGCTAAGCTTTAAGGGGGATAAGCTCTCTCTCAAGCAACTTACCCCGTTTCAAGCGGGTTCCTCTCGGACACCCACTTGCTGCATGAAGACCATCCTACACCTCAACCCACTCACTCTCTCGAGCTGAGTGTGTCCACATGAGACTACATGATAGACTAAATCACTGGGCACATGCTTGTGATAGTAAATTCATAGAGTATTTGTGACTAGGCTAGACTTTAAAAGGGATAAGCTCTCTCTTGAGCAACTTACCCCATTTCAAGTGGGTTCCTCTCGAACACCCATTTGTCGCATGAAGAACAACTTAAGCCTTAACCCACTCACTCTCTTGAGCTGAGTGTGTGGACATGGGACTAGGGTTTGCTCTCTCGAGCCGAAAACACATATATGAGATTATATTTTCAACTACACCCTCATTATATTCATCCACAACCACTAAACGAAATCACATTTAAACTACGAATAAACTATGAGCAAGCAAGACCTGATGAGTCCATAAATTGGACTCATTTAGGGCTTTATTTTGATAAGAATAGTTTCCTCGAATATTTAGCTTGTCTAAATATCTGATGAAAACACTTAAGATTCAGGTATTTGAAGTTATAGTGAAAGCATGGACACTTCGGCGTAAAAGGGAACAAAAAGGCAGAAAAGAACAAAGAAGCTAAAGCTTGAGCATCGCCAAGCACACTTGGAGATTCACCGAAGAGATTTACTCCGCGCTTTGTTCCAGCACGAGAAGCCCTGAAGGACAAGGATAAAAAAGGCGATGAAAGGAGCAGTCGGCGCTTCGTCGAATAGTTTCGTGAAGCATTACTATACTACCCAATGGTCCAGAACGTGAAGATGTTGAAGGCAAGCACGAAATGGCGATGAGATAGACGAAGGGCGAGTCGCCCAAGTCATTCACCGATATCGACTAACTTTATCGAAAGATCTGCCATCGCTATTTTTTGAAGTCTATAAATACTGCACTTGTTATTAATTTTAGAGAGTCGAACATTAATTTTAATTTCCAGAATTGAATAGTTCTTTTTGGATATTTTCCTCTCAAGTTTGGAGAGGCGTTTTGGGAGACTTGAAGAAAGAAGGATTTCATCTTCCCCAAGTTGGAAGTGGGTCTTCTCCATTCTTATTCCTTTACTTAAATCAAGGTTTAATTTCTTATACCCATTTGATTTTACAATCATTTTAGGTGTATTTTGTTGTTTCTTGAAGAGTGGCTAAAAACCCCCTTTGTTGGGGTGTGATTTAGCAAATATGTGTTGATATTATTGTTGGGTCTTGCTTGCTGATAGGTTAGATGTAGTTTAATGGTGATTTCACCTAGTTGTTGTGGTTTAATCTAAAGGGTTTGTAGTTGCAAATACAAAGCCATCTATGTGTTTTCTGCATGCCCGAGAGGGAGGTCGCAAAACCAAGACCACTAGACTGATGGCCTAAGGAGTGGGTCGACATGAGGTTCAGCCCGAGAGGGTGAGACCTAGTCCCATATCCTAACACTCAGCTCGAGAGAGTGAGTGGGGTAAGGCATAGACTAGTCTTCATGCGGCAAATTGGTGTCCTAGAGGAACGCATTTGAAACGGGGTAAGTTGCCCGACAGGGAACTTATTTCCATTTAAAGCTTAGCCTAGTCACTATTATCTTACAAATTTCCTTTCAAAAGCATGTACCCAACTACTTATCTCAGCTTGTATTGCGGTCACACCCCTAGAACATTTTCCCATACTTGATTTTCTTATTAATTTTTTCTATTTTTACTACTTGTGACAAAACCCCCAATTGATATTTGACACTTTCATGTCATCCCCTTTAATTTACCATGTTTTTACTTGTTAATGTCTTTAGCTACGACTAGTTAGAGCTTAATTTTACTTTTCTGTTAATTCTCAAAACCACTCCCTTAGGAGAGGACCTCAACCTTCAGTTGGGTTACTATATTATCGACGATCGTAGACACTCATACCGTAGGTTAGTGTCCTTGGTCATGATAATTATCAAGACCCAACAACAAATCTAACCCATATTCACAAAATTACACCCCAAGAATTGGGATTTTTAGCTACACATGTAAAAGATATAAAAAAAAGTATACCAATCTCAGTTTCCATCAATGGGTATGCAAGATTAAGTCTTAAAACAGGCAAAAGGTTAAGAATCCTAGAGATCCAACCCCAATTTCTTGAAGATGAAACCCTTGAAAGCTCCAAGTTCTTCAAAACCCTCTCCAAAACTTGGGGGGAATGTCTCAAAGACTCTCTCTAAAAGTTAATAATCTGAAAACTAGGTAAAAAAAAGGTAGAATTTGCTTCTAAGAATAAAAACTGAACTAGTATTTATATTTTTCAGAAAAAATTCTCCGAAGGATCTTTCGGCGATGTTAGTTAGAATCGACGATGCATTCGGCAATCCGACCTTTGGTCTACTTCGTCGCCTTTCATCAGTTTCCTTCAGCATATTTGTGTCCTAAATAATTGGGCGATGTAGCACTGCTTCGCGGAGTCGTTCGGTGATACGACGACTGTTCCTTTTCACCGCATGATCTTAGTTCATTATAAGGTTGGACCCTTTAATATACTTCTTTTAGCATGTCTAGGTTCTTTATTATTATTATGGACTCTATGAGGCCTTACTCAAGGACATCTAAGTCCATTTATACTTTGAACATTATGAGGTCCTTTACTAACTTGTACTAGTCCCTCATTACTTAGAACCCTAAGATATACTATATCAAGTACATCTTAATTCATTAAGCTTGAACTCTAGGAGATAGTACTTAAAGCATACTCTTAGTTCATTTAGTTTGGTCTCTAGGAGATGGCCCTTCAAGCATAATCTTCAACCATCATTTGCATTGGACCCTAGGAGATGCTACTTTAGGCATAATCTTGGCCCATGAGGTTTGAACTCTAGGGGATGCTAAATTTAGCACAATCTTTATTCATTACCAATCTTGTTTAATTAGGATATAGCCTTAACTGACATGAGAACATATGATCTCTCATGGAGTTACCCACACCATCAAGGGTTGGTCCACTTGCCAAGGTGGAATCGGTTTGTTAGCTTAGTCGAATTCACTAGCTAACTTCATACGGGGCCTGTAGTTATGGGATACGGAGATTGCTACTAGAAACCCAAACTCCACTAGGTGAGGCTTCCATCTCATGAGACACACTTAGGGAAATCAATACTCTTCTAGGTGAGAGATCCCATGTGGGAGGCCCAAACTATGCTAGGTGGGAACCTCCATGAAAGCCCAAACTCATCTAGGTGGGAACTGATGTTTGCGTAATCAAGACACAACTTCCGATGCAAGTGTCTACGATCGTACAATAGTTTAGTAACCCATCCAAGGGTTGGGATCGTCCCAAGATAGTGGGTTTGAGAATTTATAGAAAAATAAAATTTTGTTCTAACTAGTCGTAGCTAAAGACATTAACGAGTAAAAATATTGTAAATTAAAGGGGGACACAAACGTGTCAATTAACAATGGGGGGATTTTGTTACAAGTAATGTAACGTCCCATATTTTGCATATACTAGTTCTATGTGAGTAGTGAGGGTTTGAAATAGGTTTGACAATATTCGAAAGAGGTTTGAGGCTAAATAGAGTAAGTAAAGTGTAATTTGTCATAGTAATCAACCTACTTGCTTAAGCTACTGATTCGGATGTCATACGTAATTAAGTTACTTACGTACATGTGTAGCTTACGTAGAAAAGATGACATAGGTTCTTAATGGTAGATTAACTGCTGACCTACTTAAAAAAGTTGTAAGTAGGTGATGCACCCACTTAGGAAATATGTGGACTGCATTTCAAATGAAAAGGGCAACTAGGTGATGTAGCTACTTAAAGAACTTGTGGCAGAGATTAGGGGAGTGATGTACCTGCTTACTTAAAGTGAGGGACTAGATGTTTCTACATATTTCTTAATGTAAAAACGTCCATAAAGGACCCTTAAGAGAATGAAATTCATTTCATATATCTCTCACTTGTTCTACAACAATTTACTCCCAAAAAGAAACCCTAGAAGCTCCAAAGTGCTGGCCTGCAATTTCACCATTAAAAACCTGAGAAAACCCTTTAATTTTCAAGTACAAGTTGGTGTAACATCTCCCATCTTAAGAAATTCAAGAGGAGAAACTGATTTCACCTTAACGTAAGGCTACTGCCATATGATAATTTTTTTAAAGTTTGGATTCGTAAGAATATGGTATGCTGATTTAGTAATCCTTCATTATTCTCAAGATAATTTGGAAAAGACAACCTAAACCTTGAAGTTAGCAAGTGAGGTTGCTGTCCAACAAGGTGAGTTACTGAAATTTTCATCCCTCTTTTGTGCTTGAATTGGTTAGGGGATTTGGTATGTGTTAATGAGCAGAGAATTGTTCCTTTTACATGGTGTGAGATTGGAGAATGTTCAGGTTGATTGTGCATGTTGGGACAGCCATGGAAGGGAGTCCCCTTTAACTCAATTGTTAGCCCATTTGAGCATTTTAAATGTAATGTTAGTTGGATGCTCAAGGAACAGTGGTCGGAAGCCGTGAGTTCATTTTGCTACTTTCACATTCTGATGTTTAGAGACTGCTTTGTGTATAGTAACATAAGGAGGCATGTGCAGAAGTCATGAGAACTTGTTAAAGGATAAAACGGTAAAGGGTGCAGTAATGTACCATCTAATTGGGCGTTGCATGAGCTTGCTGCCTGCAACCCCTTTGTATACTATTTTGCATATGTTACAAATGCCCGAGGAGTTTCAGGGGACCTTATTAGAAGGTCGTATTGTATATGACGTTATTAAAGGAGAAGGGGTGGAATGCATACCATCGGTTTGATAAGTATGGGTTTGCTGCCTGATTACTATTTGCCAAGTTCAAGTAGCCCAATCTGTTGGTTAGCTACTAATATTAGTTGTGTTACTTATTTCATTGTAGATTAATAATCGGAAAGGAATGAGGTTAATTCGTTGTACTATCCGAGTGGTACAACAAGGTATGTAAGGATATTCGATTCTATATTCTTTGGCATGAACTCTGCTTGTGTCACTACCAACAAGTGAGCTTCCTAAGTGCTCTTTCAAGTAAAAGACACATAGTGGCAGCGTACAATCCCAAACACAGCTAACAATATTTCCCCTCTCCTTAGTGTGTCGAATTGCTTCAATATATGTGCATCTTTACTTTTCCAAGTATTGGTATGAGAAAAGGGTAATTTCAGCAGTAGTTTTGTGATTCCTCTTGTCAATCAAATGAGGTCCATTGTGTCATTTGAGCTCTTATGTAATTCATTAGTGTTACATTTCCATCTTGTGTTATTGTTACTGCCCTAAGTGCATATTCACATGTTTCCTACTACTGATCCACAGTTCTGATGCTCAAAAATAATTATGACCACCAAAGTAACAATCTCAAATATTAAAGAAACTATATGAAGCGGTATATGTGTAAGGGTGGCAGCCCAGGGGCAAAAGCCTAGCATGGGTCGATCCCAATTTGTGTATAAGGGTGGCAGCCTAGGGGCGAAAGCCTAGCATGGGTCGATCTCAAATTTATATATTTGAGGACAGCATCCCAGGGGTTAAAATGCCTAGCATGGGTCATCCTCTTTTACCACTAATCAGTTGGTTATTTGTATCACATGCTTTACAGAGATTACAATGTAAAGAAAATTACAGAAAAGAATATAATGTACATGATCCCACAACAACAACAAGGGTGGTCTTTTAATCTGATCTATATATTTACATATTGATACGTGATTTCAATTAAGCTCTTGTTTACATATGTTATTGCCTTACATATTCAGTACATACTTCGTATTGACGCCCTTCTCGGGGGACGCTGCATTTCATGCTGCAGCCACAGGTACTCCAGCTAGTAGACCTCCCCAGTAGGAGCACAGGACACTCAGCTGCTATTGGTGAGCTCCAAGTTGATTCGCGGCTTAACCGAGTCTTTGGCATCTATTTTGTTACCGTATAGTAGTTAAGGGTAAGGCGGGGCCCTATCCCGACCTAAACTAAGGTTCTCTATCTTGTAGAGGCTTTGTACACTAATGTATAATGTTTGGAAGTCTTGTCTCTTAACAATTGTGGCCTCAACGGCCAAGTGTTGTACATAAGTTTTGGGCCTGTCTATGTCGGTCTTTTATCACTACAGTGCATATAAGCTTGTCATAGCTTCATAGTTATCATAGTTAAATGTATGGTAGGTGCAGGTTGTAAGTTGGTTCTCCCGTCCATTTAGGCATCGGGTGCCTATCCGTCTTAATTAGATCTGAGGCGTGACAAAAGTGGTATCAGAGCAGGTCATCCTAGGGAGAGTTCAAAGCCGTGTCTATGTAGAGTCTTGCTTATGGATGTGTTGTGCACCACATCTATAAATAGGAGGCTACGGGACATGTAGGACTTGTTTCTGTTGTTTCATCTTCTAGATCGTGCGATAGAACCATATTGTGGGTGGATTATATCTAACCTCTAAATTATTTTATTATAGCAAAGATGCCGGTTACGAGAAGGAGTAACAATACAGGCAAGCAAATAGATGTGGCTGCCGGAGAAGGGAGTAGCCAATCATTACCTAGACAAGCTGATCAAAGTGAGGCTCAAAATGAGTCTCTATCACAGACTTCCCCGACTCCTCCATCTCCAGATGATTTAAGGAGGGAAGCAGCACCTCGAGAACCCCCTATTAATACTACTGAGCAAGATTTAAAGAATGCGGTCCAATTATTGAGTAGTATAGTTGCTGGCCAAGGGCAAAGGCAAGAAGGTCCAATTGCAGGTACGAGTGGTGCAAATAGGGCTTCTAGTACGCGGATACGTGATTTTCTTAATTTGGACCCTCCATCATTCACCGGGTCAGATCCTAAAGAAGATCCGCAAGACTTTATTGATCAGATTCAACGAACTTTGGATGTTATGCATGTAAGTGGTAAAGAAGCAGTTGAACTAACAACATATAGACTCAAGGGTATGGCTATATTGTGGTATGAAGCTTGGAAGCAATCAAGGGTTACAGATGCACCTTTAGCTAGTTGGAAAGAGTGCAAAAAGGCATTTCTTGACCATTATCTGCCATTGGAGATCCGAGAGGCCCATGCTGATCAGTTTTTAAATCTCCACCAAGGGAATATGAGCGTGAGGGAGTACAGTCTCAAGTTTAATTCTTTATCCAGGTATGCTCCTAATGTAGTGTCTACAATGGAGGATAGAGTTCATCGATATGTGAACAGATTAGATTCATATTTGGTTAGAGGTTGTACCATTGCTTCTTTGAATAAAGACATGGATATAGCGAGGATGCAAGCTTTTGCACAAAAGTTGGAGGATCAAAGGCAAAGAAGAAGGGCACAAGAGTCAGAAAGAGGGCAGTCCAAGAAGGCCAAATCTACTGGGCAGTTTACCCAATCTCAAGGTGAGTTTAAGCCTCGGTTTTCTAATAGACCACCTAGGCCATCATTTTCCTACTCTACAGCTAGTGCTCCACCCCGAGGGTCTAGGGGCGATCAGTTTGGGCAAAGAGGTGAAAACCAAAGCTCAAGAACAGCGGGGCACCAAGAGCAGGGAATTATGAGCCAATCAAGACCTCCCCGACAACTTTGTAGACAATACGGAAGAAATCACCTAGGCACATATAGTTTTGGGACAGATGCTTGTTTTTGGTGTGGTACACCGGGACACATGATGAGAAATTGCCCTCAAAGGGGCATGGGTGGTATGGCACAACCTGCTGGATCGATTGCTGCATCGTCTTCATCAGTTCCTTCTTTAGGCAGAGGTGCACAAATGCCTGCAGGTCGTGGTAGAGGTGTTAGAGGGGCAGCTAGTTCTAGTGGAGTTCAGAATCGCACGTATGCCCTAGGGGATCGACAAAATTTGGAGGCTTCACCGGATGTGGTTACAGGTACATTGTCCATCTTTTCACATATTGTATATGCATTAATTGATCCGGGGTCTACACTATCATATGTCACTCCATTGATTGCTGCAAAGTTCAAAAGAACACCAGAATTATTGGTTAAACCATTTGAAGTGTCTACACCGATTGCTGAATCTATTATAGCTAGAAGAGTCTATCGAAAGTGCATAGTAACTGTTTGTGGTCATAATACATTAGCTGACCTTGTTGAACTAGAACTGGTTGATTTTGATGTCATAGTGGGTATGGATTGGTTAGCTTCTTATTATGTAACAGTAGAATGCCGAACTAAGATGGTGCATTTCCATTTTCCAAAAGAGGCAGTCCTTGAATGGAAAGGTAATATTGGGGCACCAAGTGGTAAGTTTATTTCTTATTTTAAGGCGAAGAAGATGATGTCCAAAGGCTACATATGCCATTTAGTAAGAGTGAGAGATATAGATGCAGATCCACCAACTCTTCAATCTGTTCCGGTGGTAAAATAATTTCCTGATGTATTTCCTGAAGATCTTCCAGGTTTGCCTCCAGAACGAGAAGTAGAGTTTGGTATTGATTTAATTCCAGATACTCAACTTATCTCCATTCCTCCATATAGAATGGCCCCGGCAGAAATACGGGAGTTGAAGGAGCAATTAAATGATTTGTTAGAAAAGGGATTCATAAGGCCTAGTATGTCCCCTTGGGGTGCACCAGTTTTATTTGTACGCAAGAAAGATGGCTCATTGAGAATGTGTATTAATTACCGACAGTTGAATAAGGTAACGATTAAGAACAAATATCCCCTCCCAAGAATTGATGATTTGTTTGATCAGTTACAGGGTGCTAAGTGCTTTTCAAAAATTGACTTGAGGTCGGGTTATCACCAAGTGAGGGTCAGAGATCAAGATATACCCAAGACGGCTTTTCGAACACGGTATGGTCATTTCGAGTTTTTAGTTATGTCTTCGGGCTAACAAATGTACCAGCAGCTTTTATGGATTTGATGAATAGGGTGTTCAAGCCATTTTTGGATATGTTCGTGATAGTATTTATAGATGACATTATGGTGTATTCAAGATCTGAAGAGGACCATGCTAATCACTTGCGGCAGGTGTTACCGATTCTTTGTGATCGAAAGTTGTACGCAAAGTTCTCTAAATGTGAGTTTTGGTTAAGATCTGTGGCATTCTTGGGTCATATTGTATCTGATGAAAGAGTAAGGGTTGATACCCAAAAGATAGAAGTTGTGAAGAACTGGCCAAGGCCTACAACACCTACGGAGGTTCGTAGTTTCCTTGGGCTGGCAGGTTATTATAGAAGGTTTGTTGAAGGATTTGCTTCTATTTCCGCACCATTAACAAAACTAACACAAAAAGAAGTCAAGTTCCAGTGGAGCGATGCATGTGAAAGAAGCTTCCAAGAACTGAAGAATAAATTGACTTCTACACCTGTATTGGTACTTCCAGAAGGCACGGAAGGGTACGTAGTGTATTGTGATGCATCGGGAGTGGGCTTAGGATGTGTGTTGATGCAGCATGGTAAGGTGATAGCTTATGCCTCAAGGCAACTAGTTGCGGCCACATGCGAAAAACTATCCAACCCATGATCTAGAGCTAGCAGCAGTTGTATTTACTTTGAAGATATGGCGCCACTACTTGTATGTTGTTCACGTTGATATATATACTGATCACAAGAGTTTGCAATATATCTTTAAGCAAAAGGATTTGAGTTTGAGGCCACGAAGGTGGCTTGAGTTATTAAAAGATTATGACATTGATATCTTGTATCATCCCGGAAAGGCAAATATTGTAGCTGATGCTTTAAGTCGTAAAATGATGGCAAGCACTTATGAGCTGTCCATATGAAGGCAGCAAATAACTAAAGATCTACGTCAATTAGCTAGCTTGGGGGTTCGCCTTCTTGAATCTCCAGATGAAAGAGTTATTGTGCAAAATGCTGCAGAATCCTCAGTTGTAGCGGAGGTGAAAGAGAAGCAGTACACGGATCCTATCCTATTGCAGCTTAAGGAGAATGTACAACAAGGTATGACAAAGGCATTTGAGCTTACAGAAGAGGGAGTACTTCAATGCCAAAACAGATTGTGTGTACCTAACATAGATGGATTAAGAAGGAAAATTATGACGGAAGCACATCATTCTAGATATTCTGTCCATCTGGGATCAACAAAAATGTATCATGACTTGAAAGAAGTATATTGGTGGGGTGACATGAAGAAGAACATTGCAGAATTTGTAGCTCAATGTCCAAATTGTCGATAAGTTAAAGTAGAGCACCAGAAGCCTGGAGGTTATATGCAGCATATAGAACTTCCAATTTGGAAGTGGGATATGATTAATATGGATTTTGTCACTGGTTTGCCTCGCTCATTTCGGAAGTTTGATTCCATATGGGTGATTGTTGATAGACTAGTTATACAGTTGAAGAGTATGCGAGGTTGTATATTAAAGAGATAGTTCGGCTACATGGAGTGCCAATCTCTATTATAACTGATAGAGGAGCTCAATTCACCGCGAACTTTTGGAAGTCATTTCAGAAGAGTTTGGGAACGCAAGTGAATTTAAGCACAGCCATTCACCCTCAAACGGATGGTCAGGCAGAACGTACAATCCAAACACTTGACGATATGTTGCGAGCTTGTATATTAGACTTCAAAGGTAGTTGGGATGATCATTTGCCGCTTATTGAGTTTGCTTACAACAACAGCTACCATTCAAGTATCAAAATGGCACCTTATGAAGCGTTATATGGAAGAAAGTGCAGGTCACCAATCGGATGGTTTGAAGCGGGCGAAACTGCCTTATTTGGGCCAGATCTTGTTCATCAAGCTATGGAAAAAGTTAAGGTGATACAACAACGATTAGCAACAGCTCAAAGCCGACATAAATCATATGCAGATAATAGAAGGAGAGGACTGGAATTTTTCATAGGAGATAGGTATTTTTGAAGGTATCCCCAATGAAAGGGGTAATGAGATTTGGTAAAAAGGGGAAGCTGAGTCCGCGCTATATAGGGCCATATAAAATTATTCGAAGAGTTGGTCAAGTCGCGTATGAGTTAGAGCTACCCCAAGAGCTCTCAATAGTCCATCCAGTATTTCATGTCTCAATGCTTCGAAAATGCATAGGTGACCCATCTCGTATCACTCCTATGGAAGATGTACACGTTACAGAAGATCTCACTTACGAAGAAGTACCCATCGTAATTCTGGATCGAAAAGTTAAGAAACTAAGAAATAAAGAAGTAGCTTCTGTAAAAGTACTATGGAGAAACCAACAAGTTGAAGAAGTTACATGGGAGGCGGAAGAAGAAATGAAGTCCAAATATCCTCATTTATTTCAATCCGAGGAGAAGGATCAAAGTGCTGAGTTGAGACAGTAACAAGTAAGTATAAGTTTGTGCATATTATGTGGCTAACAGTAGAATTCAACATAGGCTTGATTGAACCTGATTGGAGCTGAATAATTAGGCAAACATTCGAGGACGAATGTTACTAAGGAGGGGAGGATGTAACGTCCCATATTTTGCATATACTAGTTCTATGTGAGTAGTGAGGGTTTGAAATAGGTTTGACAATATTCGAAAGAGGTTTGAGGCTAAATAGAGTAAGTAAAGTATAATTTGTCATAGTAATCAACCTACTTGCTTAAGCTACTGATTCGGATGTCATACGTAATTAAGTTACTTACGTACATGTGTAGCTTACGTAGAAAGGATGACATTGGCTCTTAATGGTAGATTAACTGCTGACCTACTTAAATAAGTGGTAAGTAGGTGCATCACCTAATTAGGAAATATGTGGACTGCATTTCAAAAGAAAAGGGCAACTAGGTGATGCAGCTACTTAAAGAACTTGTGGCAGAGATTAAGGGAGTGATGTACCTGCTTACTTAAAGTGAGGGACTAGATGTTTCTACATATTTCTTAATGTAAAAACGTCCATAAAGGACCCTTAAGAGAATGAAATTCATTTCATATATCTCTCACTTGTTCTACAGCAATTTACTCCCAAAAAGAAACCCTAGAAGCTCCAAAGTGCTGGCCTGCAAGTTCACCCTTAAAAATCTGAGAAAACCTATTATTTTTCAAGTACAAGATGGTGTAACATCTCCCATCTTAAGAAATTCAAGAGGAGAAACTGATTTCACCTTAAGGTAAGGCTACTGCCATATGTTAATTTTTTTAAAGTTTGGATTCGTAAGAATATGGTCTGCTGATTTAATAATCCTTCATTATTCTCAAGATAATTTGGAAAAGACAACCTAAACCTTGAAGTTAGCAAGTGAGGTTGCTGTCCAACAAGGTGAGTTACTGAAATTTTCATCCCTCTTTTGTGCTTGAATTGGTTAGGGGATTTGGTATGTGTTAATGAGCTGAGAATTGTTCCTTTTACATGGTGTGAGATTGGAGAATGTTCGGGTTGATTGTGCATGTTGGGACAGCCATGGAGGGGAGTCCCCTTTAACTGAATTGTTAGCTCATTTGAGCATTTTAAATGTAATGTTAGTTGGATGCTCAAGGGACAGT
This sequence comes from Solanum okadae, assembly GCA_036553675.1. NCBI lineage: Eukaryota > Viridiplantae > Streptophyta > Magnoliopsida > Solanales > Solanaceae > Solanum > Solanum okadae. The sequence continues at coordinate 15,224,134 of CM071687.1, read as the reverse complement.
GGTCGGAAACCGTGAGTTCATATTGCTACTGCCACATTCTGATGTTTAGAGACTGGTTTGTGTATAGTAACATAAGGAGGCATGTGCAGAAGTCATGAGTACTTGTTAAAGGATAAAACAGTAAAGGGTGCAGTAACGTACCATCTAATTGGGCGTTGCATGAGCTTGCTGCCTGCAACCCCTTTGTAACCTAAGTGCATATTCACATGTTTCCTACTACTGATCCACAGTTCTGATGCTCAAAAATAATTATGACCACCAAAGTAAAAATCTCAAAGATTAAAGAAACTATATGAAGCGGTATATGTGTAAGGGTGGCAGCCCAGGGGCAAAAGCCTAGCATGGGTCGATCCCAATTTATGTATAAGGGTGGCAGCCTAGGGGCGAAAGCCTAGCATGGGTCGATCCCAAATTTATATATTTGAGGACAGCATCCCAGGGGTTAAAATGCCTAGCATGGGTCATCCTCTTTTACCACTGATCAGTTGGTTATTTGTATCACATGCTTTACAGAGATTACAATGTAAAGAAAATTACAGAAAGGAATATAATGTACATGATCCCACAACAGCAACAAGGGTGGTCTTTTAATCTGATCTATGTATTTACATATTGATACTTGATTTCAATTGAGCTCTTGTTTACATATGTTATTGCCTTACATATTCAGTACATACTTCGTATTGACGCCCCTCTCGGGGGACGCTGCATTTCATGCTGTAGCCACAGGTACTCCAGCTAGTAGACCTCCCCAATAGGAGCACAGGACACTCAGCTGCTATTGGTGAGCTCCAAGTTGATTCGGGGCTTAATAGAGTCTTTGGCATCTATTTTGTTACCGTATAGTAGTTAAGGGTAAGGCGGGGCCCTGTCTCGACCTAAACTAAGGTTGTCTATCTTGTAGAGGCTTTGTAGACTAATGTATAAAGTTTGGTTGTGTCTTGTGTCTTAACAATTGTGGCCTCAACGGCCAAGTGTTGTACATAAGGTTTGGGCCGGTCTATGTCGGTCTTTTATCACTACAGTGCATATAAGCTTGTCATAGCTTCATAGTTATCATAGTTAAATGTATGGTAGGTGCAGGTTGTAAGTTGGTTTTCCCGGCCATTTAGGCATTGGGTGCCTGTCCGTCTTAATCAGATCTGAGGCGTGACAAGTAAGGTAAAAATACCAAAATAAACAATGGTTACTAAGCAATGAAAGGGGATCCTTGGGATGTGACGGGAATAAGGGTTAAGCTGGATTATTGGGTACATACTTTCGATAGAAGATTCATAGATTAATTGTGACTAGGTGAAGTTTTAAGGGGGATAGGCTCTCTCTCAAGCAACTTACCCCATTTCAATCGGGTTTCTCTCGGACACCCACTTGCTGCATGAAGACCAGCCTACACCTTAACCCACTCACTCTCTCGAGCTGAGTGTGTCCACATGGGACTACATGATAGACTAAATCATTGGGCACATGCTTGTGATAGTAAATTCATAGAGTATTTGTGACTAGGCCAGACTTTAAAGGGGATAAGCTCTCTCTTGAGCAACTTACCCCATTTCAAGTGGGTTCTTATCGGACACCCATTTGTCACATGAAGAACAACTTAAGCCTTAACCCACTCACTCTCTCGAGCTGAGTGTGTGGACATGGGACTAGAGTTCGCTCTCTCGAACTGAACCTCATGTCGACCCACTTGCACTTGCCATCAATTTAGTGGTCTTAGTTTTACGACCTCTCTCTCAAGCGAGCCGAAAACACATATATGAGATTATATTTTCAACTACACCCTAATTAGATTAATCCACAACCACTGAACGAAATCACATTTAAACTATGAATAAAGTATCAGCAAACAAGACCTGATGAGTCCACAAATTGGACTCATTTAAGGCTTTATTTTGATAAGAATAATTTCCTCGAATGCTTAGTTTGTCTAAATATCTGATGAAAAAGCTTAAGATTCAGGTATTTGAAGTTTTAGTGAAAGCATGGACACTTCGGCACAGAAAGGCAGAAAAGAACGAAGAAGCTGAAGCTCGAACATCGCCAAGCACACTTGGCGATTCACCGAAGAGATTTACTCCGCCGAAGAGATTTACGAGAAGCCCTGAAGGAGAAGGATCAAAAAGGCGATGAAAGAAGCAGTCGACGCTTCACCAAATAGTTCCGTAAAGTAGTACTATACTGCCCAATGGTCCGGAACGTGAAGATGCTGAAGGCAAGTACGAAATGGCGATGAGATAGACGAAGGGTCAGTCGCCGAAGTCATTCGCCGATATCGACTAACTTCATCGAAAGATTTGCCAGCGCTATTTTTTGAAGTCTATAAATACTGAACTTTTTATTAATTTTAGAGAGTCGAACATTAATTTTAATTTCCAGAATAGAATAGTTCTTTTTGGATATTTTCCTCTCAAGTTTGGAGAGGGTTTTTGGGAGACTTGAAGAAAGAACGATTTTATCTTCCCCAAGTTGGGAGTGGGTTTTTCCATTCTTATTCCTTTACTTAAATCAAGGTTCATTTTATTTTACCCATTTGATTTTACTATCATTTTAGGTGTATTTTGTTGTTTCTTAATGTGTGGCTAAAAACCCCTTTTCTTGGGGTGTGATTTAGCAAATATGTGTTGATATTATTGTTGGGTCTTGCTTGCTGATAGGTTAGATGTAGTTTAATGGTGATTTCACCTAGTTGTTGTGGTTTAATCTAAAGGGTTTGTAGTTGCAAATACAAAGCCACCCATGTGTTTTCTGCATGCCCGAGAGGGAGGTCGTAAAACCAAGACCACTAGACTGATGTCCTAAGGAGTGGGTCGACATGGGGTTCAGCCCGAGAGGGTAAGCCCTAGTCCCATATCCTAACACTCAGCTCGAGAGAGTGAGTGGGGTAAGGCACAGGCTGGTCTTTATGCGGCAAATGGGTGTCCGAGAAGAACGCATTTGAAACGGGGTAAGTTGCTCGAGAGGGAACTTATTTCCATTTAAAGCTTAGCCTAGTCACTATTATCTTACAAATTTCCTTTCAAAAGCATGTACCTAACTACCTATCTCAGCTTGTATTGAGGTCACACCCCAAGAACATTTCCCCATACTTGATTTTCTTGTTAATTTTTTCTATTTTTACTACTTGTGACAAAACCCCCAATTGATATTTGACACTTTTGTGTCACCCCCTTTAATTTACCATGTTTTTATTCGTTAATGTCTTTAGCGCTTAATTTTACTTTTCTGTTAATTCTGAAAACCACTCCCTTGGGATACGACCCCAACCTTCAGTTGGGTTAGTATATTATTGACGATCGTAGACAGTCGTGCCATAGGTTAGTGTCGTTGGTCACGATCGTAGACACTCGTACATGTATTGTGGTCACACCCCAAGAACATATCCCCATATTTGATTTTCTTGTTAACTTTTGCTATTTTTACTACTTGTGACAAAACCCTCAAATCAATATTTGACACTTTTGTGTCGCCCCCTTTAATTTACTATGTTTTTAATCATTAATGTCTTTAGCTACGACTACTTAGAGCTTAATTTTATTTTTCTATCAATTCTCAAAACCACTCCCTTGGGAAACGACCCCAACCTTTAGTTGCTTTACTATACGATCGGCGATCGTAGACACTTATACCGTAGGTTAGTGTCGTTGGTCATGATAAGCATCACACCTTAAGAGGTAAATTATGGACTTATGCATTGTTTTATGAAATCTATGCAAATTTTTTAAGGGTGCTTAGAGAGTAAAGTACCAATGATGATGTTGTGTTGTGAAAGGATATTCTCACTATACACATACTAGCATGATGTGTAAGGTTTTCTCACATAGAAAAGATTCTTAGGTTGAAAGGATTTATCACCTAATTGAATCAAAGACAAGGAACTATCTTAATGAAACTAGCTTGAATTGGTTGGCCAAGAGCACCTTTTCATGAGTAATGAAGTCAAGTAAGAAATGAATATTCTGTGAGAATTTATGCTTAGCATTGAGTGGATATTGATAGTGAGATGGAAGCTCTCCCGTAGTAGAGGCTGGTTTTCCAAAGAAATCTCATGAGATGGGAATTTCTTCGTAGAAGATGCCGGGTTTCTAGTAGCAATCTCCTTATCCCATAACTACGTTTCCCCCAAAGGTTGATTAGCTAGTGGATCGACTTAAGCTAGAAGTTCATGGTTCTACCTTCGATAAGTAGGACACCTCTTTTTAGTGTTGGGTAGACATCAGATTCCATGTTATATCTCACATGGTCTCAATGTCGATTAAGGCTAATTTCCCCACAAGTAAGAATGAACTAAGGTTACTTCAAGTAGTATCACATATAAGTTCAAAGGTTTTAAAGATAAAGTTAGCTTGCATTGGCCATGATTTATGACTTATATTTTCTAACTCTTTCATATTATATTTAGCTTGGTCAATTGCATGTCATGAAATGAAATGTCCCTTTTAGCATGATTTAAATGTTTTATGCATGGCTATCATACTTGGTACATCGTTTTATACTAACGCATACTCCAAAATGTAGGGTCCGATATGCATGGTGCTCAGTTTCGTGGCCAATTGGTGATTTGATTGATTCCCGAGCTTTGATGAGTCCTCATGCTTCGAGGATGGACTCTTATTGTTTAGTTTCTTTCATGTATTTCTCTTTTGGACATGATGTATAGTCTAGGACCAATTTTATTCTGTTGTATTAGATGGCTATGATGAGACAAGACTAACGCATACTCCAAAATGTAGGGTCCGATATTCAGGGTGCTCAGTTTCGTGGCTAATTGGTGATTTGATTGATTCCCGAGGTTTGATGAGTCCTCATGCTTCGAGGACGGACTCTTATTGTTTAGTTTCTTTCATGTATTTCTCTTTTGGACATGATGTATGGATAGAGATAAAGATAGGGATCCATCTAGATCTTGATTCACTATTTCCATATTTTTTCTTTTTTTTTATTGATTGCCTTTTTTTTGACGACAAGTTTTCCTTTTCAATCTTAATGCAGGAGCGGAAAGCCACGGGCTACGCCCAATTTTAGACTTCTTCTTTTCGTTTTATAAAGTGTTATGGACTTGGACTATTGTTTTACTCTTATTGTTCTATTGCTTAGGTTATGAGTGCTAAATGTCTTGTACGGAGTCCTTCGGGATTCTACACACCATATTACATCTAGGGAGGTACCCCTGGGTCGTGACAAACTTGGCAATCAGAACACAAGGTTTAGAATGGTCCTAGGATGTCTCATAAGCCACGTCTATTAGAGTCTTGTTCATGAATATGAGACGCCCCTCATTTATGAATGAGAGGCAACAAGATGATTAGGAAACTCCACTTTTTTCATTAGTCTTAAGTCGTATGATGGAGTTTAAATCTATAAGGTCTCTCTCCTAATCCTTATCCTATTAACTTCAGGATATGTCTACCCAAAGAGCCTATGCTAGAAGGAATATGAGGGAGAATGCGGAAAAAGAAGCTCCTCCCTAAGCTTCTTAAGTTCCAGTCGATCCTTTAGTTGAGAATGTATATAATGCAGAATTTAGGGCTACTTTACAAGTGTTGGCTCAAGCTGTGATGGCCTAAGCCAATAAGGAGGTTGTGGTTCCATTAAGCTCAAATGTGAATTCGGCGGCTTCAAGAGTGAGGGACTTCACAAGGATAAATCCTCCAGAGTTACATAGTTCCAGAGTTAAGGAACATCTTCAAGAGTGTATCGATGATGTTTATAAGGTGTTGATGATCATAGGAGTTAAGCTAGTGGAAAAGGCGGAGTTGGCCGCTTATTAATTAAAAGGTGTGGCTCAAGTATGATATAACCAATGAAAGGAAGGGAGACCGGAAGATGTGGGTCCTCTATATTGGGAGAAGTTTAAGGCCACGTTTCTTGATAGGTTCTTTCCCCTTGAGATAAGGGAAGTTGATAGCATCCAATGAAGCTCTACTCCATTGAAGGACAAGGATGAAGCTTTAGAAACTCCAAGGAGGCCCATAACAAGATCTCAAACCAAGGAGTTCAATGATAAGCTCAATGGACTTCAATCGCTGATCCAAAGGTGTCTTATTGGGGAAGAAGAGCTCAAGCCCAAGGGAGAGGAATTGTCCAAATACTACAATTATTTGGTGGCCCAAATTAAAGCCCAAGATGAGGAATTTTAAGGTCCAATTTCGTGCAAATAAGGTCAAGAAGAGTCCAAGAATCAGCCACAACAAGAGTTGCTTTCTGCCCAAGTTTTGAGAGAAGACTAGTCAAACTTTCCAAGATTGTCAAGATTCTTTTCCTAGTTGGGATTTACCTTATTTATTTATTTATATATAGGTTATTAATATTTTCTGTAGTCTATTTATGGTCTCCTAAATACCATTTAATGCTTTCCTAGAAGTACTAAAATTGTTCCTAGTTAGGTTACTTTATTTCCTTTCTAGAGTAGGATTCCTTGTAATTGTCTTTCTAGGGTTTGACTGACCTTTTAGCTTCTTATAAGGGGTCTTGGATGTTCTTCCCCCTTCTCCTATATATAGGAGTCCTTTTCATTCATTAAATAGATTTTGAGATTGATTTTAATAATATTTGAGAGAGTTCTTTGAACCTTTGTGACTTGTTCTTTGAGAATTTATCTTTAAACATTTACTAGTTTTATAGTTTAAGGTATAAAGTAACTTCTTCTTGTGATATCTTTGGTTTCTTTTTGGTATTCTTTAGAAGGTGATTAGTTTCTACATACTAATTATTGTCTTTAGTTACTCATAAAGCGGTCAAGATCCGAATCTATCGTTTTGATTCGTTTTCTCAAGTAAAGGCGTTAGATTTCTTCCATAAATCTATACATTGTTACTTGGATTTTTTCAAGACCCTAGAACATTTAATCCTTGGAAATTCGTGGATCTTTCCTTCAAATTTCCCATATCTTTAGTTAGTTTTTTTTTTATTCTTTTCTTTCTGCTTCCGCATTCTAATATTCAATTCTCTATTTGTGATCTCCTTAACCTTGCTGTTATCAGAAGCCAAGGTGCTTGAGTTCATTAACCCGACAAGGAAGTTGAGTTTGAGGGAATATGCTCTAAATTTCACTCAATTGTCTAAGAATACTCCATCAATTATTGTGGATGCACGGGCTAAGATAAGAAATTTTGTGTCGGGTGTGTCCGAAATGGTTTTTAAAGAGTGTCGAAAAACAATTCTCATTCATGATACATACATCTTTCGTCTCATGGTACATGCAAAACTAATTGAAAAGAACAAACTTAAGGAAAAGTTTAGAGAGGCGAAAAGGGCTAAGACCGATGATGGTAATTTATCTAACATAAGATCTGATGGACAAGGTCGTCCAATATTCTGACAAAGGTTTTTCGGTCAAGGTTCCTCCAATGCTCCTACAAAGTTCAACCAAGATAGGGTGTGTAACCCTAAGCCTCAAGGCGGTAATGGAAGTAGATCTTCATTTCCTAGGTCTAATTGCAATAAGTGTTGAAGGAAGCACAATGGTAGGTGTCTAGCCGACATGGATGGTTGTTATGGTTGTGGTAAAAGTGGTCACAAATGAGGGATTGCTCACTGCTTACGGCTGAGGGAAGAGAGGGCAAGCAAGCTACTCCTAGTGGTTCGAGTTCCAATGTTCCTAAGCAAAACTATTTTTATGCTCTTCAGACTAGAGGTGAACAAGAGAGTTCCCCGGATGTGGCTACCAGTATGTTGAAAGTTTTCCAACTTGATGTTTATGCTTTACTTGATCCCAGTGCTACCTTGTCTCTTGTGATGTCATATGGGACGATGAGGTTTGATGTGGTCCCTGATGTGTTGTTAGAACCTTTTTCTGTCTCTACTTCTGTTGGTGATTTTATTGTAGCTAAGAGGGTTTTTAGAAAGTGTCCCATTTCCTTGTCCCATAGAGTTACTCTTGTTGACATGGTAGAGCTTGAAATGTCAGATTTGATGTTATATTGGGTATTGATTGGCTGCACTCTTGTTATGCTTCTATTGATTTAGAAATCGTGTAGTCAAATTTTAGATTTTGAATGAGCCTATCCTAGAGTGGAAAGGGGAAATTCTATGTCTAAGGGTCCGTTTGTCTCTTATCTTAAAGCTAGAAAGATGATTTCTAAGGATTGTTTTTACCATGTAGTAAGGGTGAGGGTTGAGGATTCCAAAACCCCTTCTCTTGAGTCGGTCCCTATTGTAAATGAGTTTCCACATGTGTTCCCAATGATCTACCCGCTATTCCTACCAAGCGGGAAATAGACTTCGGTATTGACCTTCTCCCACATATGCTACCTATCTATATTCCTCCTTATCGTATGGCTCTGGCAGAGCTTCAGGAGTTGAAGGAACAATTGAAGGATTTGTTGGATATGAGTTTCATCTGACTGAGTATCTCTCCATGGGGTGCTCCAGTTTTGTTTGTTAGAAAGAAAGATGGGTCTCTTTGTATGTGTATTGATTATCGACAGTTAAGCAAGGTGACAATTAAGAATAAGTATCATTTTCCAAGGATAGATGATTTATTTGACGAACTGCAAGGAGTGAGTTATTTCTCTAAGATTGATCTCCGATCGGGTTATCACCAATTGAGGGTAAAAGATGATGACATTCCGAAGACGGCTTTTCGAACTCGGTATGTTCACTATGAGTTTCTAGTAATGTTGTTTGTGTTGATTAATCCTCCGATGACATTTAAGGACTTGACGAACACGGTGTTTAGGCAATACCTTGACATGTTTGTGATGTATTTATGGATTATATTTTGATCTATTCAAGAAGTGAGAATGAGCATATTGATCATTTGAGGATCGTATTGTAAATCCTGAAGGACCAATTTTTTTTTGCAAGGTTTAGCAAATGTGAATTTTGGTTAATGTCTGTAGCTTTCCTTGGTCATTGTCATGACCCGGGGCTACCCCTAGATGTGACACGACATACAAGACTTCGAAAAGCCTCATACAAGCTTCATAGCATTCATAACATTCGATATATAGAAATAGTGTGGAATTTAAAACTCATTTAAATCCATACAATCAAAACTGTATTTGAAACACAACGGAAGTCTACTAGTCTCATATGGCCATCTAAACAATGTTTTGAAACAAAAGTAGGGTCACGACCCTTTATAATAGAAAGTCTATAAATGTCTATTACATGAATTAAAGAAACTTCAATAAAGCTTGCATCCTCAAATGTATCAGGACATACCAATCGCCTTGGAGGAACTCAATCCAAGCACTTGAACTAGTGAGATCACAAGTCACTTTTCGGAACCTACACTTGTAGTACAATAAGAGAAATATGGGTTAGCACAAAAAAATATACTAAGTATGATGACCATGCAAAAACATGCTTTAAAAGGGACATTTTGGTTGGAAACCATGCATTATTCCACTTTTTAGAAATATCATGTACAATGGTATAAGAGACATAAAATACAAGTATAATCATCATACAAGTCATAACATCACATTTAAACATTCAGCTTAAGTAAACCCTAAGCCATACTTTGTGCAATGTATGAATAGCGTCTCATGCTACCATCCACACTAAGTACCACATTAAGGTCACCAAAAGTGAACTTACCATTCTTTCTATTCACCTTTACATAATACCCTATATAAGGACCATAAACATTTCACAAGTCATGACAAGGGAAAATAACTCATAATACAACCCAAGTATAGCATGCATAATCACATTAGACATTTAAGAGTCAACATTCTTCATTAAGAACACTTTCATACATTAGTCATTAAGACATTAGAGAACTCACTATGACCCTCTTTAAGCCTACTCGTGCAATGCATGGATGGAATCCCATACTACCACCCACACTTCGTAGGACTTCTCAAGAAACTATAATGCACATCTCACATGGTGGGAATAAGCATTAACCGACATGGACCATGAGAGCTAACCATGGAATCCAGTGTCATAAAACCCCGCACCGTATAAAGGTGGTCTACTTGCCTAAGGTAAGACCGATAACATATAGCTTAGGTGGATCCACTAGCTAGACCTATGTGGGCACATAGTTATGAGATAAGGAAGATGATCAACGAAACCCGGGCTAAACATTGGGAGAGCTTCCATCTAACCAAATCTACTCGGTGCTTAACCTCCATTCCCATAGAGAATTTCATTAATTTAATATTATTACACATGAGAGGGTGCCATTGGACTACCGACCGAGAATACATTGATTAACACATGAAAGGGTGCCATAAGCCTACCGGTTCAAGGTTCACTAGTTAGGAAGGCTCATTTGAATCCTCATGAAAGGGTGACATAGGCCTACCGATTCAAGGTTCATCATTAACATTCATGGAAGGGTGCCATAAGCCTACCGATCCCGAAATACATCAACATCATTAATGGAAGGGTGCCATAAGCCTACCGATCCCAAGGTTCATTAATAACATGTGTGGAAGGGTTCCATTAGCCTACCGATCCATGATTCAACAATCAATAATACATTCATTTATACAAGAAAATGATGCATAAGCCTACAAATTCAATATATACATACATGAAAAACCCTTCGCATTCCATCATCACATTCATGAGTGTCATACCGAGAAATAGCCTTGCAATAATAACACAATTACATTCAACACATTATCACCTTAACTTAATTAGATTCACATTCATATACAATATATCATGATAATACTCAATTCCTCATACTATGCCCTTCAAGGCCATAAATCTCAAATCACCAATACACCAGCTGTAAAGACCCGTAAAACGAATAGGTGAAACTAGACCCTAACTAGTGTGTGTTTGAGTTTGCTATGAGGTTATGAGTTGTTAAATGTTGTCCCGGGCTTAGGGTTTTTAGGGGTTAAACGTAAAGTTACTACCCCTCAAAGACCAACCAAGGGTCCTTGAGGGGGACCCTTTAGCCTAACCCCCAAGACCCCAAAGAAAATCCAAGTTTCCAAAATGAGGGTGACCTACAGAAGGGGTCCACGCCCCGTAGGTCCATCCACACCCCGTGGATTGCCTCCGTAGGTCAGGGTCCCAAGTGACCACTCTCTGAACCAGACCATGGACAGACAAGACGGCTCGTGGTCCCACCCACGGTCCGTGGGTGGTGGTTGTGAATCACCACATATAAAAGTTGTCTTGGTTCAGTTTAAGCAAGGGTGGTTTGGTAAATTGTTTTTATGATTAGTTAAGTTGAGGGACGGTTATTTTAGGTTAATTAAAGTATTTTAAGAGTTTTTTTGAAGTATTAAAACATCTTTTCAACTCATTATTTCAAATCACCCCAAAGTTAGAAACCTCTCTTCTCAAAAGTTTTATCTCTAGAAACCTCCAGTAGAGGTGAAGGATCCAAGATCTCAAGGTCAAATCTTCAAGTTTTTTAAGGAATTTTCCTGGAATTCTTCCATAAAAGGTATGGTGGCCTTCATCGTTGACTTAGTTTCTTTCAAGGAGCCAATTTCAAAAGTGATTTCAAGTCTGCAATGTTTTCCCCAAAACCCTAGTTTTCAATCATAGCATGGGTTCGATTCGAAATTATTTTCAAAGGCATTATTGCATTGAGTTATAAATTAATTGTGGATTTAAAGATGAATTAAGATTATTTCTTCCTTGGACACATATTTTCCCACAAATTCCTATGTTGTGATTTATGATTGGGAATTGATTGATCATGAAGTATGTGAATTGTTTATGTTTATATGGATATAGAATGTTGAAATTATGTTATTACTCTTTCCTAATTATATTGGACTAAGGTGTTTGGGTGAAAGTAATCCATTGCCTTGAAAGGCAAGGTAAGAAGGTTACGGTATGATTATGATGTGAAGGATATGTATGTGAATTCAATGGTAGTATGATGATCATGTTTAGAATGTAACAATGTTGTGATTGAAAGAATATTCTCAACTAACACTAATGAATGATGATGATGGAATGTGAAGGGTTTTCTTTTATGAATTGTATATCTTGAATTGGTAGGCTTATGCATCCTTTTATTTTATAATGAATGTATCTTGACTTAATGTCTTAATGTCTTGAATTGGTAGAACTAATGTTGGTAGCCTTTCATGAATGAATGAATTAGCGATTGATAAAGTATTCTAGGCTATGACATGAACAGATAGACCTAATGGTGGTGGCTCTTCCTTGTCTGAAATGATGAACCTTGAAGCGGTAGACCTAATGGTGGTGGCCCTTTTCTAGGAAAGTCAATGGTATATCCTTGTAATGTACCTTGAAGCGGTAGACCTAATGTTGGTGCCCCTTTCATGTGTAATGTATCTTGGGTTGGTAGGCCTAATGTTGGTGGCCCTCTCAAGTACAATAATATAATGTAAATGAAACTACTCTATGGGAATGTAGGATAAGCACCGAGAGGATATGGTAAGATGGAGGTTCTCCCCATGTTAGACCGGATTTCAATGAACATTTTTCTTATCCCTTAACTTTGTGCCCACATAGGTCTAGCTAGTGGATCCACCTAATCTAATGTTACCAGTCTAACCTTAGGAAAGTAGACCACCTCTTTATGGTGTGGGGCTTCATGACACCAGATTCCATGCCTAGCTTACATGGTCTATGTCGGTTAAACGCTTATTCCCATCATATGAGATGTGCACTATGGTTTCTTGATGAGTTCTATGAATTGTCGGTGGTAGTATGGGGTGCCATCCATGCATTGCACGAGTAGGCTTTGAGAGGGTCATAGTGAGTACTCTAAGTCTTCATGGCTAATGTATGAATGTGTCCTAAATGAAGCTAATGAAGATTGTTGACTCTTATATGCTTAGATGAGATGATATAGCTATACTTGGATTGTATTATGAGTTACTTTCTTGTCATGACTTATTGAGTATGAGTGTGCCTTGTCTGTAATGACTTCAAATGAGTACTTAGTGTGAGTACTAGTATGAGATGCTACTTGCACATTGCACAAGTATGACTTAGGGTTGTCTTAGGTGATGGTCCTTATTGGTTGATATGACTTAGGAAATGCTTATGTCTCTTATGTATGAGTATTGTCTAAAGATGGAAAGGTTGAATGGTAAGTTCACTTTTGGTGACCTTAAGGTGGTACTTTAGTGTGGATGGTGGTATGGGATGCTATCGACACATTGCACAAGGTATAGCTTGAGGGTTACTTGAGGTGAAGGTTTAATGTGAAGGTAATGGCTTATATGTTGATTATGTCTCTATTTTGATGAAATTTCTTGTATGTTGGTTTTGTTTGAATATTATTCCTCTTATACTTATGTTCATGAAGTTTTATCAAAATGGCATAAAAGCATGAATTTCAAATAAAATGTATGTTTTTAGCATGGTTTTTGCGTGGCTATCATACTTAGTACTTAATTGTGCTAACCCATATTTCTTCTTGGTTTACTACAAGTGTAGGTTCTGACAAGTGAGTTGCTTTCTCTCTAGTTGAAGCTTGGATTTGAGATTCTCCAAGACTAAGTGGTATATCTTCATAGATCGAGGACAACTGTTTAGAAGTTTCATTTTCTTTCATGTAAAAGAATATTGTTAGACTTTTCGATTATAAAGGGCAGCGACCCTACTTATGTTTCAGATATTGTTTTAGATGGCCATGTGAGAAAATAGACTTCTGTTGTGTTTCAAGGGTTTTAAATAAAGTTTTGATTGAGATTTTAAATGAGTATTAATTCCGTACTATTTTCTATTATCTATTGCAATGAAATGCTATGATGCTTGTATGAGACCCCTTCGGGGTCAAGTACGCCGTGTCGCATCTAGGGGCTAGCCTTGGGTCTTGACACCAACAATTTACTATAATTAAGGCATGGATAATGATACAATTAAATATACGAAAGAAATTTAGACATATTCCATTCACCCACTTTCATAATCAACAAAACCACTTCATAAAGGCACAATTTAGGAATTGAGAGAATTCATGGGTTCTTAGAGTTTTTTCATCATCAATCAAACACTAATTCAATCATAATTTGTCATTAATCAACCTTTGAAAACGTTTCAAGAAGGAATTCATGAGTTAGAGTAAAACCCTGGGTTTTTAAGAAACTTGAAAAATTTGAAAACTACTTTTGAATGGACTCTAGGGGTGAAAGCTACCCCTAGATGAAGGATCATCATACCTTGCTTGTGAATCCCCAAGAAATTTGAGGAAGAACACCTTGAATCCACAACCCTAGTTCCCACTTCTTCTTTTTCTTTGGGAACTCTAGAGAGAGAAATATTGAGAGGGAAGAACTCTTTTGATTTGATTTGGGTTATGGAGAAATAAGGAGTAAATGAAATGTTTTAGGACTTAGAAACTATATATACTAGTGATATAAAACAATTAAAAACAACCCCACATAATAAATAGTTAAAATGAAATTACTGAAAAGACCTCAACTTAGGCAGCCCCGTCAGGTACCACGCCCACTTGGACGGGTCGTGAAGGGGACCATGGCTCGTGGTGGTGACCCTGGTCCCTTAGGCAGTAGCCCTCCTGCACATGTCAAGCATTCAAAGGTCTAAGGCAAGGCCACAAGGCCTCCCACGAGTTGTGATGATGGTCGTGGCTTTGAGGCAGCGGCTTGGTGATGAGTCCATAAATATGACTCATTAAGGGCTATGTTTTGATAGAATTAGTGTCCTCAAATGTATTGTCTCAGTATCTGATGAAAACCCTCAAGTTTCAGGAATTTGGAGTTTGAGGGAAAGAATGGACACTACTTATTATAAAGGAACAAAAGTAGCTGAAAGAACGAAGAAATGAAGATCTAAGAATCGCCGAACCCGTTCGGGGAGTCGCCAAAATGTCTTATCCTCGCCTTTTGTTCCAGTGTGCTGAGTCGTGAAAGAAAGGATCAAATCGACGGTGAAAAGAAGCAGTCGGCATGTCACCGAGCAGTTCCGCGAAGCAGTACTATGTCGCCTAATGATCCAAAACACAACGATGTTGAAGGCTAACACAAGACGGCAATGAACTAGACCAAAGGGCAAATCCCCGAGTTGATCGGCGATTCTGACTAACTTAGCCGAGTGATCCTTCGCAGCACAGATTTTTGAAAACTATAAATACTCATTGAGAATTATTATTCTAGTATCGACTTTTTAGCTTGGAACAATAATTTTTCTGACTTTGCTTATATTTGAGTTCTAAGTTTGGAGAGAGTTTTGACGAACTTGAAGGATAAAAGGGTTTCAACTTCAAGATTTTGGACTTGGATATTGTGGATTCTTTACTCATTGCTTGTTTTCAAACTTAAATCATCATACCCATTTGAATGCAAACTCATACTGGTATAAATTTGTATCTCTTTTACATTTCTAGCTAAAACCCAATTCTTAGGGTGTGATTTTGTGAATATGGGTTAGATTAACTATTGGGTCTTGCTTGTTGATGATTTATTTGTTATTTAGATGTGATTTCGTTTAGTAGTTGTGGTGGAACTTTATAAAATTGTAGTTGCAAATACGATTTCACCTTTGTGTTTTCTGCTTGCTAGAGAGAGAGGTCGTAAAACTAAAACTACTAAATTGATGGCCGGTGGGATTAAGTTGACATGAGGTTCAGCTCGAGAGAGTGAGTGGGCTAAGGGGGAGGGTGTTCTTCTTGCAACAACTCGGTGTTCGAGAGAAATCGTGTTGATTCGGGGTAAGTTTCTTGAAAGAGAATTTACCCCCACTATAGTCTAGCCTAGTCAAAAATATTCAACGGATTTATTCTCAAAAGCATGTACCCAATAGTTAAGTTTATCCCGTATTCCTTTCACAAACTCCCATTGATAACTCACGCTTGCATCACCAGTTAGACTTAACATGTTTATATTCGATAATGTTTATAGCTATGACTAATTACAACTTAATTTTATTTTTCCATTAATTCTCAGGACCACTGCCTTGGGACTCGACCCCAACCCTTGGTTGGGTTACTTTACTATTGTACGATCATAGACACTTACATTGGAAGTTGTGTCTTGATTACGCAAACATCAAAATGGCGCCGCTGTCGGGGAGTGGTGTTACATGAGAATTCTTAGTTTAGTAAATTTTTTGTTCTTCTTAGTTGTAGTTCACTTACTTGATTTGTAATTTTGTTTCTATCTTTTGTGTTGAAAACAGAAAGCATGAGTGTTGATGATAACAACGGCAGCCAGGTGGGCCACCAAGACGACATCAGAAATCTCAACGATGTCCATGTGCCCAACATTAATGACCCCCATCTCATGGGAGGTATTTGGGCCATCCGTTTACCTCCAGTCGAAGGAAATGCAGTGTTGCACATAACGAGCACTAAGTTGCAACTCTTGCAACTAAAGGGACTTTTCAGTGGATTGGCTCATGAGGATCCTCACGAACATTTTCGAAACATCTTGGATGTTTGCGGACCATTTTCTTTCAAAATCATCTTTTAGGAGTCAGTTCGATTAAGGCTATTCCATTTCTCGTTGATGGGAAAGGAGTGCAAGTGGCTGGTGTAGTTGCCTCGCGAATCCATCACTTCTTGGGAGGAATTGGTAACTGCATTTAATGTGCGATTTTTCCCTCCTTTAGATGAGAACTCTTCGAGATAGTATCCAAATCTTTAAGCGTTTAGTGGGCGAGCCAATCCATGAGACTTGGCTGTGATTTAAAAAGTTGGTGCAACAATGCTCGACTCATGGTCTGCCCGACAATGTCTTGCTACAGTACTTTTACCGAAGCCTGGATTCGATAAACAAAGGTTTCGCTGATCAACTTTCACCTGGAGGCCTAGCAGCCCAACTCTTAGATGGCATGAAACCTATCAATAGGGCATGGTACACTCGTGAAGACCAAGTCGCCCCCTCACATTCAATCTATCCAAGGAGAAGATGGAAAAAGAGAATGAGAGAGACCAAAATATGGCCAAGATCATGACACAACTTGACATTCTATATAAAAATGTCATGTGGGCTGGTGCCCGTGGTGTCAACGCTGTGAGGGTCGGGTGTGCAAATCCTGAGGAGGGGAAATTTGAAGTCTTGTATAATGAGGAAGTGAACTTTCTAGACAACCAAGGTGGTGGTTATCGTTCAAACTACCCAAGGCAAGGTGTTAACCAAGGTTGGGCTAGAGATAAAGGATGGAAGGATCATGAATGGAGAGACCGAAATCCTAATTGGAAGGATGGGTAGAAGGATAGGTATGTGCCTCCCCACAAGCGCCAAAAGCTAAAGGATTTGGAGGGTGGTAGGTCTGAGGATATTCTTTCTCGTATCCTTAATAAAGTTGAAGGGTCAGACAAGATCTTGAAAGAGATGAAAGAGGATGTATCGACCCTTAGCCAAATCGTTACCTCCCATTCAGTATCAATCCAGCAGTTGGAGACCCAAATGGGTCAGATGTCGTCTTATATAAATCCGAGACAGAAAGTGTTTTCCTAGTGACACCATGGTCAACCCCAAAAATGAGGTTTGAAGGTTGACCTGGGTCGTGCCACGACGTTAACTAAGGTGCTGTTTGGGAGACAACCCAAAACCATTTATTGTTTTATTTTTCTTTGATAAAATAATGGTGTGTTTATTGTGCATATGGAATTGTGGAGAGTGAACAAAAAGTGCAGATTGGCGAGTTACAGGTCCATTCAGTGAATCATCGAAGGGTTGAGTGACCTCGAACCAGACCGCTGTTAGACTCAAGACCAATTTACATTGGAGTCTGTAAAACCTGGCGATCTCACGAAATTATTGGCGAATCGCTCATCAGGTCGGCGATTTTGACGGAGACCGTTGTTTGAACTCCAACAATACATGGAGGTTCCCTAAAATTCGGGGAGGCAAAAGACTACTTGGCGTTACGCCGAATAGTTCGGCGATCAGGACTAATTTCGCTAAATGGGTAAATAATTGGACGATTTTACAAGTAAAAGGTTTAAAAGTTTCAAACTCACTCCCTTTCCCTCACTTTTTCATCTTCCCAAAATCACACTTGCACTCTAGTTTTACATTTCTTGCATTTTTGGAGTATTTTTAGTATCAAATTTTGCTACGAGTTAGATTACCTTGCTTCCTAGCATTTAAACATCCATTTGATCGGCATAAAAGGTTGGCACTTCAAACCCCGCGTTCATTTTGTCGAAATTGTACTCATTTGAAATTTGTTAATCTTGTTGAATTCTGCTGGGCCTCTATAATTGGATCAGATTGCTTAATTGCCTATTTCTAATCTATAACTCTTGCTTGAATGGTGAAATCACGCTTTCTAATGCCTTAAATTAAATAAATTTGCAATAGGGAGTGCTTTTATGCTATGGGTCTTAGTCTGATTTGTGTTGTAGGAGCTTAAATTGCATTTTCGAGGGTTGAGGGGCAGATTTCAAGAAGTTGGGTCGATAATAAGCATGATGAGTCATTTCGGTTAGCTAAGGCGAGCTCGCTGAACCACTCAGCGGTTTGCGTAGTTTCCCTACATCACATTTGATATCATGCTTTATGTGTTGTGGCTTATGTACCTTTCGGTGAGAAGCATGAGGTCACCAAAAGCACTCGGCGACTCACTGAAAGTCTTCTTGTTCTCCCTTTGTCTGCACCCCTAACCCCTTCTATAGTGTAACTTTCGGCGGACATCCATTTGTTCGCCGAAAGTATTCGGTGACTTGCCTAATGGCCTTCTAAGTCTGCCTGCAGCGGATGGTCTTCGATTTGCTCGTCGAATATTTTCTAACTTATCTCAATGCTTTGCAGACATGGCCAGACCAAAAGTTGCAGGAAGAAATATACCACCCCAACATATAAAGGAACAAAACTCCAGAAGAGATGCAGGGACGACAGATCAACCCAAAGCAAGGAGCGAGAACAAGAAAGCATGTTCCAATAGGAGGATTCCCGTTGACCCTAATGTACCTTCGTGGGCTTGAAGGTTTATTAATGTGATACATGCCTTTGGAGTAGCTCACGATTTGGACAATATGGCTAAGGCTAATATTGCTGTAAGAACTGAGGCAAATCCAGACAATGAAAACAAAAGTCCGACTGACAGGACCTCGGACACTGATGCACAGACAGATGGAACAACTGCTTAGACAGGATCCCTTTTTTACCTCCCTCTTTGTCTTGTTTTACTTTACATTCGGGATATTTTATTATTTGCATTTGAGGACAAATATTTTTTAATTGTGGTGGGGTGAGGCTCACCTTTTGTGTGCTATTTGTGACTCATGTTTTGTGTATATATTTGGGCAGTTCTGGCTAAAAATTGTGTTTTATACATTGTTTCATGGAATTGAGCTTGTGGCTCCGTGTTTTAAATTGCAATATGATTTTGACACTCTCGAATTTTTTTTGCCAACCCTTTCGTGTTGAATGTGGCTGTTCCTTTGCAAATTTGAGTATCGGTTCTAATCAATACCGATGACTTGGATAGTGCTCTTAATCGAACAAACATGAATGCGTGGCTACGATGAGGGCAAATTAATTTCATAGACAATATGTGAACTCTTTGCATCTAGTAATGACTAGCCTAGTATCGAATTGAGTCTCTTGTGATGACCATTGCACACTAGCAAAGGTGTGGAGTCTTGTTAGACTGTAGTGTCAATGCCTAGTGTGCTGAGCTTACTTTGAACCATGCATGATAGATCCTAGAATTTACCCCGTTGGTACGATCGACTAACTAAGGCTATCATATTCATATGATATTAGGCAACTCTAAGAGTGTGAGCCAATTTGATATATACCTCTTTTGTGGCCTACCTTGTGAGTGTGTGAACCGGTTTTGAACACCCCTTGTGCCTTACCTTCCTTTGGAAGAAACTTGAAAAAAAACTAGACCTTTCTTTATCCATTACCTATAATCTTCATGAAGTTGTGGTTAGTTGAATAGCCAACTTAGGCGAAAAGCCTAAGTTGGGGGTGAGGTGAAACGAGAAGGCAAATCAAGAAAGTGCAAGAAAGTCCCTCTTACCCATGGTTTTGAGAAAAATGGAACCCCTCCATATTAAAAACAAAAGAGAAGAAAAGAATGAACAAGAAAGTTGTGAAATAAAGTACAAAAGAAATGAGGTTTCCAAACAATCCATAAAGAGTGAATAATAGGATGTCTTCTGAGCACTAAAGAGAATGATGAAGGAAAAGGAAAGGTAGTGTTGTGAGCACCACATTTCATGAGGATAAAAGTCACTAAGCCTAAATGGTCATACCTTTGTACTCAGCCCCATTACAAGCCTTGAAAAGACCCTTTTGATCTTGATTGAGCTGAAACAAATGTTGATCGGATAATACGGGTAAATCAATGGGTGGAAGTATGCATCGTGTTCACCTTTATGAGTGTGAGCATTGCATTTGATTCCGAAGCTTTAAAATGTAAACCATTGTGTGTGAATATGGAATCATCCCTTGTGTGAGGGCATTTGAACACTTTGGTTGAATTTTAACTTGCATTTGAAGCAGGTATTGTGAGCATGAGATTATTTGATATTGGTGAGTTACAACTTGAATCTTTGAGTGCAAATTTGATCTTTGCATAAGTAAATTGAGTCTTGTTCTGTGCATTCATGATTGAGTCTTGTGTAGCACTGTTTGAGACACCCTTTTTGAACGGCTGAACTTGAGTTTGCTTGAGGACAAGCAAAATTTTAAGTTGGGCGTGTTGATGAGTCCATAAATTGGACTCATTTAGGGTATAGTTTTTATAGAATTAGTGTACTCAAATGCATATTTTATCTCAATATCTGATGAAAACCCTTATGTTTCAGGTATTTGAAGTTTGAGGGAAAGCATGGACACTACTTAGCAAAAAGGAACAATAGCAACTGAAAGAACGAAGAAATAAAGATTTGAGAATCACCGAACCCGTTAGGCAAGTCGCCAAAAGTTTTTATCCTGGCCTTTAGCTCTAGTGTGCTGAGCCCTGAAAGGAATGATCAAATTGGCGATGAAAAAGAGCAGTCGGCATGTTCCGCGAAGCAGTACTATGTCGCCTAATGATCCAAAACATGACGATGCTGAAGGCTAACACAAGATGGAGATGAACTAGATAGATCAAAGGGCGGATCGTCGAGTTTATCGGCAATTCCGACTAACTTCACTGAGTGATCCTTCACAACACAGATTTTTGAAAACTATAAATACTCATTGAGAATTATTATTCTAGTATCGACTCTTTTGCTTGGAATAGTAATTTTTCAGACTTTGCTTCTATTTTTGTGTTCTAAGTTTGGATAGGGTTTTGAAGAATTTGACGGTTCAAAGGATTTCAACTCCAAGATTTTGGACTTGGATCTTGTGGATTCTTCACTCT
This sequence comes from Solanum okadae, assembly GCA_036553675.1. Lineage (NCBI taxonomy): Eukaryota > Viridiplantae > Streptophyta > Magnoliopsida > Solanales > Solanaceae > Solanum > Solanum okadae. Next base: position 15,202,951 of record CM071687.1, on the reverse strand, counting down.
TTGCTTATTTTGAGACTTAAATCTGCATACACATATGAATGCAAACTTCTATTGGTATAAATTTCTATCTCTTTTACATGTCTAGCTAAAACCCCAATTCTTGGGGTGTGATTTTGTGAATATGTGTTAGATTATCTATTGGGTCTTATTTGTTGGTGGAACTTAATGAAATTGTTGGGGTAACTTTTGTGTTTTTGGCTTGCTCGAGAGAGAGGTCGTAAAATCAAGACTACTAAATTGATGGCCAGTGGGATTGGGTCCAAATGAGGTTCAACTCGATAGAGTGAACCCTAGTCCTTCTCACAAATACTCAGTTTGAGAGAGTGAGTGGGCTACGGCGGAGGCTCCTCTTCATGTGGCAACTCGGTGTTCGAGAGAAAACGAGTTGATTTGGGGTAAGTTGCTTGAGAGAGAATTCCCCCCACTATAGTCTAGCCTAGTCACAAAAATTCAACGAATTTATTCTCAAAAGTATGTACCCAATAGTTTAGTTTATCCCATATTCCTATAATATCCAAAGAATCCCCTCTCCTTAATTAGTACTCCTTATATTTTGTTGTTTTTGCTTACTTGTTAAAAACCCCCCATTGATAACCGACGCTTGCGTCAGCCCTTAGACTTAACATGTTTATATTCGATAATGTTTTTAGCTATGACTAATTAGAACTTAATTTTATTTTTCTATTAATTCTCAAGCCCACTCCCCTGGGACTCGACCCCAACCCTTGGTTGGGTTGCTTTACTATTGTAAGATCATAGACACTTGAATTGGAAGTTGTGTCTTGATTACACAAACATCAAAATGGCACCACTGCCGGGGAGTGGTGTTACTTGAGAATTCTTAGTTTACTAAAATTTTGGTTCTTCTTAGTTGTAGTTCAATTACTTAATTTTCAGTTTTGTTTCTATCTTTTGTGTTGAAAATAGAAAGCATGAGTGTTGATGAAGATACTACAATAGATAAGGGAATTAACATGATTTAATAACTAATTCAATATAGACATAAACAATTCAACATACTTTCATGACCAATCAATTCCCACTATCAAATCACAACTTAGGAGTTTGGGGGAAAACATGGGTTCATAGTAGAAATTCACCATAATATATCATTAACTCAACAATACATTCATAATTAATCACATATAAACCTTTGAAAATGTTTTGGAGTTGAACCCATCCATAGATTGAAAACTCTAGGTCTTTGGGGGCTTTTGGAGACTTGAAATCATCTTTTGATAGGGCTCCGTGAATGAAACTTAATAAAGGATAAAGACTACCATACCTTTGGGTATTAAACACCACGAAAATTGACTGATAAAGGGTAAATCTTGAGCTTGAAAGCTTGAATCCTTCACCTCCAATGGTGGTTTCTAGACAGAGAATATTTGAAGAGGGTGGGAGGTTTCTATTTTGTGATTTGAAGTAATGAATCTGAAAAGGAGTTTTAATACCTTTAAAAGCCTTAAAATACTTTAATTAATCAATAATAACCGCCCCCTAACTTAACTAACCTTAAAAGGAATTTACTAAACCACCCTTACATTGGCGGAGACTTGACAACAAAACTAGTGTGACCTACAATCCCCACCCACGGACCGTGGGCGGGTCCACGGGCCATACTGGCTTCTGGTGGTGTGGTTCTGTAGCTTGCCATTTTCTATCTTGACCCAAGGAGGCCATCCACGGGGCCTGGATGGACCTTCGGGGCGTAGGTCCCACCCGTGAGTCACTACATTTTTGGCAGATTTTTTATTTGTTGGGGTCATGGGGGTTAGGCTTTAGGGTCCTCCTCAAGGACCCCTTAGTTGGTCCTTGGGGAGTCGTACCTTGACGTTTAACCCCTAAACCCCTCAACCTAAGCTCGGGAAAGCATTGTACAACCTCAAACCCAATATTAAACTCAAAAACACACTCGTTAGGTTCTAGTTTCACCTACTAGTTTTCCGGGTCGTTACATACTTGGTCTTTTGGACTGGTCAATAAGTCAAAGTAGGTGATGCACCTACTTGTCACCTACTAGCTTAGTTAAGTCAAGCAAGAAGCTCACTTATTTTATTCCATTTTCTAAATATTAATCCCTTTTGCTTTAACTTAGCAATTAACTTTAAAGTTTAAGCTCAATTACCACCTTACTGTCTCGAGTTTAAATATTCCTGTTGGAGATAACTTGCAGAACACATGTTAAAACGTGCAGGGCATCACATCACCTTCCAAGCTAGTTTAAACCAACTCTAATCATATAATAAACATGGTCCCTCACCTATACAATAAGGCTATGTCAAGTATCACAAGAATAGAGCAAGCATATCCATAATACGGGTTGTTGCATCATTCCCCCCTTAAAACATTCGTCCTCGAATTTTAGCATGGTTATCCAGCCTAAACAATTTCAAGACTAAGTTAATACTACTACTAATCACATTGAACATATAGACTTATACTTACTTGTCAATTACTCAACTAAACATTTTCATCTTTCTCATCGGTCTGGAAGAGATGAGGATACTTCAATTTCATTGCTTCTTCCGTTTCCCATGCAACTTCTTCTACTTGTTTGTTCCTCCATAATACTTTTACAGAAGCAACTTCTTTATTTCTTCACTTTCTAACTTGTCGATCCAGAATATCAATGGGTACTTCTTCATAAATGGGTCACCTATGCATTTTCAAAGCACTAAGACATGAAACATCGGATGAACGGTTGAAATCCCTTGAGGTAGATCTAACTCATACGCAACTTGGCCAATTCTTCGGATAATCTTATATGGCCCTATATAGCGTGGAATAAACTTTCCCATTTTACCAAACCTCATTACCCCTTTCATTGGTGACACCTTCAAAAACACCCAATCCCCAATAGAAAATTCTAGTCCTCTCCATTGAACATTCGCATATGATTTATGTCGACTTTGAGCTGTTTCTTGCCACTGCTGTATCACTTTGACATTTTCCATAGCTTGATGAACAAAATCTGGCCCAAATAAGGTAGTTCAACCTGTTTCGAACCAGCTAATTGGGGATCTACATTTTCTACCATATAAAGCTTCATAAGGTGCCATTTTAATACTTGAGTGGTAGCTATTTTTGTATGCAAACTGGATCAACGACAAATGATCATCCCAACTACCTTTTAAGTCCAATTTACAAGCTCGCATCATATCCTTAGTGTTTGAATTGTACGTTCTGCCTGACCGTTTGTTTAAGGGTGAAAAGTTGTACTTAAATTCACTTTTGTTACCAAACTCTTCTGAAATAACCTTTAAAAATTTGAAGTGAATTGAACTCCTCTATCAGATATTATAGAGATTGGCACTCCATGTAGTCGAACTCTCTCTTTAATATACAACATTTCATACTCTTCAGCTGTATATGTAGTCTTCACCGGCAAGAACTGTGCTGCTTTGGTGAGTCTGTCAACTATTACCCATATGGAGTCAAACTTCCGAAATGAGCGAGGAAAACCAGTGAAAAATCCATGTTGATCACGCCCCACTTTCAAATTAGAAGTTCTATATGCTGCATATAACCTCTGGGCATTTTGTGCTCTACTTTTACTTGTTGACAATTTGGACACTAAGCTACGAATTTCGCAATGTTCTTCTTCATGTCCCCCCACCAATACATTTCTTTCAAGTCATGATACATTTTAGTTGACCCCGGATGGACTGAATATCTCGAATGATGTGTTTCCATCATGATCCTTTTTCTTAATTCATCTATGTTAGGTACACAATCTGTTTTGACACCGAAGAACTCCCTCTTGTGTAAGCTCAAATGCCTTTGGCATACCCTGCTATACATTTTCCTTAAGTTGTAATAGAATAGGATCACTATACAACTTTTCTTTCACTTCCACTACTAATGAGGATTCTGCTGCATTTTGCACAATAACCCCTTCTTCTGGAGATTCAAGAAGGCGAACCCCCAAGCTAGTTAGTTGGTATAGATCTTTAGTTTTCTCTTGTCTTCCCGTGAACTGCCCATAAGTGCTTGCAATCGTTTTTCGACTTAAGGCATCAACTACCACATTTTCTTTCCCAGGATGATACAAAATATCAATGTCATAATCTTTTATTAACTCAAGCCACCTCAAATTCAAGTCCTTTTTCTTAAAGATATATTGCAAACTCTTGTGATCAGTATATATGTCAACATGAACTCCATACAAGTAGTGGCTCCATATCTTCAAAGCAAACACCACTGCTGCTAGGTCTAGATCATGGGTTGGATAGTTTTTCTCATGTGGCGGCAACTGTCTTGATGAATAAGCTTTTAATTTACCATGCTACATCAATACACATCCTAGGCCCACTACCGAAGCATCACAATACACTGCATACCCTTTCGTTCCTTCTGGATATACCAATATAGGTGTAGAAGTTAATTTATTCTTCAACACTTGGAAGCTTTTTTCACATGCATCACTCTGTTGAAACTTGGTTTCTTTGTTTGTTACTTTTGTTAAGGGTGCAGCAATGGAAGAGAATCCTTCAACAAATCTTCTGTAATAACCTGCCAAACCAAGAAAACTATAGATCTTTGTATGCGTTGTATGTCTTGGATAGTTTATTACGGCCTCTATCTTTTGAGCATCAACCTTTATTCACTCGCCAGATACAATATGACCTAAGAATGCCAGATATTTCAACAAAAATGGCTTAAACATCCTATTCATCAAATCCATAAAAGTTGTTGGTGCATTTGTTAGCCCGAATGACATGAATAAAAACTCAAAATGACCATACCGTGTCCGCAAAGCAGTCTTGGGAATATCTTGTCTTTGACCCTTACTTGGTGATACCCCGACCTTAAGTCGATCTTTGAAAAACACTTAGCACCTGATCAATCAAATCATCAATTCAAGGAAGGGGATATTTGTTCTTAATTGTTACTTTATTCAACTGTCGGTAATCCATGCACATTCTCAACGAGCCATCTTTCTTATGTACAAACAAAACTGCTGCTCCCCATGGGGACATACTAGGCCTTATTAATCCCTTTTCTAACAAGGTTTTTAATTGCTCCTTCAACTCCTGTAATTTCACCGGGGCCTTTCTAAATGGAGGGATGGATATAGGTTGAGTATCTGGAATCACATCAACACCAAACTCTACTTCTCATTCTGGAGGCAAACCCGAAAGATCTTCAGGAAATACATCGGGAAATTATTAACCATTGGAATGGATTGAAAGGTTGGTGACTCCACATCTATGTTTTTCACCCTCACTAGATGACATATGTATCCTTTGGACTTCATATGCTTTGCCTTAAGATAAGAAATAAACTTACCTCTTGGTGCCTTAATATTACCTTTCCATTAAAGGACTACCTCTTTTGTAAAATGGAAATGTACCATCTTAGTTCGGCAATCTACCATGGCATAACAAGGAGCTAACCAATCCATACCCATTATAACATCAAAATCTACCATTTCTAGCTCAACAAGGTCAGACAATGTATCACGATCACAAACAGTTACAATGCATTTACGAGAAACCCTTCTAGCTATAATAGACTCACCAATCGGTATAGACACTTCAAATGGCTTCATTAATAATTCTAATGTTCTTTTGAACTTTCCAGCAATCAATGGAGTAACATATGACAATGTAGACCCCGGATTAATTAGTGCATAATTAATATGTGAAAAGATGGACAATGTACTTGTAACCACATCCGGTGAAGCTTCCAATTTTTGTCGATCCCTTAGACCATATGTGCCATTCTGAACTCCACTAGAACTAGCTGCTCCCCTAGCCCCTCTACCACGACATGTAGGCATTTGTAGTCCCCTACTTAAAGAAGGTTTTGATGAGGATGAGGCAACAACCGATCTAGTAGGGTGTTCAACACAACCCATGCCCCTATGCGGGCAATTTCTCATCATATGCCCTGGTGTACCACACCAAAAACAAACATCTATCCCAAACCTACATGCACCTAGATGATTTCTTCCACATTATTTACAAGGCTGTCGAGGAGGCCTTTATTGGCTCGTACTTCCCTGTTCTTGATGACCCGCTATTTGTGAACCTTGGCTTTCACATCTTTGCCCAAACTGATTGCCATTAAACCCTTGAAACTATGGTGGAGCACTAGCTGTAGAGTAGAAAGATGATGGCCTAGGTGATCTGTTAAAGAACCGAGGCCTAAACTCACCTTGGGATGTGTAAACTGCCCCATGGATCTGGCCCTCTTATGATACCCTATTTCTGACTCTTGTGACCTTCTTTAAAGTTATCAGTTCTACCTTAGGCAAGTAGACCAACCCTTTTCGGTATGAGAGTCAACGGATTCCATGTTAAGCTCACATGGTCTAATGTTTCTGAAGGCTTATTCCCAGAAAAAGAACAAGAACGTGAATAATGAACTATGGTTACTCAAGAATCTTGTATATGAGTTCAAAAAAATGGTGATGACTATGTTGTCTATGTTTGAAGACTTATGACTTCTAAATTCTTATATCATGTTTACCTTGGTAAATTGCATGCTTTCAAATGAAATGTACCTTTTTGCATTTTTTCAATGTTTCATGCATGGCTATCATACTTAGTGCATTTTTTTACTAACGCCTACTTTGCCAACATTTTTCCCTAGTGTATGGTCCTGTTCTCGAGGTGATCATTCTTGTGGCTAGAGCTTGGACTTGATTGTTTTCCCAAGCTTGGTGAGTCCTCATGGTTCGAGGATGGCTTTTCTTATGTCTTAGTTTATTTCATGTACTTTTCCTTTTGGACATGTTGTATGGGCTAGGCCCTATTTTATTCATGATTGTAATAGATGGTTATGTTGAGACAAAGTGTCTAGACTTCCGTTTTTGTTTATGAAATTTGTAGACTTGACATGTGTTTTTACTCTTATTGATCTATTGCTTATGTTATGACAAATAAGTGGCTTGTATGGAATCCTTCGGGGTTCTATACGCCATGTTACATCTAGCGGGTACCCATGAGTCGTGACAAACTTGGTAATCAGAGCACACAGTTTAGAATGATTATAGGATTATGTCTCATAAGCCAGGCCTGGTAGAGTCTCGTTCATGAGTGTGAAGCGCGCCACATTTATGAATGAGAAGCTACAAGATAATTAGGAAACTTCACTTCTTTCATTACTCTTAAGTCATGCCATAGAGTTTAACTCTATTAGTTCTCTCTCCTAATCCTTACCCGATGGTCTACAGGATGTGACAACTCAAAGAACCTTCACTAGTGGAATTTAGGGAGACAATGTTGATCAAGGAGTTCCTCGTCAAGCTCCTCAAGCTCCACTTGATCCTTTGACCGATCAAGTGACTAAAGAGAGGTTTAGATTTTGTATTCAAATGCTGACACATGCCGGGATAGAAACTCTGGAAATTTATGAGTGAAATATAGAGTAAGATCCTCAAGAGTTCATAGATGTGGTTTCTAAAGTGTTGGACTTTGTGGGAATTACTCTGGCCAAGAAGGCGGAATTGGACGCTTATCAATTGAAAGGTGTTGGTCAACTTTGGTTCAACAAATGGAAAGAAGAGAGGCCAGTAGGTGTAACACCCCGGAAACTAGTAAGTTCAACTAGAGAATTTTAGAGCTTTTCATAAGAGTTTTAAAGCTTGATGAGAGGGTTTAAGTCGTAAAAATGATTATCGTACTTAGAATAGGGGTTTAAGGGTTAGGGCGTCAATGTACGACCCCCAAGGACCACCCAAGGGGTCCTTGAGGAGGACCCTCAAAACAGCCCCAAAACTGAAAATTTGAGGTCACCTACGCTTTGCCAACTACTTGCCATAGGTGGACCCACTCCCCGTAGGTTTGGGTCGTGAATCAAGGCCTGAAATTTCCTTCAAAGTTGAGCCTAAGAACCCCACCTATGATTTGCTAGTACCCCCCGTGGGCCAACCCCGTTGGTCATGCCAGTTTTACATATTTTAGTTTTAGTTAGGAGTTTGGGGGTTAAGTCATTAAATAATTAGGGGTTAAGGTAGGTAGGTTAGTTAGTTATTTAACCACCTATATATACCTAATAAACCCCTAAACTAAATCATTTAACTCATTCATCTAAGAACTCAAAATACTCTTTAAAAAATCTCTCTCTAGAAGTGAAGAAAAAGAAGAAGAAGAAAGGAAATTGGGGCAGCAACTTAGGTCAATTTTCCTCCATTGTTTCAAACTTGATTAGGGCTTTGAATTGAGTTATGTTTTCTTAAGTGTTTTCATCAGATATTTAGACTAAATAAGAATTTGAGGACAATATTTCTATTAAAATAAAGCCCTAAATGAGTCCAATTTGTGGACTCATCAGCGACCCCGACCTAAACCGCCGTTGAAATCAAGAAAACTTTAAATTGTAGTTTGTAAAACTCGGCAAACCCAGGAAATGATTGGCAAATCACTGACCAGGTCGGCGATCACGATCTAGTCCGCCGTTTGGACCTCCAATTTAACTGAAGGTCCTGTAAAACTCTACGAGGTAAGTGACCACTCGGCGTGTCACTTAGTGGGTTGGCGAGCACGACTAATATCGCCAAATGGGCGAGAACTGGATTGTTTTTTAAAAGGCCAAATGTTTAAACATTCAAACTCTTCACTTTCCCTCACATTTGATCCTTCCAAAACTCACACCCGCACTTTAGTTTCGATACTTTTGTGTTTCTATAGTATTTTAGTCATTGATTTATGATCGGATTGGTATTAAATTGCCGCCTAGAATTTCAATCTTATCTTAATTGGCATTAAAGGTTTGTTTGCTGAACCCCACATTTATTTCTAAGAATTTGAATTCTTATGCAAATGATCTTATCTTCTTGTCATGTGCAGGGCCTCTATGATAGTTTTCGTACGTTGGTGTGCTTGTTTTAATTCGAATACCTTTCCCGTATTGCCATTAATGTTGAATTCCCATAATTTTGTGCCTTAAAATGAATTAAATCTTGTGGGGTTGTGCGTGCATGTTGTTTTTAGTCGGGTGAAGTCTAAGTAACCCGTATTTGTGCCAAATGATGTAATTTTCCCAATGATAGAGCGAGTGACGTCGTTCTTACAGGGAAAAGTCATCAAATGGCCAAATTTGGCAAACCGGGAGAAGTCTTAGTATCCCGGGGTAATGGGTGTTATGGGTCTTTCTTTAATTTAATAAGTGCATTCTTTGATTCTGTTTTCATGGGCTGTGGGGTTAAATTTGAGTAGTTTGGTTAAAAGAAGGCACGTTGGGTCATTTGGCTAGCTGGGTTGAGCTCGCTGAACCACTTGGCGGTTCCCCAAAGTTCCCCATCTCGCCTTTAATTTCATGCTAAATGAGTAGTTTTGTTCTGTAACTTTTGGCGAAAATCTTGAGGTCGCCGAAGGCACTCGGTGACTCACCGAAAGTCTTCTTGATCGCCCTTTCTCTGCACCCCTGCAACTTAAATTGCACTGTAACTTTCGGCAGGCTAATCCTTGCTCACCAAATGATGTCGGCGATTCACCTTTGATTGAAATATTTCTAACTGTTTCCAGATGTTTTACAGACATGGCTAGACCAAAGGTTGCAGGTAGAAACAGGCTACCCCGAAAGAAGGCTAAGGGGATAACACTAAATGAGGATACAACTGCATCCAGGGCCAAAGCCACCAAACTTCCCACATCTGGTGGGAAGGGAAAAGGCAAAAGCACCAGAGTCACCGGAGGCCAGCTCCAACAGTGACAGTATTTATGCCACCCACCTCACTACTTCAGAGAGTGAGGGTGAGCACTAGGTGCACCAGACTATAGCTTCTGAGGACGATACGCTAGTAGTGGCACATAGTGCAGAGCTACGATCTAAAAGGATGAATGATCCATCTAGGATTAGGACTCCTCAGGCAACAACTTCTCCTACTCCAGCTCCAGAGCAAGCTGTAGTCCTAGCACCTCCTGTACAGGGTCCTCCTCCCAAGATGATGAAAAGATAAAACACTGAGTTGCTGAGGAAAATTATTGAGGAGAAGCATCTGTCCACAGATTGGGTAATTGATAGGTACTAGGAAATAATGCACCGCATAAAGTCTCAAAAGTTCCAGCTATTTACTAGACCCGAGGATCTTATATCCCAAATTGGATCCTGGAGTTCTATGTTGCTTATGGAGCATTGATACTGCAAACAAAGAAACAGGCAGCAGTGTTCCAACCGGTTGATCATGTAGTTGTCCAGGGGAAGAAAATGTTGTGTAACAGCACTACTATTAATGAGGACTTGGAGTGCACTAACAACATTGCTGACGCTCACCAGTACATGATGAAGACTAAGTCCTTAGAGGGAATAAAAAGTTGGCTCGCCCTTCTCATATGTGATGGCACTCCAAGGTGGTTGGAGGCAGAAGTCTCGATAGAAAAGAGGGACTTACATGTAGCTCCTAGAACTGATTTGGCTTTATTAGCAGTACTGTAATGCCATCCCAGAATGAGTCTGTCCTTCGCCACTCAAAGACAGCTTGTCTTGGTGCGATCATTGCACGTGAGTGAATTAATTTGGGGATGATCATTGGGCATGAGATGGTCATGAGGGCCAAGCAGTGCCAGACCTCACTTCCATTCTCGGTGCTGATCACCAAGTTGTGCAGATGGGATCGGGTCCCTAGAGATACAAATAAGGATGTGGATTTGATTCCCACCTCCTCTACTAAAATTTGGAGGATCGAGGAAGAATATTTGAAGGATGAGGTGCAGAAGAAGAAGAAGGCAGCCCTGGTGGACTCTTCCCCTGTTGTCGCACAGACTCACTACCTGTAGAGGCATCTTTGCCCACTCCGGCCAATGGGCCTTCAGGTGCTCCTTGTGTTGTACCTTCTGACACTCCATGTTCTTCTGTTGTTGCACTGCCTCCTAGACCTATTGCTGCTGATGTTTCCCGAACCTCGTTCACTCAGGCTGCATTACTCTAGATGGGGCAGCTTTCCCATTTGCTGATCGTCGGACTGCTAGACTCGATGCCTCCATTTCGGGCATGATCTAGATCGCCCTGGCTGATGCTGTGATACCATTGAGAGCTACCATTGATGCCCTTGTTACTATGATAGTTGTGTGTGAGCGTGGCCAAGGGGCCACCGAGGAGGTGCCGACTTTAAAGGTCGCTATTGCTGTATTGAGGAGCAATGTGGATCAGCTGAAGTCCACCGACATTTCCATGATTTTCAAGATGGTGGAGAACCCAGATGTACTAGATATGCCTCCGGCTGCCACTGGAGATAAGGTTAGGGTGTTGAGAAGGCAGCTAATCCTGAGTCTGAGGCAGACACGGATGAGAAGATTCTTGAAGTGGCTGAGGAAGCTTCCTATGAGGGCCTTAGTGAGACCGATGAGGCCATGGTAGATGCAATTGTGCAAGCTTCTTTAGCGAATACACCCTTGGCTGATCCTAGTGCAACTACTGTTCTTTCTGAGTTGACTCTGGGTATTGATACCCAATTCCAGATTTATGCACCAGGCACTGATGCCCACCCTCTCTGTCTTGCTTTATTTTGACTTTTACATATTTATTTTTGTTTGCATTTGAGAACAAATGACTTTATTTGTGGTGTGGTGAGGCCCACCTTTTGTGTGACCTTTTTTGAATTTTGTTTTGTGTATTTGGGTTTTGAGCTAAAATTGTGTGTTACACTATTTTTGTGGATGATTGAACTTGTGGCTCCTTGTTTTTAATTGTAAATGATTTTTTTACCCTTCTGGAAAAATATTGTGCCACCTATTGTGTGTGTTAAATGTGGTTGTTCTCTAGAAAATTTGAGAATCGGTTTAGATCAATACCGATGACTTGAATAGTGCTCATAATTGAACAAAATTGAATGTGCGGCTATGGTGAGGCCAAATAAAGTGTCATAGACAATATGTGAACTTTTAGTATTTCGTTGTGACTAGCCAATTATCGAATTGAGTCTCTTGTGATGAACATTGCACACTAGCGGAAGTGTGGAGTCTTGTTTTACATTGGTGTCAATGCCTTGTGTGATGAGCGTACCGTGAACCTTGTATGATGACACCTAGAATTTTCCCTGTTGGTCCGGTTGACTAAATGATGCAATCTCTTGATATGATTTTAGGCAACTTTGAAGAGTGTGAAACAGTTTGACATTATACCTCTTTTGTCGCCTACCTTATGAGTGTGTGAACCCCGTTTGAACACCCTTTGAGCCTTAACCTTTTCTTGGAAGAGACTTGATAAAATTGTGAATTTTCTTGATCCATTACCCATAATCCTCATGATTTGTGGTTTGTTTGAATAACCAACTTAGGCCAAAAGCCTAAGTTGGAGGTGTGGTGAAAAGAGAAGGTAAATCAAGAAGTGCAAGAAAATCTCCTTTGACCCATGTTTTGAGAAAAATGGAACCCCTCCATAAAAGAAAGAGAGAAAAAGAAAAAAAATTAAAAAGTTGTGGAATAAAGTTGTAAAAATACAAAGAAAATGGGGTATCATGGTAAGTGAATAATGGGTGACTTTTTAACTTGAATGAGAATGATAAAGAAGAGGAAAGGAAGTGTTGTGCACACCACATTTCTTGAGAATAGAAGTCACTAAGCCTAAATGACCATACCTATGCACTCAACCCCACTACAAGCGTTGAAAAGACCTTTTTGATCTTGAGTGAGCTGAAACAAGAGTTGATTGCAAAATACGGGCAAACCTATGGGTGAAATCATGCATTGTGTTCATCTTTGTGAGTGTGTGAATATGGAATCATTCTTTGTGTGAGGGCATTTGATTAGTTTTGTTGAGCTTGAACTTGCATTCGAAACAAGTATTGTGAGCTTGAGATTCTTTGATAATGGTGAGTCACAACTTGAATATTTGAGTTCACAATTGATCATTGCATGAGTAAGTTGAGTCTTTTTGTTTGTATTCATGATTGAGTCTTGTGTAGCACTGTTTGAGACATCTTTTTTGAACTGCTGGACTTTAGTTTTACTTGAGGACAAGCAAAAGTTTAAGTTGGAGGTGTTGATGAGTCCACAATTTAGACTTATTTAGGGATTTATTTTAATAGATTTTGTGTCCTCAAATTCATATTTTTTACCAATAATTGATGTAAATCCTTGAATTTTAGGTATTTGGATTGAGGAAAAAAGCATGGACACTATTGAGCAAAAAGGAACAAGGTAGCTGAAAGAACGAAGAAAAGAAGGTCTAAGGATCACCTAACCTATTAGGAGAGTCACCGAACGGAAATGGTCTCGCCTACTGTTCCAGTGTGCCGAGCCCTGAAGGAGAAAATCAAGTCGGCGATAGAAAGAAGTAGTGGGTGAGTCACCGATCGATTCCGCAAATCATTGTCATATCGCCCAAAGTTTCAGAACTTGAAGATGCTGAAGGTCAAAGAAGAAAGGCGATGGAATGGACCAAAGGGCAGATCGCCGAGAGGATCGGCGATCCTGACTTATTGCTCTGATTGGTCCTTCACAACACATTTTTAGGCGACTATAAATACATTTTTAAATTCTTAGTTTAGCATCTACTTTTTGTATCAATTAAATTATTGTTCAGTTTTCAAGTTTGAGAGCTAACAACTGAGTATAGAGACAATATTTCCTTAACTTTGAAGATTTCCATTTCCAAGAAATTGGAAGTGGGTGTTGAAGATTCTTCATCTTAGACCTTTGTAAAGACAATATCAATCTTACCCAGTTGATGGAAACATAATTTGGTAACAATTTTTACCATTATATAATGTCTAGCTAAAACCACAAATTTTGGGGTGTGATTATGGCTTGATTTAGCTACTGGGTATTGTTAATTGATAGTTTAAATGCTATTTTAAACCGATTTCATTCAGTAAGTGTGGCTTAATATAAAGGTTGTAGTTGCAAATACAACTCTACCTCCGTGTCTTTGGCTTGCTCGAGAGAGAGGTTTTAAAAGCTAGATTACTAATTTGATGGTTTGTGGGTTTTGGGTTGTCATGGGTTCAGCTTGAGAGTTTGAATCCTAAACCCTTTTTGACACATTCTGCTCGAGAGAGTGAATGGACTAAAGTGAAGGTTGTTCTTAATTGCTAGTTATTGTTGTTCGAGAGAAACCAATTTGATTCGTGGTAAATTGTTCGAGAGAAAGTTTATCCCTACTATAGTCTAGCTTATTCACTCATTTACAACTATTCACTATTAATTGGAATTACCTGATTGTCTACCTTAAGCCCATAATCCAATCACAACCCCAGAACCCTTCCTACTATTTGCTATTTTTCGTACTATTTGTTGTTGTAGCTGATAGTTGAAACAAAACCCCATGTTATTTGACACTTGTGTCATCCCAAACTTGAACCATGCTTTTATTCGTAAATGTTTTTTGCTATGATTGACTTAAGCATATTCTTACTTGCCTATTCATTCTCAATTACAAACCACTCCATGTGGGATTCGACCCCAACTCACTTAGTTGGGTTATATTACTGACTAACGATCGTTGCCACTTAGTATTGGATGAAGTGTCAGAATACGTGAAATCCAGTCCTCCTGTCAGCCTCCTCTTTAGTATACTCGGCCTCAATACGCCGGATGTCTGTGGAGGAAGACGGGGTAACCTCAAAATCTTTCGCATAATCTGGGGTACTCCAGCACGCCGACATAATTTTGTGATTAGGATCGGGAATGGAAATGAGGTCTGACCCTGTTTGGCCCTCATGGCCATTTCTTGCTCAATAATAAGCTCCATATCGATGCTCTTCATACAAATAATTGACCCAAGGAAGGCCGCCTTAGGATGACGGAGAACAAACTCATTCTGGGAAGGCATAATAGAGTTGTTGATGAATCCAAAACAATAACAATCGGCTACACTCAAATCCCTTTTCTCAATCGGGACTCATGTCAATATCCACCTCAGGGTGGTGTCTAAAATGAGGGGCGGAAGCCATCCCTTAAGCTCATCCAATGAAGCTGTAGCGGTAGTCAAGTTGGGGTAGTCAAAGTCATATCCTTATTGATGTACTCTCTATTGCATCCAACTTCTTTGCCCCGGACCATGACCGACTTAACCGGTCTAAATTCGCTGGCCTCCTTCTTGCTCTTTGGAACCAGTTCACCATAAGCTGTATAGAACTCTCGGACCCATGAAGGAATATAGGGACCTCGGGGCTTGGTGAACCGCTCGAATCTGTGGAAATGAAAGGTCTCCCTCACATCTGAGTATTTGCCCTCAAGACCCTCTGTAGAAAATAACTTCTCCTCCAAAATCGTTAGTAATCCATCCCCTTTCAACCATTGGGAAGCCTAGGATGAGGGATGACTGGTGGCACATGAGCTACAGGAGGTGCCGGAGCTGGCACTGAGTCTGTTGGTGTTGGGACTAGAGGAACTCTAGCTGAGTTAGGGTGAGATCTAGCTCGGATCTCAGCCCGCCGGGACTGCAATGATTAGTCGTCCTCAGGCTCAGATAAAGCAGTCTGGGAGTCATTAGCGGCTCTCTCAACTGTGGGCCTCTTACCCTTGCTCTTACCTCCAGTTGGAGGCTCTTGCCTTCCTCTTTTTGGAGGATTAGATCCCCCTTCATTGATTGTGATACTCTATGCTCTTTTCCGGGGTGGCATGTCGATGTTGGTCCTTACCATGTCTCCAAAACATAGGGAAAAAGTTAAAAGTCATTCAATCAAATGCACAGAGAAACAGTTGCAGACAGACTCGCCGAACCGGTTGGCGAGTCGCCAAATAACTTTGGCGAGCTAGATTGGGATCGCCGAAAGGATTAACTCAAAATTCTCAGAAAAATTTGGCATATCGGCGATGGGAAGGACTTTCATCGAATCGTCGACAACTTTCAGCTAGCAAGGATTATCCCACCGAAACTTACAGTGCAAATAAGGCTAAGGGGTGCAGACAAAGGGCGATCAAGATGACTTCCAGCGAGCCGTCGAGTGCCTTCGGCGACCTCGATCTTCTCGCCAAAGATTACAGAATCAAATTTCAAGTATAGCATGAAATTAAAGGCGAGATGAGGAACTTCGGCGAACCACCGAGTGATTTGGCTAGCTCGACCCAGCTCACCAAACGACCCTACGTGCCTACTTTCAACCCAACATCTAAAATTCAACCCCGCAACCCCCGAAAACAAAATCAAAGCATTCACCCATCAAATTAAAGAAAGACCCAATACACCTATTACCCCGAGATATTCAGACTTCTCCCAGTTTTGCCAAATTTGGCCATTTGATGACTTTTTCCCGTAAGAATGACGTCACCCTCTCTATCATTGGGAAAATTACGTCGTTTGGCACAACTACGGGTTACTTAGACTTCACCCGACTAGACCCAACAACATGCAAGCACAACCTCACAAATTCTAACCAATTTTAAGGCGTAAAATTATGGGAATTGAACATTATACACTTTACAGGCAAGATTATCAAATTAAAATAGGCATTCAAACATACTAAGACTATCAGAGAGGCCCAGCACACTTCAACAAGATAAAATCATTGCAAATGAGTACAAAATACTAAAAATAAACTCGGGGTTCGAAAAACCAACCTTTGATGCCGATTAAAATGATATTGAAATGCTAGGCGGCAATGTATTCCATTCCAAACACACAATTAATGACTAAAACACTCTAAAAATGCAAGAAATATAGAAACTAATGTGTGTGTGTAAGTTTGGGAAGATTAAAACTGAGGGAAAGTGAAGAGTTTGAATGTTTAAACCTTTGGCCTTTTAAAAATCATCTAGTTTTCACCCATTCGGCGACATTAGTCATGCTTGCCGACCTACTTGGCGATAGGCCGAGTGGTCACTTACCTCGCCGAGTTTTACAGAACCTCCAATTAATGTGGGGGTCCAATCGGCGGACTAGATGGTGATCGTCGACCTGGTCGGCGATTCGCCAAGTTGCTCCTGGGCTCACCGAGTTTTACAGACTCCAATTTAAAAATGTCTTGAGTCTAACAACGGTCTAGGTCGGGCTCTCCGACCTCTTCGACAACGCACCGACTGGACCTTTAGCTCGCCAACCTGCACTTTTCAATCACTTTCCACACTTTGACCTGTACATTCAACACACCATTATTTCAAAATTAAAAGAAAGAAGATAAAACTTGGGTTGCCTCCCTAGCAGCGCCTTAGTTAACGTCACGGCACGACGCAAGTTCACGCTTAAACCTCATTCTTGGGGTTAGCCATAGTATCACTAGGCAAACCTCTTTGCTGTCTCGGGTTCAAATGAGACGAGATATGACCCATTTGGGTCTCCAACTGCTTGATCGATACTGAATGGGAGGTAACGGTCTGGCTAAGGGTCGACACATCTTCTTTGATTTCATTTAAAATCTTGTCTGAGCCCTCAATATTGCTAAGGATACGAGAAAGCATATCCTCAGACCGAAAACCTTCCAAATCCTGTAGCTTTTGGCGCTCGTGGGG
Organism: Solanum okadae; assembly: GCA_036553675.1. Lineage (NCBI taxonomy): Eukaryota > Viridiplantae > Streptophyta > Magnoliopsida > Solanales > Solanaceae > Solanum > Solanum okadae. The sequence goes on along the minus strand of CM071687.1, from coordinate 15,185,612 downwards.
AGGCACATACCTATCTTTCTCCCTATCCTTCAAATTGGGATTTCGGTCCTGTCACGACCCGGGAGCACCCCTTAGTCGTAACCGGCGTACTCAACCTCGAAGAGGTCTAATACAAGCCTCTTAGCATTCATTCATCGCATAGACACAAAAACCATAAGGAATTAAAAACTTTCTTTACCAAGAAAACATTTCATAAAAAAAAAAATAGCAAGCGGAAGACTTTCTAGACATTACACATGATGTCTCAAAACCATCTAATACTTTAGAGTACAAAATTCGGGACTAATCCCATACACAACTTAAACAATACTAAAAAGACATAAAAGAACATATGGGGTATTGTCCTCGAATATATGAGGACTCACCAAGTCTTCATATTCAACACTTAGAAACTTAACAAATAGCCATGACATGTCATCATCTCCAAATCCCTACACTTTAGTCCAAAAAGGGAAAGAAAGGGGTTAGCACAATTAAGTACTAAGTATGGAGACCATGCAAAAACATGCCAAAAAGGACATTTTCAAGGAAGTAAATGCTTTCATATCATTTAATAAAACCTTTCATTTACAAGTATAAGAGACATAATACAAGTCAACATTAACATATAAGACCATAGCCAACCATACATATACTCAACATATGTCCATATACAACTCATGCTTAACTTTAAAAGAACACATGTGATTTCATTACCATAGGACCTCTACCTAATATAACCTTAAGACACACTTGAGTGAGACAAGAAGTGACCGCCCATACAACCTCTTCAAGCACACTTGAGTGTTCCTCAAGATTACCTTAGATAAGGACATTTCCTTTACAACATAACATCAATAGACCAACATTCTTTAAGAAACCATTTTGGAGACATTCAAGCACATAAGGGGACTTTCACATAATAGTCGTTAGACTTAGGGAACTCACTTTAGTATCTTCAAAGCCTACTCGTGCCATGTGTAGATAGCATCCCATACTGCTACCTACACGTTGTAGAACCTATCCAATAACTAGAGTGCACATCCCACATGATGGGAATAGGCATAACCGACATAGACCATACTAGCTAGGTATGGAATCCGGAGTCTATCCTACTCCGTGGAGGTTGTTCTACTTGCCAAAGGTAGAACTAGTAAGCAACCCATGTAGGCACATGGTTTAGGGGATGTCCAAGGAAGTTCATTGTGTCTAATCTCATACTCAACTAGGCCACCTTCCTAACCACATCCACTCGGTGCTAGCCTTGTTTCCCATAGAGTATTCAATCACATATGTACTTAGAGAAGGTTCATTTTCTAGTTCAACCAACTCATAGTACCTCTTCCCAAGAAAGACCCCATTTCTTAGTCATGGCCAATCAAGGTTCATAAGGATAGCTCATTTGAATTTCTTAGATAAGGATTATCATGCCGTTCCGGCTCCATCCATCTCTAAGTCTATCATCTCACTCAAGAAGGGAACTTCGCCCTAAGGCCCATCCTTCAAGGTTATACATTTACATAGGAAAGCTAGACTTATGAAAGGGCACCATTTCTTAGTTCTGCCGATTCAAGTCTTGGCCTAGAATTCCTCTTTTAGCATTTATAGAAAGGGCACCATTTCTTAGTTCTGCCCATTTCACACATTCATGCATTCAAGACTTTAAGTAACAAGGAGGGACACTTTAGTCTACCAACCATGTCGCAACATTTTCATTTAAGGATACTTCATAATCCAACATCATTTCATATATACATCATGAGAAATCATACTTTAACTCACAATGCTATCCACTTTACATAGGATCATCACAAGATCACATAAAACTCATTCACATCATACCTTCACATATAGCTTCATATAAAACTCATTCGCATCATACCTTCACATATAGCTTCACATAAAACTCATTCACATCATACCTTCACATATAGCTTCACATAAAACTCATTCACATCATACCTTCACATATAGCTTCACATAAAACTTTACATATAGCTTCATATAGGACTTTACATATATCCTCATATGTGTATAATAATACAACAATATAATAACATTCACATAATGCCCTTCATGGCCTCAATTCACAATAATACAACAAATAACCACCTCCACCAAAGGTGGATCAAACCAACCAATAACAATTATATTAATACTAAGAGATCAAGCCATCTTACCACCCTTTTCAAAGGCCATAAGCCACAATACTCAATTCCATGCCAATTATACAATATTTATCAAGTTTGATCAACTTACCCTCTTTCCATGGCTATCTTCATCATCCTCATATTCCAACATTTAACAATACAATAACAATGATGATAACAACATTCAACTATACAAGCTAAGCTAAGCATAAGCCAATAATCAACATGAAGACCAATTCACAATTTTGTCCATTCAAGGCTAACATCCCACATCCTTCAATTCACTAACAATTCTTAACAATCTACATAGATAAATACATATATGAACAGTCCACAACAATCTACACAATAATCGTCCATCAATTACACAAAATCAATACACCCACTTTAGGCCAAGTTTAGAGAATTTGAGAAGACATGGGTTCATGGGGATTTCTTTCTAAAAACCATTAATAATCATTAATAACCATATAAATCATCATTTAAAACCTTTTTATGCAAGAACCCATGCTAGAATCGAAATAGGTTTTTGTGTGTATTTGAAAAACCTTGAAAACCTTTTGATTGGGTTCCTTGAAAGAAAGAATAATCATAGATAAGGATCCCATACCTCTAAGTTGAAAACCCACAAAAATTGTAGAAGAAGCACTCAAAATCTTCAACCCTAGCTCCAACTCCTCTTCTTCCTTGAGTTAGAGAGAAATATTTGAGAGAGGGAATGATTTGGAAATTCTAAGAGGAGAAAGAAGTTATAACCCTCATTTAAATGATCTAATATACCTAATCTAATAAAAACAACTAAAAAAATAAATGCCCAAACTACCCCTCACTTAGTTGGACCCACAAAGTCTTGACTTAAAAAAATGTTCACTAAACCCGTCTAAACTCGTCCTTTTGGACAGTGCTTCACTATTTCGGGCATAACTTTTTACTCCAAAGTCGGAATTGGGAAAACTCGGTGGCGTTGGAAAGAGGACTCAGAGACCTTTAATTGGATAGGTAAAGGTCCACCTAATTCATTTTGAACTAAAAGTTATGACCATTTAAAGTTAACCCTTACAACTCACTAGTTCAAATGACTAGTTTCCGGACGTCACGGTCATTTCTCATCATTTCATCAAGTTCTCAACTCCAAACTCACATGTGAGGCTCTAGTTTCACTAGTTCATTTTTAGGGTCGTTACAGGTCCCTCCCTCCTCGATCACGATCCTTCCAACCTTCATCCCTATTCCAAACATGGTTACCACCCTGATTCTGGTAGTTTGAATGATAACCACCACATTGGTTGGCTAAGAAATTTACCTCTTCATTATAAAAGGCCTCAAACTTGGACTCATCCGGATTAGCATACCCGACACCCACGACATTGACACCTCGAGCACCAGCTCCCATGACATTTTTGGACAAAATGTCAAGTTTGTCATGATCTTGGCCATGTTCTGGTCCCTCTATTGGTCCTTCTCCATATGTTTTTTTTGTCAATTTGAATGTGAGAGGGGATACTTGGTCTTCACGGGTATACCACGCATGTTTGTAGTCATGCCATCCAAGAGGTAAGGCTCTATCACATAAGGTTGCTGCATCAAACCTCCAAGAGAAAGTTGGTCAGCAACACCCTTGTTTACCGAGTCAAGGCTCCGGTAAAATTACTACAACAACACGTTAACAGGCCAGCCATGAATTGGCAATTGAAGCACCAACTTCCTGAATCGCAGCCAAGTTTCATGAATTGGCTTGCCTTTTAGAGGCTTGAAGCTCCGAATGTTGTCCCAAAGAGTCATCATCTTCGAGGGAGGGAAAAATTGCACTTGAAATGCGGTGACCAACTCCTCCCACGAAGTGATTGATTAACGTGTCAATTCATCCAGCCACTTACATGCCTCTCCCATCAAAGAGAACGGGAATAATCTCCACTGGACTGACTCTTGTGAGATGTTCTTGGAGGAGAACGGACCAGACACATGCACGAAGTTTCTAATATGCTCATGGGGGTCCTCATGAGCCAAACAACTGAACAACTCTTTCAATTGCTAGAGTTGCAACATAGAACTTGTGATGTGGAACACCACATTCCCTTCGGCCGGAGGCAAGCGAATGGCACCAATACAACCCAAAAGATGGGGGTCATTAGTATTAGGCTCATTGACAGTGTTGAGGTTTCTGATGTCATCTTGATGGCCTACTTGGCTGCCATTGCTACTGTTCACACTCATACTTCCTGTTTCAGCACACAAACAAGCAAAACAAAACTAAAATTAAGCAAGTACACCATTTTGATTTCACATATCAGGACACTTCATCCAATACTAAGTGTCAACAATCGTTTGTTAGTAACATAACCCAACTAAGTGAGTTGGGGTTAAATCCCACATGGAGTGGTACGTATTTGAGAATCAATAGCCAAGTGCGAATATGCTCAAGTCAGTCTTAGGTAAAAACAGTTACGAATAAAAGCATGGTTTAAGTTTGGGGTGATAAAAGTGTCATATATAAATGGGGGTTTGGTTTCAACTATCAACTACAATAGGAAATAACACGAAAAGAGCAAATATAGAGACGGGTTCTTGGGATGTGATTGGATTATGGGTTAAGATAGACAAATAGGTGATTGCAATTAATAGTGAATAAGCTAGATTTTAGTTGGGATAAACTTCTCAAACATTTTACCCCAAATCAAATTGGTTTCTCTCGAACAACAATAAGCAACAATTAAGAACAACCTATGCTTTAGTCCATTCACTCTCTCGAGCTGAATGTGTGGAAAAGGGTTTAGGATTCACTCTCTCGAGCTGAACCCATGACAACCCAATACCCACAACCCATCAAATCAGTAGTCTTTGTTTTAAAACCTCACTTTGGAGCAAGCCAAAACACGAAGGTAAAGTTTATTTGCAACTACAACCCTTTAGATTAAGCCACAATTACTGAATGAAATCACTTTAAACAACATTTACACTATCAATTAATAATACCCAGCAACTAAATCAACCCATAATCACATAAGCACACCCCAATTGGTTTTTTAGCTAGACATCATAAAAAGATAAAATCATTACCAAATTATGTTTCCATTAATTGGGTAGGATTAATTTCATCTTTACAAAGGTCTAAGATGAAGAATCTTCAACACCACTTCTAATTTCTCATAAATGGAAATCTTTAAATCTTCAAAGCTAAAGAAATATTGTCTCAATACTCAGTTCAAAACCAATAATTCTATTCTACAAACTCTGATATTGAATGATAGATAAAAATATGATACTAAGCTAAAAATTTAAAAATGTATTTATATAGTTCCCAACAGTGTGCTGCGAAAGACCATTCGACGCAATAGGTCAGGATCGTTGATCCACTCGGCGATCTTCCCTTTGGTCAATTCCATCGCCTTTTTTCTTTGGCCTTTAGCATGCTCAAGTTATGTAACTTTAGGCGATATAGTACTGCATTGTGGAACCGTTCAATGACTCGCCGGCTTCTTATTTCTATCATCGACTTGATGAAATCCTTCAGGGCTTGGTACACTGGAACATAAGGCGACACCATGGCTATTTGGTGACTCGCCCAATGATTTAGGCGATCCTCATGTCTTCTTTTCTTCATTTTTTCAGCTGCTTTGTTTCTTTATGCTCATTAGTATCCATGCTTTGTTCCTCAATCCAAATACCTAAAAATCAAGGATTTACATCAATCATTGGCATAAAATATGCATTTGAGGACACTAAATCTATTAAAATAAATCCCTAAATGAGTCCACATTGTGGACTTATCAGTGGAGGATAGACTCATTCTGAGACGCCGTGATCGAGCTACTAATAAATCCAAACCAATATCTAGCCGCCACATTGAGATCTTTCTTCTCTATAGGTACTCCGACCTCAATAAACCTTGAGGCAGTGTAAGAAATCAGGGGAGCCAACCAACCTTTTAGATCCTCCAGAGTCTTTGTGGTTATCATACTCTAGTATTCATGAATGAAGCCGGAGGCACGGTCGAATACAAAATTTATATCATCACTGTTGTATTTGACCTTCCTCCCTAGAACCATCACAAAGTCCACGAGCTTGAAGGCGCTAGCCTTCTTCTTCCCCTGAGGAACCAGGTCACTGTAGGTTGCGTAAAACTCCCATAACCAGGTGGGAATGCATGGGCCACATGGCTTGGTGAAGATATCGATTATATGGAACTGAAGAGTGTACCACACTGTTGGATACCTGTCCAACACACCATCACTGGACAATCTGTTTTCTTCAAGAATGGTCCTCAGCCCCTCGGCCTTTTGTCTGTTGAGTAATCATGGAGAAGGACCCTGAACTCGTGGAACTGGAGCCACCGTGTGTGATGGAGCTGCAGCTTGAGTGGGAGGAGTAGTTTGAGGCACCGGGATCTTAGACGGATCGTGCATCGCCTTGGAGCGAAGCTCTGGTCTCTGAAACTGTCATAGTTGGTCATCCTCAGGCTTAGTGAAAGAAGCCTGAGAATCATAAGAGTCCCCCTCACTGCCGAAGTTGTACTTCAGTGTCTCAGCCATAGGTGCCTTTCCCTTTACCTTTCCTCTCTTTGGAAGTAGCTTATGAGTCTGAGATTTGGACTTATATAGGGCTTTGTTTATTTAGAATTAGTGTCCTAATGCTTAATTTGTGCCATAAACTGATGATAAATCCTTGATTTTTAGGTACATGTATTGAGGAACAAAGCAAGGACACTAACATATTAAAAGGAATAAAACAAATTGAAGAAATGAAACACAAGCCTTGTGATTGCCAAGTGCATTGGGAGAATCGCGGAGTGGCTATCTGACCGCCTAAAGTTCTAGTGTGCCAAGCCCTGATGTAAAGAACCAACTTGGCGATGAAAAGGAGAAGTTGGCGGATCGCCAAGTAGTTCCGCAAGCCAAGATAGATCGCCCAAAGTTACAGACCTTGAAGATGCTAAATGTCAAGGAGAAAAGGCGATGGACGAGATCTAAGGGAGGTTCGCTGAATGGTTCGGCAAGCTCGACTTACCTCGCGAAGTGTCCCTTTGTGGCTTATTTTCGGCGACTATAAATTAGATTTCGAACATTAATTTAGTATCAAATTTTTATTCCAATTTAGTCTAGAACAGTTTTCTCTGAAGTTCTTGAAGAGAATTTAAGGTTTTGAGATTCAATTTGGAGAATTTGCAAGTGGGTTTCAAATTTTCTTCAAATTGGAGCATTGTAAAGCTTGAATTCCTTATACCCAGTTGATGGCTAATCAATTTGGTAACGAATTTTATCTTTTTATTATGTTCGGTAAAACCCCAATTCTTGGGGTGTGATCATATGATTATAGGTTGAATTTGTTTATAGGTATTGTTAATTGCTAGTTTAAATGTTGAATTAAAGTGAATTTAATTATTAATTGAGGTTTAATTTATGAATTGTAGTTGTAAATGCAGTTCTACTTTTATATTCTTAACTTGCTCGAGAGAGAAATTTTAGAACTAAGATTATTGATTAATGATTTGTGGGTATTGGATTGAGTTGTGTTTAGCTTGAGAGAGTAAACCTTAAACCCAATCCTACCCATCTAGCTCGAAAGAGTGGATGAATTAAGGTGTGGGTAATTCATCATTGTCAAGCTTGTTGATGTTCGAGAGAAATCAAATGATTCGGGCTAGTTGTTCGAGAGAAAACTATCTCCCTTATAGTCTAGCCTACTGTTGTTTGCGTAATCAAGACACAACTTCCAATGCAAGTGTCTACGATTGTACAATAGTTTAGTTACCCAATCAAGGGTTGGGGTCGAGTCCCAAGGGAGTGGGTGTGAGAATTAGTGGTTAAGGGTGAAAGTGCTAAAGCTAATCGTAGCTAAAGACTTTGGCGAATGAAAACATCACAAATTAAAAAGCGTGACGCAAATGTCAACTATCAAATGGGGGTTTGTAAGCAAGAAACAACCAAAACAGTAAAAATAAGGAAAAATACAAGTATAGAGATGGGATTCTTGGGATGTGATAGGAATATGGGATATACTAAATCATTGGGTACATGCTTTTGATAGTAAATTCATTGAGTATTTGTGACTAGGCTAGACTTTAAGGGGAATAAGCTCTCTCTCGAGCAACTTACCCCGTTTCAAATGCATTCCTCTCGGACACCCACTTGCCGCATGAAGAATAACCTCCGCCTTAACCCACTCACTCTCTTGAGCTGAGTGTGTGGAGATGGGACTAGGGTTCACTCTCTCGAGCTAAACTTCATGTCGGCACACTCACACTAGCCATCAATTTAGTGGTCTTAGTTTTACGACCTCTCTCTAGCAAGCCGAAAACACATAAATAAACTTGTATTTGCAACTACAAATTAATTAAATTAATCCTTCAACACTAAAGGAAATCACATTGAAACTACGAATAGACTATCAGCTAGCAAGACCCAACAACTAATCTAACCCATATTCACAAAATCACACCCCAAGAATTGGGGTTTTAGCTACGCATGTAAAAGAGATAAAGACGTATACCAATATCATTTTCCATCAATGGGTATGCAAGATTAAGTCTAAAAACAAGCCAAGAGTGGAGTACCCAAAACACCCAAGTCCAATTCCTTGAATTTGAAACCCTTTGAAAGCTCCAAGTTCTTCAAAACCCTCTCCAAAAGTTAAAGAGAATGTTTCCAAAACTCTATCTCAAACTTAATAATCCAAAACCTAGATAAAATAAGGTAACATTCGCCCCTAAGAATAAAACTAAACTAGTATTTATAGTTTTCAGAAAATGTGCTCCAAAGGATCTTTCGGCGACATTAGTGGCAATCGCCGATGCATTCGGCGATCCGCTCTTTGGTCTACTTCGTAGCCTTTACACATTTGCCTTCAGTATCTTTGTGTCCTGGATAATTGGGCGATGTATCACTGCTTCACGGAGTCGTTCGGCGATATGCCGATTGCTCCTTTTCACTGCCGATTTGCTCATTTCCTTCAGGGCTCAGCACACTGGAACAAAAGGCGAATATGCAATCTATTGGTGATTCACCGAATAGGTTCGGGGATTCGCAAATCTTCATTTCTTCATTCCTTTAGCTTCTTTTGCTCCTTTTTGCTCGATAGTGTCCATGCTTTCCCTCAAACTTCAAATACCTGAAACTTAAATGTTTTCATCAGGTATCGACATAAACCATGCATTTGAGGACACTAATTTCATTAAAACATAGCCCTAAATGAGTCTCAATCATGGACTCATCAACACCCCCAACTTAAACTTTTGTTTGTCCTCAAGCAAACGCAAGTTCAATCGTTCAAAAAAGGTGTCTTGAACAGTGTTACACAAAACTCGATCATGAATGCACACAACAAGACTCAATTTACTTATCCAAAGATCAATTATACACTCAAAGATTCAAGTAGTGACTCACCAATATCAGAAAATCTTATGCTCACAATACTTGCCTCAAATGCAAGTTCAAGCTCAACTAAAGTGTTTGAATGCCCTCACAGAAAGAAAGATTCCATAATTGATCATAATGACTTAATCATCTAAAGTTCAGGAATAAGATGCAATGCTCACGCTTACAAAGATGATAACAATGCATGCTTTCACCCATAGGTTTTCCCGTATTTTCCAATTGACATTTGTTTCAGCTTTCTCAAGATCAACAAGGTATTTTCAAGGCTTGTAATGGGGATGAGTGTAGAGGTATGTTCATTTAGGCTTAGTGACTTTCATCCTCATGAATTGTAGTGCTCACAATACTTCCTTCCCTTTTCCTTCATCATTTTCTTTAGTGCTCATAGGCCATCCAGTTATTCACTTTCCCATAGTGAATTGGAAACCTCCTTTTCTTTTGCACTTTATTCTGCAACTTTTTCATTCTTTTCTTTTCTTTTTCTTTTTCTCTCTTTTCTTTATATGGTGGGGTTCCATTTTTCTCAACACCATGGGTTAGCGGTGATTTCCCTTGCACTTCTTGATTTTGCCTTTTCTTCTCACCACACCCCCAACTTAGGCTTTTGGCCTAAGTTGGCTATTTATTAAACCACAAATCAAGAGGATTAACAGTAATGGATTAAGAAAGGTCTAATTTTCATCAAGTTTCTTCCAAAGAAGGTTACAGTTCAAGGGGTGTTCAAGAGAGGTTCACACACTCACAAGGTAGGCCACAAAAGTGGTACATGTCAAATTGGCTCACACTCTTCAAAGTTGCCTAAGATCATGTCAAGAGAAAGCTTTACTAAGTCGATCGGACCAACGGGGCAAATTCTACGATCTATCATGCATGTTTCAAACTAAGCTCACCACACTAGGCATCGACACTATAGTCAAACAAGACTCCTCACTTTCACTAGTGTGCAATGGTCATTATAAGAGACTCGATTCGATACTAGGCTAGTCAAAATGAGATGCAAAGATTTCACATATTGTCTATGCAACTTCATATGAGATCCATATTCGTTTGATTTAGAGCACTATTCAAGTCGTCGGTATTGAGCGGGATCAAGACTTAAATTTTGCAAAAGAACATCCACATTCATTACACAAGAGGTGGCAAAACTTTTCAGACGGGTTAAAATCATTTTGCAATATAATAATTAAAAGAAGCCATATACTCAATAATCCACAGAAACAGATAAAACACAATTTTAAAGTAGAACAACCCAAATATATACACAAAACACAACTATCAATACAAAAGGTGTGGGCCTCTCCCCACCATAATTAAAACGTATTTGTCCTCAAATGCATATAAAAGTATCTAAAAGTAAAAATATAATAAGACAGAGAGGGAGGTAAATAAATGTCCTATCTATGCAGTCTCTCTCTCTGTCGAGGTCTCGGTGGCTGGTGTAGCAGTCTGTATATGGGCATCAGTGCCCGGAGTAGCCTCAGATGGAATAGCAATGCCAGATCCACTAGGAGCTACTGTGGACGTCCCAGTCGGCAATGTCTGGATCACCGGCTGCACAACCATCTCTATAAGATCTAGCAAGTCTCTGAATATGCCCTCATCTCTTCTCTCCTCAGCATGTACTGATATCAACTCCTCGTTGGTCTCTACATCCGACTCTGTATATGCTGCGCCATCCCCCTAGATATCTCCGGTGGTCTCAGGAGCATCCCATCATCTGCCCTCTCTATTAATGAAGTGAATTCAGTAGACTTAAGATAGTCTACGTTCTTTCTCAAACTTCCAATATCGACTTTTAAAGCCGTCACCTCAGAGATCTTCCCATGTCTGCTCTCACAAGCAAGGACTCGCACTGTCAAAGCATCAACATAAGTTTGAAGGGGGGTAAGTGTTGCTAGTATGGCACTGTCAATCATCCCCGGGATGGATCTCTCCGATCGGGTAGCTCTCACATCAGATGAATAGGCCAACTGCCCCATCTTCAAGATCATGGCCTGAGTAATCCTTGCAGGCTGAGAGGATGAGGAAGCACCTGGAGCCTGTGAGGAGGAGGAAAAAGGAGTTCGTCTACCTGAGGGTGTAGAGGTCGGATTAGGCGAAGGTGCCTCTGCTGGTAATGAGCCAACATTAACCTCTGGAGAAGTGTCTACTGGAGCTGCTCTCCTCCTGTCAACATCCTCCAGAGTGAACTCAGCCTCAATACACCGGATGTCCATGGAGGATGAAGGGATGACTTTTATACCATTTGCAGGATCCCAGGGTACTCCGGTAAGCCGGCATAACTCAGTGATCAAAACCGGGAACGACGGAGAGGTAAGTCTCTGCTTGGCTCTCATGGCCATTTCCTACGAAGTCAGCAGTCCTAGGTCGATCCACCTCCTGGCTATGATAGAACCGAGGCAAGCCGCCTTAGGATGGCACATAACAGACTCATTCTGGGATGGCATAATAGTGTTGCTTATGAAGCCAAACCAGAACCTGGAGGCGATGTTTATCTCGGGGTGGCATAAGAACTCATCGGAGCCAACCAACCGTTCAAGTCATCCAGGGACTGAACAGTCGGCAACCCCTAGTAAGGTAGTGCAGAGTGTAGCGGTCTACCTAATACAACATTAATATTCTCGTTGTGACACTCCACCTCCTTGCCTCTGACCATGACCGACTTCACCGGTCAAAACTCACTTGCCTTCTTCTTGTTCTTAGGCACCAACTCCCCATAAGCAGTGTCAAACTATCTTACCCAGGAGGGAATGTAGGGGTCTCGAGGCCATGTGAACTACTCGAATCCATGGTATCTGAGAATTTCAAGCACCTCGGATGCTTGCCTTCTTGGCCTTCCAAGGATAGTAACTCCTCCACTATGATGGTTCGTAAACTATTACCTTTCAATCTGTTTAACAACCTTGGTGGAGGAACTATAGGAAGTGCAGGAGTTGCTAAGAGTGCCTGGGCTGGTACTGAGTCTGTAGTTGGAGGAGTAGCAACTGAGGGAGTACTGGTGGCTGTGGATTGAGATCTTGTCCGGAGCGTATCCCTTCAGTTAATCAGAGGTTCTTCATCCTCTGTTTCATCAAAATCTGGCTCAATAGCTACCCCTTTTCTGGCTATATGTTTCTTCCTCTTGCCTTTGTCTCCCGGTTGGAGGTCATCCCATCTCCTCTTTGGAGGGTTTGATCCTCCTTCATTTATTGTAATGCCCTTTGCCTTTTTCTTAGGTGATTCAGTTAGATTGGTGCGTAACATATCTTCAAAAGATCGAGAGAAATTAAGAAAACAAAATCAAATTGTAGCACAACAAATCTTGTTGCAGACAAACTCGCCGATCCATTCGGCGAGTCGCCGAACCACTTTGGCGAGCTAAGTCTGGCATGCCGATGAAGTTGGCTAAATAATTAAGGCAAGTCGGCAATAGGAGAATTCTTTCGGTGAATCACCAACAACTTTCAGTGAGCAACGGTTTGTCAGCTGAAAGGTACAGTGCATAAGAGTCTCAGGGGTGCAAATAAAAAGTGATAAAGAGTACTTTTGGTGAGTCATCGAGTACCTTCGGTGACCCATCGCTTCTCACCGAAAGTTACAGACTCAAACATCCAATTTTGACATGAAATTAAACATGAGATGAAGAAAATAGTGAACCGCTGAGTGATTTGGCGAGCTCGACACAACTCGTGGAGTGACCCAACGTGCTCATTTTCAATGCATCATCTCGAATTCAACTCCGCAAACCCCAAAATTGAATTTGACCATTTTGATGATATTTCCTCTTAAGAGTGGTGTCACATGCTCTATCATTGTGCAAATTTTTTACATTTAGCGCAAACGTGGGCTACTCAGAATTCACCCAATCAATTGAACCACACAAAATTTCAACCCAATGAGTTTTCATTCAATTATAACCACAACATGTACAGGCATTTGACGATCAAAACAGCACGGACAAGATTTTCAAATTGAAATAGGCATGTAAACATTTTAATTCTAGCAGAGAGGCCCATCACACATCAATATGATACTATTATTGCAAAAGAGTTCAAAATTTTCAATAATAAACTCGGGGTTTTAGGACTACCTTTAATGTCGATTGAAAAGCTAGGCGGCAAAGTATTCCAATTTCGAGCACAAATCAACTAACTAAAATGCTAGTAAAGGGCTAAAATAAATAAATACTACCTTAATGTGAATTTAAGAGGTTTAATATCGAGGGAAAGTGAAGAATTTCAAATTTGAAGTTTCTTGGCCATTATAAACAATCCAGTTCACGCCTGTTCGGCGACGTTACTCGCACTCGCCGATTCGCCGAGTGATCACCTGCCCCGCCGATTGCTAAATTTCTTTTAGTTTTTTGGGGTTCAAGATGACGGTCTACATCGAGGTCGCCGACTTGGTCTGTGACATGCCGAACTGCTTCGTAAGTCCGCCTAGTTTTACAGGCTCTGACTTAGCCTTGAATTGAGCCAAACAGCGGGTCAAGTCATACACGCCGACCTCTTCAGTGATTCGCCGACTGACCATTTAGCGCCAATCTGTATTTTTCACCACTTTCCTCATTCAAACCTGCACCACTAACACTCCATTATATATAAAAACAAAATAAAGCATTTAAAACCTTGGGTTGCTTCCCAAGAAGGGCTTTATTTAACATCGTGGCACGAAGAGAGTCAATATTCACTCCCCATTGGTCGGGTTAGTCCTATTGTTACTAGGTTACCCCAATAGTTCATTTGACTAAGAGGAGGCGTCGCGTCATTCATGACTGTCCTGATCAACTGGATCGATCTAGAGTGAGAGCCAACCATTTGATTCAACACTTCAATACTCTCCTTCATCTCTTCCAACATTCAATCTTGTTCGGTGATCTTTTGGAAAACGATTTGGAGTATGTCCTCGACATGATTGTTCTCCCTGTCTCTTGACTGCTTCCTCTCGTGAGGAGGTATGTACCTCCCTTGAATCTTGCTCTAGTTTTCCACCTCTGTTATTTTGGTGGACAACTCGTTCCGCTGAGTTACCAGTGTGGTTAATCGCAGTCCTTCTCGACTCCTTGGCTCGTATCAACTGAGTTGTCACCATTCCCCAGCCATGCTTAGGGTACCTACCTACATCAACCAATTCAAAGGAAAACAAAATTAAAACTAAGATTAGTAAACTACGATTATTGAAAGCAAAATTCGATGCAAGACACAAATTCATATTGAAAGCAGAATTTGATGCAAGACCACTCCCCGGCAGCGGTGTCATTTTGATGTTTGCGTAATCAAGACACAACTTCTGATGCAAGTGTCTACGATCGTACAATAGTTTAGTAATCCAACCAAGGGTTGGGGTCGAGTCCCAAGGGAGTGAGCATGAGAATTAGTTGGTTAAGGGAGAAAGTGCTAAAGCTAATCGTAGCTAAACACTTTGGCGAATGAAAACATAACAAATTAAAAAGGGTGACGCAAGCGTCAAATATCAAATAGGGGTTTGTAAGCAAGAAACAACTAAAATAGTGAAAATAAAGAAAAATACAAGTATGAAGACGGGATTCTTGGGATGTGATAGGAATATGGGATATACTAAATCATTGGGTACATGCTTTTGATAGTAAATTCATTGAGTATTTGTGACTAGGCTAGACTTTAAGGGGGATAAGCTCTCTCTCGAGCAACTTATCCCATTTCAAATGCGTTCCTGTCGGACACCGACTTGCCGCATGAAGAACAACCTCTGCCTTAACCAACTCACTCTCTCGAGCTGAGTGTGTGGACATAGGACTAGGGTTCATTCTCTCGAGTTGAACCTCATGTCGACCCACTCACACTGGCTATCAATTTAGTGATCTTAGTTTTACGACCCCTCTCTCGAGCAAGCTGATGCTTATCGTGACCAACGACACTATCCTACGGTATGAGTGTCTACGACCGTCGATAATATAGTAACCCAGCCAAGGGTTGGGGTCGTGTCCCAAGGGAGCGGTTTTGAGAATTGATAGAAAAATAGAATTTACATTCTAACTAGTCGTAGCTAAAGGAAAGACATTTGCGATAAAAGACATTGTAAATTAAAAGGGGCGACACAAAAATGCCAATATGAGCTAAACTATGTTCTAAAAGAGAAAATAATAATAATTGTTTCACACTAAGACTACAATTCTAACTAGTATTTATAGTTTTCACAGATTGTGCTACGGAGGATTGTTCGGTGACATTAGTCGAGATTGCCAATGAACTCGGCGATCCGCCTTTTGGTGAGTTGTAATAATGACTAGGATCAATGAATTTGGGGTCTGAAGTCTTTATATAGGTGGTCTTGATTAGGTTTCAACGACACCACTTAAAACCAGAAAACCCCAAAGCACCCCTTAACTTAACCCCAAGACTACCTTCACTACCCCAACCCACGAGACCACACTGACAGGCGGTGGGTGGACCCATGGTCCGTGCTAGTCAAGCGTGGGTGGGGTTCTTGGAGTTGGCAATTAGAGCTTGTGAGCTACGACTCCATCCATGAGGTGTGGACCCAGCCACGAGGCGTGGGTCCTTCCCGTGGACACTGCCTTAGGCAAATTTCAAGGAGGGCTCACCCATGCTACCCACATACGGGGTGTGGGTAGCCTCGTGGGTGGCACTTGGAACTCCCAACTCATGCTAAACTCTACACTCAAGGCTACACGGTGTTAAAATACCTCCCCTTTGGGACCATTTGTCCTTGAATGACGTTCTAGGCACTTCTTAAAGTCATGAATCTAGTCTAGCAACCCACCATGCATGTAACTCATCTAAATGCACATAATCAAAGGAGGAACTTCATCTCCTAGCTAAACATACTCAATGCAACAAAATGAATTAGGAACTCCATCTATAACCCAAAATACATGAAATTCAACATTTACTCATGTTCAAGGAGGAACTACCATCTCTGGGCTAATCATGCTCAACACAATTTCATGGTGCTCATATGCAATTTACTCTAAAAAATGCATTCATTTAAGGAGGAATCTCTCAACTTCGAACTAAGGCATGCTCATCTATTCATCTCATGAGGTTCTATAGGCAACTCTACTCAATGTACTACAACATGAGGAAAACAATTCACATAAGCTCATGTTCTTTCAAAATACAAGTTTTCACTAACATGCATAACATAATAAGGAAATCACGGCAAAATATAAAACACACATAACTCTGAAACATAATACAACTAAGAGGAACTTATCATCTCAAACTAAAGGAGGAATAGCAGTAAAAGACAATGATATCGTGACATCTCATTGGCCTCGGCCTCCCAAATAGCACTTTCAACTAACCTCCTCAAAAATCTCTTATGAGCACAAGACGGGGACTAAACTTCCCAAACTCTTTAAACCCTTCTAAGGTGAGAAATTCAAGTAAACTCAAAGCATAAGCATTAGGGCATGCAACGACCTTGCTAACTAAGAACATCATCTCCCCCTTGGGAGTAAGTCTAAACGGACTTTCTAAGCACTGCTTTCTTTCAATTCTAAGGTGGGATCTAAACATCACTAAGGTTTCACATCCATCACACAAGATGACTCTACACCACAATGAACTATACCATTACCACCCTTTTATAGGATTCTACTAATTACCATATCTAGGTATTATCTAAACACTCTACTAACCAAATCATTCAACATACCCAAAACTTGTAATGACTATATCGGGTTCTATCATCCATCCTACACCTCTTTTTGTGGTAACCCGACCTAAGGTTAACCTTAGAAAAGCAACTAGCTTCTTAGAGTTGGTCAACACTTAAAGATCTATTTTTCTCACCCTAACTAGGTGATAAAGGAAATTCTTAGAAATCATCCTTGTAGTTTTCATATAAAAAACATACTTACCTTTAGGCATATAATTTCTTCCTTCCATTCAAAGATAGCCTCATTCGGAAATTGAAATCCGACTACACGGGTTCTACAATCACTAGAAACATAACAATAATACTACCAATCCATCCCAAGGATGACATCTAAATCTTGCATATCAAGTCCTGTCTAGCCACATAGCCATAATTGGCATCACAATAAACATTTTCCCCCTCGCTCCTGGTAGCATGAGCCCTTTGAGCAGTCATATCATGAAGACCATCGGATAAGGAGTAGGAAAAAGACCTTATAGAGTTAAACAACATGGAACAACTTAGAGAATGAAGAAGTGAATTTTTCTAAACATCTAGTAGCCTATCATTCATAAATGTGGGGCGCTTCACAATTATCGATAAAATTCTACTAGACGTGGTTTGAGACATCCTAGAACCATTCTAAACCATGTGCTCTAATTACCAAGTTTATCACGACTCAAAGGGACCCCCTAGATATAACAAGGTGTATTCAACTCTGAAGCGGTCTCATACCAGCCCCTTAGCATATCATAACATAAGATAATAGAAAAGTGCACAAATTTTAATCATTTTCCATACATTAGATGTCTTATAAAATGAAGCAGAAGTCTTACACTTGTCTCATACCATCTAATACTTGAAAAGAGTTAGGGTAACAGACCATACAAAAATCTAAACATAAAAGGAAGACGTAAAAAGAAAAGGTGATCAAGTCCTCGATGCTATGATGACTTACCAAGTCTTCAACTCCTTGCTCTACTAGTAACCCAACCACGGGGATGTAACTCAATATCACCGGACCCTACATTTGATAAGAATGCAGGAAAGAGTACGTATTAGTACAAAATTTAATAAATATGATAGCTAACATAACATCATAAGAGCATAACAACATAGGCATAGGCAGGTGAGGGATTCATGATATTTTTGGTAGTGTGGTAGGTGTGGAATTCATGACTTTTTTGGTAGGTGTACCACTTTTGGTAGGTGAGTAGTTTATTTTGAAGATTTTATTATAATATTCTTTTACTAAGTGTCTTAATCTTGATATCTCTTTAATATTATTTATGATATATTCTAGATATAACATATCTTGGGTTCTTTGGTACATATATAAATTCTCCTCCATTAATTGTTCTAATAATTTTATATCTTCCATAGATTCTGTCCAATATCGTAAATATTCGTAGTTCATTTTAATCTGAATTTATTTCTAAATCATACCATTCTATTCTTTCGAGGTCTAAATCGTGTAGGTCTATTTCATACCATTGTTGGTTTAATATATCTTCTGGTTCGTTATCATTAAATATTTTTTCCCATATTATTCTTCTTAATTAAATTATTTCTATACCTTTAAGTATATATAAGATTAAAGTTTCATAGTTTTTTATCATTTTATCATGTATGTATGTAGAAATGTTCTTTATCATGCAGGTTTTTTATTTTCAATTATCCCTCACATTCCGCTCGAGAGAGTAAATGGACTAAGGTGTGGGCTGCTCATATTTTGCATGCATGTTGATGTTCGAGAGAAATCAACTTGATTCGGGGTAAATTATTCGAGAGAAAGTTTATCTCCTCTATAGCCTAGCTTACTCACTGATGTTTAGCTATTTTCTAATAGGTGCAATCTCCCATTTGTCTTAATTAGCCTATAATCGAATCACATCCCAAGAACATGTCTCATGATTTGTTAAGATTCATTGTTTACCACTGTTTGTAGTTGATAATCAAAACCAAAACCCCCCATTTGACATTCATGTCACCTCCTAATTTGAATGATGTTTTTATTCGATAATTTTTATTCCTATGACTGATTTGAACATGTGATACGCTCAAATTACACCTCCCTAAAGAAGCATAAGCGATCGTTATCAAGTAAAGAACCCAACTTGTAGGTTGGGGTCGATCCCACGAGGAAAATGGTTTAGATTTTCCTTTAACCAACAATTATATTCAATTAGTCAAATTACTTCTAGAAACAAGTAATTAAAGGGGGGGGGGGGGTTTCTGTGAAACAAATTGTAAGAATTCAATAAGTAATCAATAATAAAAGGTCAATTTTGGTTGTTATCTAGATGAGAGAAATAACTAGGGTATATGTGTTCCCCACAAGCTCATAACGCAGTAATCCTAGTAATAGCAATCATTTACCTACATGCAAAGTGATAAGTTATGTATCTCTAATTCCTTGGTCCGACATCTAGAGAATTTCACCCCGCACCTTGGTCCGGCTACGTGTGTATAATTTACTAATCGACACTAGCCTATTAGATACTATCACACAAAATCTATGTTGATAATTCTTTTCTTGTTGATTACCTCCTTGGTCCGGCAAGTAGCAACAAGGCGAGTTCTAACACGTGCACTCATTAAAAAGACTTCAAAACGAAAGAATTATCAATGCATGCAAAAACACTATTCAAGAATTGCTTCATACTTTGTTAATCGTTCATTGTTCCCACAACCCTAGTTGTGGGGTTTAGTTACCCATAATTATATGAACACAATTCAATGTTTTACATGAAAGAAATATGAACTTACGTAATAAGAATAATAAACCCAGAAATTCAACTTGAATTGCACCACTAAAATCTTCAAAACGAACTTAGAAAATTAAGAATTGCTAAAGTTGCAAGTTAATCTCCCAAGTCAAGAACTACAACAAAAGTAATAATCTCCAACCCCCCAAAACGAGGTTTACATACCCTATTTATACAAAACAAATCCTAAAATAAAAGAGAAACAAAATAAGGAAATAAAATTGTAGGACGCGTCTCCATTCCACGAGGCTGACCTATGGTCTGTAAGTCGAATGTCGGTCCGTAGGTCTCTTCCGTGGCTCTATACTTAGCCGATTTGAAATCTTCACAAATCCACCTCTCTCAGTCAACTTCCACGAACCAGCAGCACGGTCCGTCAGTAACCTCCGTCACTCTATACTTAGATTATTTCAACTCAGGTACTTGAACCACTCCTCTTATCACTTCTACGGAGCTGCAGGACGGACCGTAAGTCATTCAACGGTTCGTCAGTCCCCACCGTGGTTCCACACTTGGTCTGATTTCCATGAGTTTCAATCTTGCCATGCCTGGTCATCCCACGACCTTTATCTACGAGGCGTCACTCATCCTACGGTCCGTAGGTGACTCTTTTTTAGTACTTGCCTCAGCTACATTTCCATCTTTTAGCGCCTGAGTTTATTCCCTGAAATTACAGCAAAAACTTATAAAACTAACACACAAATGCCCTAGACATTCACAAATCCTAAGAGAAACATATCAATAGTACTGAAAACTCACAGTACATCAACATGTTCATACTTCCCAATTGAATCTTATACATGTAATGTTCCCTGTGGAATTCGACCCCAACTCATTTAGAATTGGATGAAGTGTCTTTGAAACGTTATTAATCAGTTCTATGGTGGAGATGAAAGCTGAAAAAGCAACTAGATTTCTTGTCTTGGATCTACTTTGAATACCAGATTCAAGGGGAGATACAAGATTGTCTAGAGGATGAGAAGATTGATGTTTCCATCAAGACTTTCTTGTGATCTCCTTATCCTGATCAGCTGCTAATTCACCCCTTTCAGGTTTTTTCATTCTGAGAATCTTTTTCCTGAGCTACACTAGAGGGACCAGGTTCCTCTATGGGTTTTGCACTGCGTTCTTCATTTGAATTTTGTCCAGCTCTAGGGTTTTGGATCATGATATCCCATTGAACTTTCATCAGTTCATCAAATTCAAGATCTTCACTATGTTCAGCATTGCTTACATCACCAGATTCATCAAATATTACATGCACACTTTCTTCCACGCACATAGTTCTTTTATTGTAAACTCTGAATGCTTTGCTGGTTGAGGAATAACCAACAAATACTCCTTAATCAATCCTTGCATCAAACTGCCAAGATCATCCTTTCCATTGTTCAATACAAAGCACTTACAACCAAAGGTCTTTAGGTGACTGAGTGATGGTTTTCTTCCATTCAGTAGTTCATAGGGAGTCTTCTTGAGCCCTAACCTGATAAGACACCTGTTTGTGACATAGCAAGCTATGTTTACTACTTCTTCCCTGAAATTCATTGCAAGCTCTGAGTCAATGAGCATTTTTCTAGCAATATCCACCAGGGTCGTGTTCTTCCTTTCTAAAACTCATTTTGCTAAGGAGTTTTGGGAGCAGAGAAGTTGTGATGAATCCCTTGGTCAGTAGAAAAGCCTTCAATTTGGGCATTTTCGAACTTTGTACCATGGTCTGATGTGATGCTTGTAATCTTGCAGTTTACCTTTAGTTGAATCGCTTTAGCAAACGTGATTAGCACCCCAGCTGTCTCATCCTTAGTTCGCAAAAATATTTTCCATGTGAATCTGCAGAGATCATCAACGATTACCAAGATGTATTTCTTCCCTCCTCTACTCTGAACTCTTACAAGTCTATACAAATCCATATGGAGAGGCTCTAGTGGTCTGGTTGTACTAACACCTTTCTTTGGCTTGAAAGATGATCTCGTTTGCTTCCCCTTTACACAGACATCACCGACTTTTTTGTAACTTCAGCTTAGGAATTTCACAGACCAGTTCCCTGCAACAAGTTTGTTCAACAAGGATGAGCTCATGTGTCCCAGTCGTCTGTGCCACATGTTTGCATTGTCAGATTGAGCACTTAGACATGTGAGACTATCCCCTTCTATGGAGTCAAGATCTGCAACATACATGTTTTTAACTCTTTTGGCAAACATAACCTCTTTGTTAGTAGCACAGTTTGTGACTGTGCATCTGTTTGACATAAACTTCACTTCGTTTCCTTTATCACAAATTTGAGAAACACTCAGCAAGTTGTACTTCAAACCATTTACATAGTGAACATTATCTATAGAGTGTTCCACAGATCTTCCTACTTTCCCAATACCAATAATTAATCCCTTTTTACCGTCTCCAAATAACACACCACCACCTTAGTGTGCTTCCAAAGAGAGGATGTTTTTAGTGTATCTAGTTATATGCTTCGAGCACCCACTATCCATGTACCAGCATTGACTGCTTTCTCTCTTCTGCAAAAGGATTACTTGTTAGATTTAGGAACCCATTTGAGATGGAGTTCCCAAAAGCTATCAAAAGGTTTGATCAGAAACCTTCCGGTCCAAGGGGGCAATATATTCTTGCTAAAACGATACCTAGGACCAGGTACCCCCTATTTTCTTACCTTCCTTTTTTCTGTTTTAAGAAATTTTTCTTGATTTTCTTTTTCCTTTTTCAGAGACTCACAATTTCTTTTAAAGTGACCATTTCTTCAACAATGAGTGCACAACAAATTATCAGAAACAGACACATACTTGCTATGAGGGTGGTAAGGAGGTTTTATCTTTTTACACCCTAGACCTTTTCTCCTGTTGAATTTCTGATTTGATAAGTTTGAAAGGATCTTAATGTTGTAAAGAATTTGTATAGGCTTACTCCCAAGGGGGAGATAATGTTCTTAGATAGCAAGGTCGTTGGGTGTTTTGATGTACATGAGTTAGGTTTGCTTGAAATTCTCACCTTATGAGGTGTAGTGAGTTTGAGAAGTTTTGACCCGGTTTGGTAAACTCATATAAGACCTTGAGTGGTGTTGGTAAGGTTGTTTGTGAGCAAGATTTGCTTAATGAGGGCCTTCCTAGTTTAGAAACACCAGTTGGGATCTTAGACCAGCAAGTTAAGAAATAGAATGGTAAAAAAGTTTCATCCATGAAAAAATGTTGTGGACTAGTGTCCTAGTAAGGCACCGGTATGTTGATAGTTCCTTATGGTTGTGAATGTCTTGTTAAGGTCCCTGTGCTATTTTTCATGTTGGCTTTGGTATGAGGTTCACTCCTAGGGGGGGAGATGGTATGTTGAATAGTAAGGTTGTTGAGAGTTCTGATATCCTTATCTCTTTCCTTCTATCCTATTCCAGCTTGAAACCAATAATTCGTTGTAGCTTGTTTCATGTTTTGGAGTCATGTGTGATTATGTGTTTCCATGGCCTCCTTGTGTTATGCATGTTCTTGATGAATTCATGTTTAAACCAGAAAATGAGTTTTATGATTTATGTTCCTCATGTTGATGTGCATTTAGTATGAGTGGCCTATATGCTTCATGAGGTGAATTGTTGAACATGTCTAAAGGTGCTTTTAAGAGAAATTGCATAATGTGCTTAATGATGTGATGATGAGAATGATTTTAGTTGGAGAAGGTAATTCCTCTGATGAAATGAGAAATGTTGAAGTTTTCATGCGTAATGAGTTGTAGATGTAGTTCCTACTTTCTTGAGTTGCATGGAGTATGTTTGAGTTGGAGTTGATGTTTCCTCCTAAGTTTTTTGTGCATTGATTATGATGTTGCATGCATGATGGGATTCTAGTCTTGAGTTTTTAATCTCTTAAAGTGTCATTCGAGGACGAATGTTCCTAAGGGGGAGATAATGTAATGACCCGGAAAACTAGTAGGTTTTACTGAGCCTAACGAGTGTGTGTATGAGTTTGTTATGGGTTTCAAGTTGTGAATTATCTTTCCGTGCTTTGGTTGAGGGGTTGAGGAGTTAAACGTCAAGGTACGAATCCCCAAGGGCAAACCTAGGGGTCCTTGAGGAGGACCCTAAAGCCTAACCCCCATGACTCCAAGAAACCAAAAATCTGCCAAAAAATCAAGTGACCTACGGATGGGACCTACGCCCCATAGGTCCATCCACGCCCCATGGATGGCCTCCGTGGGTCAAGGCACCAAAATTCAGGTTGAAGAACCAAACCACGAGAAGCCAATACAGCCTGTGGACCCACCCACGGTCTGTGGGTGGGGGATCATAGGTCACACTTGTGTTGCTGTCCAAGACTCGGCAAAAGTAAGGGTGATTTGGTAAATTCCTTTTAAAGTTAGTTAAGTTAGGGGATGGTTATTATTGATTAATTAAATTATTTTAAGGCTTTTAAAAGTATTAAAACTCGTTTTCCAATTCATTATTCCAAAACACAAATTAGAAACTACCCACCTCTCCAAATATTCTCTCTCTAGAAACCACCATTGGAGATGAAGGAGTCAAGCTTTCAAGATCAAGATCTCACCATTCTCACTCAATTTTTGTGTATTTTCTTCCCTAAAGGTATGGTAGTATTTATCATTGAATAAGTTTCATTCAAGGAGCCCTATCAAACGATGATTTCAAGTCTCAAAAATCCCCCAAAAACCTAGGGTTTCAATCTATGCATGGATTCAATTCCAAAACGTTTTCAAAGGTTTATATATGATGAATTGTGAATATATTGTTTATTTAATGATGAATTATGGTGAATTTATCCTATGAAACCATGTTTTCCCCCAAAATCCTAAGTTGTGATTTGTGATTGGGAATTCATTGATCATGAAAGTATGTTGAATTGTTTATGTTTATATTGAATTAGTTATTGAATCATGTTAATTCCCTTATATAATGTAGTATTCTAGATGTTTGGGTTGATATTGATTCATATCCTTGGAGGGAAATTCCATGAAGGATCTATGTAGGATCATGATGTGAAGTATATGTATGTGATATCAATGAAAGTATAATGATCATGTTTACAATGTAATTGTGTTATTATTGAAAGCATATTATCAATTAACATTCATGACTGATGATGATGATAGAATGTGAAGAGTTTCCTCAATGTAATGTTACATCTTGAATTGGTAGGCTTAGGCATCCCCTTCTTGTGCAAATAAAAGTAATGTGGATAGATGTACCATGAATCAATAGTCTTATGGCATTCCTTTCCTAATGAGCCAATGTACCATGAATCGATAGGCTTATGGCATTCCTTTCATATGTATAATAATGTAGTGATGAACCATGAATCGATAGGCTTATGTATGGTATTCCTTTCATGAGGACTCAAGAACTGTCCTAATAATGTACCATGAATAGATAGGCTTATGGCATTCCTTTCATGTGTAATGATGTAACTTGGGACGATAAGCCAATGGCATTCCTCTCAAGTACAATAATGTAATGTGAATGAAATGCTCTATGGGAATGGAGGCTAAGAACCGAGTGGATATGCTAAGATGGAAACTCTCCCAATGTTAGGTTAGAGTTCCAATGATCATCTTCCTATCCCATAACTATGTGACCACATAGGATATTAGCTAGTGGATCCACCTATGCTAAAATGTTACCGATATTACCTTAGGCAAGTAGACCACCTCTTTACGGTGTGGGTTTATGACACAGGATTCCATGTTAAGCTCATGGTATATGTCGGTTAAACGCTTATTCCCATCATGTGAGATGTGCACTATGGTTGCTTGAGATGTTCTATGAAGTGTGGGTGGTAGTATGGGATGCAATCCATACATTTCACGAGTAGGATTTGAGAGGGTTATAGTGAGTTAACTAATGTCTTAACGACAATGTATGAAAGTGTTTTTAATGAGACTGATGAAGAATGCTGACTTATGTGCTTAATGAGATGATGCATGCTATACTTGGATTGTACTATGAGTTACTTCCTTGTTATGACTTATGAAATGTTTATGCTCCTTATGTATGAGTATTGTCTAAAGATAAAAAGGAAGAATGGTAAGTTCACTTTTGGTGGTCTTAATGTGGTACTTAGTATGGATTGTGGTATGGGACGCTATTCATACATTGCACAAAGTATAGCTTGGGGTTACTTAAGGTGAAATTTTAATGTGATGAAATGGCTTTTATCATTGATTATGTTTTAATGTGATGAAATGGCTTATATGTTGGTTATGTTGTATCTTATGCCTCTTATACTTATGTTCATGAAGCTTTCTCAAAATTGGCATATGCATGGTTTTCAACCAAAATGTCCTTTTTAAGCATGGTTTTTGCATGGCTATCATACTTAGTACATTAAATGTGCTAACCCATATTTTTTTCATTTTTACCAAAGTGTAGGGTTTGGGGATTTTATGTTCTATACTTGAAGGATAGGTTTTAAGGAGAAAGGAGATGAAGATTTGGTGAGTCCTCATAGTTTGGAGGACGAACCCACTATTTGCCTCTATGTCTTTTACATTATGTTTAGAGCTTTTGTGTGGGCTCTGTCCCAAAATTTATTCAAAGTATTATAGATGGTTTCAGACAAAGTTTAGAAAGACTTCCGCTTGATTTTTATGAAAAAGTTCTTCGATTGTAAAGAAAAGTTTTAAATTCCGCACTGTTTTCCGATGCTCTTATGTTCAAGAATGTTATGAGGCTTGTATGACACTTTTCGAAGTCTTGTACATCGTGTTGCATCTAGGGGGTACCCCTGGGTCGTGACAGTCAATCGGCACAACAACAGGTTTTCTCAATCTCTTAATAGATAAAGTATCTAAATCACTCTTGAGATCAAAAAGACTTTCCTCAGCTTCCAAAATACTCACCCTAACATCCATTTCAGACATCTGAGAGTTAAGGGCAGTTTTTTCATATTCATGCTGACTTAATTTTTCACTTAACATTAAATTTTCTATAGTGATTTCATCTACAGAGTCATTAGCACAACAACAAGTTTTCTCAATCACTTAATAGATAAAGTGTCTAAATCACTCTTGATATTGAAAAGACTTACCTCTTCCTGGTCATCTTCACCATCATATTTTTCATCAGAGAAATTATTGAGTTGAAGACAGTTTCATCATCATTGACTTCACGTATTAGGACACGATTTCCAATTCAAGTGTCAACGATCGTGAGTATTAATATAACCCAACCAAGGGTTGGGATCGTTCCCACATGGAGTGGTTAGTACTCGAGAATCAATAGAAAAGTATAAACATGCTAAAGTCAATTATATCTATAGACATTTACGAAGAAAAACATGACAAATTTAAAGGGTGACACAAGTTTCAATAAGCAAAGGGAGTTTTGTAAGTAATTATCAACTAAAATGAAAATGCAAATATGGAGACGGGATTCTTGGGATGTGATAGGAATATGGGCTAATTATTTAGATAAATAAAAGAAAATGAAAAGAAAGATATAAAGCAACGGAGCCGTCATAGTCTGTTTTAACTCCTCCGCAAGGAAGGAACGAGTCGCTTCCCCCTTTCCTTCACCAATACACAACCGGGTAAAAGCTAGTGATAGTAAGTCGTTGCAAATTGGTAACTAGGCTAGACTATAGTGGCATAAATTTTTTCTCGAACAATTTACCCCGAATCAAATCGGTTTCTCTCGAACACCGATAAGCGGCAATGAAGCACAACATTTGCCTTAGTCCATTCACTCTCTCGAGCTGAATGTGTGGGAGAGGGTTTAGGATTCACTCTCTCGAGTAGAACCCATGACAACCCAATAATCATAGACTATCGATTCAGTAGTTTTGGTTTTAAAACTTCTCTCTTGAGCAAGTCAA
The DNA here is from genome assembly GCA_036553675.1 of Solanum okadae. Lineage (NCBI taxonomy): Eukaryota > Viridiplantae > Streptophyta > Magnoliopsida > Solanales > Solanaceae > Solanum > Solanum okadae. The sequence continues at coordinate 15,157,908 of CM071687.1, read as the reverse complement.
AACACGAAGATAAAAATTGTATTTGAAACTACAATCCCATTAAATTCAAACATAACTACTGAACGAAATCACCTCTAAACAGTGAATAAACAATCAATTAGCAATACCCAGCAGTAAATTCAATCCATATTCACAAAATCACACCCCAAGAATTGGGGTTTTAGCTAGACATAGTAAAGAGATAGAAATCGGAACCGAAAAGTGTTTTCATCAAATGGGTACGATAAATATTGTTTTTACACACATCAAGGATGAAGAATCTTCAATACCCACTTCCAATTGCTTAGAAAATGGAAATCTTCAACTCTTCAAAGTTAAGGAAAATTGTCTCCCCAAAAGCTAAGTTCTAAAATTGAGTAATTCTAAAAATTGGTTTCTGAAATGTAAAACTTAAAAATTGATAATTAAACTAAAAATTCACACAAGTATTTATAGTTGTCAAAAAGTGTGCTGCGAAGGATCACTCGGCGCAGTTAGTTGGGATTGGCGATCCACTCGGCGATCCACCCTTTGGTCTAGTTCATTGTCTTTCTGCATTGTCTTTCAGCAACCTCAAATTCTGTAACACTGGGTGATGGAGTACTGCACCACAGAATCATTCGTGTCATGACCCGAGAGCACCCCCTAGTAGTAGCACGGCGTACTTGACCCCGAAGGGGTCTAATACAAGCCTCATAACATTCTTGAACATAAGAACATAGGAAAATAGAGAAGAATTTAAAACTTTTCTTTTACAATCGAAGACATCTTTCATTAAAAGGCAAGCGGAAGGCTTTCTAGATTTTATATACTATGTCTCAAACCATCTAATACTTTGAATACAACATTGGGACTTAGCCCATACAGAAGCTTTAACATGAACTAAAAGACATAAAGGAACAAAGTGCGTATTGTCCTCAAAACTATGAGGACTCACCAAGTCTTCATCTTCAAGCACCTTAGAAACCTATTCCCCAAAGCATAGAACACCAATATCTCCAAACCCTACACTTTAGTAAGAAAAGGGGAGGAATGGGTTTAGCACAAAAAGTACTAAGTATGGAAGCCATGCAAAAACATGCTAAAAAGGACATTTTTTTTATTGAAAGTCATTCTTTATGCCATTTTAGTTAAAACTTCATAAACATTTACATAAGAGGCATAATATAAGTCACAACCAACATACAAGTCACATTTGAACTAGATCAACATATAAACCTTTACCTTTACCTAAGCCTTCACCTCAAGTAACCCTCAAGCTATACCTTATGCAATGTATGAATAGCGTCCCATACCACCATCCACACTAAGGCACCACCTTAAGGTCACCCTAAGTAACATTACCATTCATCCTTTCCACCTTTACACAATAAAGCATATAAAAGACATAAACAATACATGAATCACATCAGCACATTAAGACTAACACCTAAGACAACTCTAAGTCATACTTGTGCAATGTACAAGTAGCATCCCATACTACAACTCACACTAAGTACTCCTTTGAAGTCACCCTAGAAAAGGCACATTCATATACAATAAGTCATGACAAGGAAGTACTCACAATACAATCCAAGTGTAGTATGCATCATTTACATTTAAGCATATAAGAGTCAACATTCATCAATAGCTTCCTTTAGAACACATTCATTCATTAGACAGTAGATCAATATTCACCTTAACTTCTTCCTAGGAGGACATTCAAACAATAGCCATTAAGACTTACAGAACTCACTATGACCCTCTCAAAGCCTACTCGTGCAATGCATGGATGGCATCCCATACTACCACCCACACTTTGTAGAACCTCTCAAGAAACCATAATGCACATCTCACACGATGGGAATAAGCATTTAATTGACATAGACCATGCAAGCTAGACATGGAATCTGGTGTTCTGCCCCCCACACCGAAGAGAGGTGATCTCCTAACCGAAGGAAGACCGGTTCATCTAGCTTAGGTGGATCCATTAGCTAGGACCTATGTGGGCACTTAGTTATTGGATATGAAAGATGTTCATTGAGATCCGACCTAACGTTGGGAGAACCTCCATCAAACCATATCCTCTCGGTGCTTAGCCTACATTCCCAAAGAGTCGTTTCATTAACATAAGATTTTTGTACTTGAGAGGGCCACAACATTAGGCCTACCGACCCAAAGTACTTTTCCCAAGAAAGGGCCACCACCAATAGGCCTACCGCTTCAAGGTACTTTAAGGATAGCTCTTGACTTTCCTAGAGAGAGCCACCACCATTAGGTCTACCATCCCTAAGTCCACCATTTCACACAAGAAGGAGGCCACCACTATTAGGTCTACCGCTTCAAGGTTTAACACACACGCAAGGAAAAGCCACCAACATTAGGTCTACCGGTCCAAGGTGTTTTACATTCACATTAGTACCTAGACTCCTCATGAAAGGCCACTAACATTAGGTCTACCAAACCCAGGTTTAGCCTAGAATACTTTATTAGATATTTCTAGAAAGGCTACCAACACTAGGTCTACCAATTCTAGGTCATCAACACATTCATTAGTCAATTATGAAAGGGCTACCAACATTAGGCCTACCGATTCATATTCATTAAGACATTAAGTTAAGGTACATTCATTATTCAAGAGGAGGATACCTAAGCCTACCAACTCAAGACTCTTCATTCAAGGTCACTTTCATCAATACAAGAAAATGATGCCTTAGCCTACCAATTCAAGAGATCACATTCAACAAAGCTTTCATTTATCAAGAAGAGGGCACCTAAGTCTACCAAGTCAAGATACAACATTACACAATAGAAGCCCTTCACATTCCATCATCAACATTCATGAGTGTTTAGTGAGAATATACTATCAGAACCAACACAATTACCTTCTATACAAGATCATCATTCAATCATTGAAATTACATGCAAATCCTTCACATAACATTCACATATACAATATCGTTATAATACTTCAATTCCTCAAACTATGCCTTCAAGGCCATAATCACAACATACAAAGTAGTTAAACACCTCCACCTTTCAAGTGGATCAACATCTCTTATACAATTCTACTACAATAGGTAATTAGGTCAAACTTGCCCTTTCAAGGCTATGATCATAAATCCTCAATTCATCAACAATTCACCATAATTAGGCATAGATGATGATACAATTCAATAATCTAAATCAATCTAGGCATAAATCGATCAACATTCATTCATAATCAATAAACCCACTTCATAAGGCACAAATTTAGGAATTGAGAGAAATCATGGGTTCATAGAGTATTTTAATCTTAAATCACCAATTAAACATCAATATAATCATAGTTTATCATTTGAAAATGTTTGATGGGAGAACCCATGAGATTGAGTAAAATCTAGGGTTTTTCATGAACTTGAAAACTTTGAAATCACTTTGGATTTGGCTCCTTCAATGAAAAGTTAGACAATGATCAAGACCACCATACCTTGCTATTGATACCCCATGAAAATTGAAGAAGAAACACCTTGGAATGCCCAACCCTAGCTTGAACTTGACCTTGATCTCCAATGGAGTTTCTAGAGAGAAGACTTTAGGAGGGGAGGGGTTTTGATTTGGGGGAAAATGAATAATGAAATCTAAAAAATTATTTTAATGTTTTAATACTCTTAAAATATGTTAAAATACTTAAAATAACCGCCCACACACTAATTAGGACTTGGGGTGAATTTACCAATTCACCACTAGCTTGGTCATGTCCTTGACAGCAAACAGGTGCCATCCACGAGCCCTTGACTCACAGACCGTGAGTACATTCAGGGACCGTGTTTTTGGTCTGTGGTCTAATGTTGTGGCTTGGTTTGGGGCCCCTTGACCTACGGAGGCCATCCACGGGGAGTGGAGGGACCTATGGGTCATGGACCTCTTCCGTAGGTCACCCCACATAGGCCAACTTTCATCAATTGGGGAAGCCTTGAGGGTTAAGCTTAGGGTCCTCCTAAAGGACCCCTAGGGTTGTCCATGGGGAGTCATACCTTGATGTTTAACCCCTAAACCCCTCAACCATGACATGGGACAACGTAAAACACGCTCAAACCTCAGACCAAACTCAAACGCACACACGTTAGGCTCTAGTTTAACTAGTTCATTTTTAGGGTCATTACACCCCTCGCCGACTGCTCTTTTATCTCGCAGACTCGATTTTCTCCTTCAGAGCTTGGCACACTAGAACATTGGATGATACTAAGGCCATTCGGTGACTCACCCAATGGTTTAGGCGATCCTCAAGCCTTCTTTTCTTCGTTCTTTTGGCTGCCTTGTTCCTTTTTGCTCCATAGTATCCATGCTTTATCCCTAAGTTCAAATACCTGAAATTCAAGTATTTACATCAGTTATTGAGGCAAAATATGCATTTGAGAACACTAAATCAATAAAAATCAAGCCCAAAATGAGTCCAAATCATGGACTAATCAACCATCATCGAGTCGTCTTCATGATTTTCTTCCTCCTCACAGTCGATAGAGGCGTTTCCCCATACTGCAAAGTCTTTCTTTATAACTTAATTGACATTGGCCTTCCTTTTAGCATGGACAGGGACTTGATCCCTTCGACGTAGTTAGTAGTCCTGAGCTTCATGTTTTTGGCTATTACAGTTTCTCATGAAGTGGTCAGGCTTTCCACACTTGTGGCAGAGGTCATTAGCATTTGCCATTCTACTGGTAGTCCCCTTCTTCTGAAATTCTCCATGCTTTTTAACTATCTTCTTGAATCTTCTAGTCAAATAAGCCATCTCATCCTCATCTTCAGACACCTCAACTTGAGAGATCTTCAATGCCACTGATTTCTCCTTCTTTCCTTTCTTCATAGATGAACCATGTTGCTTGTTCAGCTTGTAGGTTTGCAAGTTTCCGATCAGGTCATCCATAGTAAGGACCTTTAGATCTCTGGCCTCCGTGATAGCATTCACTTTGCTTTCCCATGATTTGGGAAGGACCCTGAGGAATTTTTGAACTTGTTTGCTTGAGTGGATGGGCTCACCAAGACACCTTTGCTCATTAGTGATGGAGGTGAACCTTATATGCATGTCATCGATGGTTTCACCTTTCTTCATGCTAATGTTCTCATATTGAGTCGCCAGCAGGTCTACCTTGGACTCCTAAACCTAAGTTGTTCCTTCATGGGCTTTTTGAGGCAGTGCCAGTTTCTTTAGCAGCCTCAGAGGAAGAGATCATGTTGTATTCATCTGGACCAATCCCACACACCAGTAACTTCTTGTCCTTATAGTTCTTCTCGATTTTCTTCCTGTCAGCTTCATCGTATTCCCTTGTGGTTATGGGAATCACTTTAGTCAGCTCCCCTTCCTTCAAGTCGTTGGTCGGAACATATGGTCCGTCAAGTTTCACATCCCACAGTTTTGTGTCTTCCACATTAATATATCTGGCATCCGTGTCTTCCACCATCCATAGAATTATCCGTTGAATTGAGATGGACAAGTGGTGGACTTGACCTTCATCCAGACTTGGTGGAGCAGTCATTCCTTCAAGATCTTTCTTCTCTTGGTGTCAACCAGATACCAATTGATGGAATGTATGCGGCCACTGATTCAAACAAGACCATGTCCTTTAACAAAGATAAAACACAAAGTAAATGCTGGTAGTAAAGAGAATACACAAACCTTTACGTGGAAACCTCCTTTCCCAAGGGAGTAAAACCATGACCTATCACACAGGATTTTCAAAACTATTTTCAATAATCTTCTCAAGCAGAAGCGAAGCATAGTTTACAACCATGAGATTAACCTCCTAATCTCAATGCTATATAATACAACCTATTACTTACTGAGCCTTACCAATGCATTCATTGCCTACTATACTAACCCTTCACAAATTAATATAGTCTTTTGACCGGAAGACACGAAGTTACCCTTAACTATATTCCTACAATGACTCGCACAAAAGTCTTGAAACGTTTCTAACAAGAGTGAAATGAATCCTACAAGTTAAGAATAAATACAAGCAATCAAAATAACAATAGGTTTAGGAAGCAAGTCTTCAGTCGAGAAGGTCCCTTGTGGTTTTATTTGAAACTTGAATTTTATCTATTTGAATGAATGAATTGATTTGTTGTTTGTCATGTTGATTATATCAACCAAAAAGAATTATTGACCATTGCACAAACAACCTCATCCGTTCTGATTGGTTCAGTATGTTGACGACTTCACCAACCTCTTACAAGACAGCTTTTCGGTAGTATAGCCTATGTCATGGACGAGAACACTCTTCAGAAGACCGGGTCCCTGCAGTTGTGAAATCACCTCTAAACAGCGAATAAACAATCAATTAGCAATACGCAACAATAAATTCAACCCATATTCACAAATCACACCCCAAGAATTGGGGTTTTAGCTAGACATAGTAAAGAGATATAAATTGATACCGAAGAGTGTTTCCATCAAATGGGTACGATAAATATTGTCTTTACACACATCAAGGATGAAGAATCTTCAATACCCACTTCCAATTACTTAGAAAATGGAAATCTTCAGCTCTTCAAATCTAAGGAAAATTGTCTCCCCAAAAACTATGTTCTAAAACTGAGTAATTCTAAAAATTGGTTTCTAAAATGTAAAACTTAAAAATTGCATACTAAACTGAAAATTCAAACTAGTATTTATAGTTGTCAAAAAGTGTGTTGTGAAGGATCACTCGGCGCAGTTAGTCGAGATCGCCGATCCATTCAACGATACGCCCTTTGGTCTGGTTCATTGCCTTTCTGCATTGTCTTTCAGCAACCTCAAGTTCTGTAACATTGGGCGATAGAGTACTGCATCACGGAATCATTCGGCGACTCACCAACTACTCCTTTATCTCGCCGACTAGATTTTATCCTTCAGAGCTTGGCACACTGGAATAGTGGGCGAGACTAAGGCCATTCCGCGACTCACCCAATTGTTTAGGCGATCCTCCGGCCTTCTTTTCTTCGTTCTTTCGGTAGCCCTGTTCATTTTTGCTCCATAGTGTCCATGCTTTATCCCTAAGTTCAAATACCTGAAATTCAAGTATTTACATCAGTTATTAAGACAAAATATGCATTTGAGGACACTAAATCTATTAACATCAACCCCTAAATGAGTCTAAATCGTGGACTCATCAACACCCCAACTTAAACTTTTGTTTGTCCTCAAGTAAAACTCAAGTTCGGCAGTTCAAAAAGGTGTCTCCAACAGTGCTACACAAGAATCAATTATGAATGCACACAAAAAGATTCAATTTACTCATGCAAGGATCAATTGTGAACTCAAAGTTTCAATTTGTGACTCACAATTATCAAAGAATCTCTAGCTCACTATACTTGGTTCAAATGCAAGTTCAAGCTCAATAAAGATATTCAAATAGCCCTCACAAAACAAATGATTCCATATTCACTCAAAGGTTCAATCATTTAAAGTTTTGGAATCAAGATCAACACTCACACTCACAAAGATACACACAATGCATGATTTCACCCATAGGTTTGCCCTTATTTTCCAATCAACTTTTGCTTCAGCTCATTCAAGATCAAAAAGGTCTTTTTTAAGGCTTGTAATGGGGCTGAGTGTAATGCTATGGTCATTTAGGCTTATAGGCTAAAATTCCTCATGAAATGTGATGTGAACAACACCTTTTTATCCTACACTTTATCAATTCCGTTCAAGCTCAAAAGTCACGTCTTATTCATCTTCCATGAGTCATTGGAAACCCCATTTTCTTTGTATTTAGACAACTTTATTTCACGACTTTTTCTTTCTTTTTCTTTTTCAATTTCTTCTTCTTTTTCTCTCCCTTTTTATTATATGGAGGGGTTTCATTTTTCTCAAAACATGGGCATAAGGGACTCCTTTCCATTTACTTGATTTGCCTTATCTTTTCACCACACCTCCAACTTAGGATTTTGGCCTAAGTTGGCTATTCAAACAGACTACACATTATGAGGATTGTGTGTAATGGATCAATAAAAGGTAGCAATGTTATCAAGTTTCTTCCAAGAAAAGGTTAAGGTTCAAAGGGTGCTCAAAAGAGGTTCACACACTCAATCGGACCAACGGGGAAAATTGTAGGTGTCATCACACATGGTTCATGGTAAGCTCATCACACAAGGCATTGACACCAATTGTAAAACAAGACTTCACACTTCCATTACTGTGTATTGTTCATCACAAGAGACTCAATTCGATACTTGGCTAGTCACAACGAGATGCAAAGAGTTCACAATTGTCTATGTAACTTCAATTGGGCTTGTCGTAGCTGAGCATTTATTTATGTTCGATTATGAGCACTATTCGAGTCATCGATATTGACCAAAATCGGTACTCAACTTTGCAAGAGAACAGCCACATTCAACACTTACAAGAGGTGGCCAAAAAAGGTGGCCAAATTTTTTTGGAAGGGTCAAAAATCATTTAAAATTAAAAACAAGGAGCCACAAGTTCAAGAATCCACAAAAGCAGTGTCAACAGAATTTACGCTCAAACCTAATATATACACAAAACTAATATGCACAAAGGTGGGCCTCACCCCACCAAAAACAAAAATCATTTGCCCTCAAATGCAAATGAAAATATAATATCCACAAGTCAAAATAAAGGTAAGACAGAGATGAAGGTAAATAGGGGATCTTGTCTAGTCAGTCACTCCATTTGTCTGGGCATCAGTGCCTGGTGCTTCAATCTGGACTTGGTCATTAGTGCCCAGAATCTCCTCAGAAGGACCAGCTCCACTGGACTCGACTCGAGGTGTATCTACCAAGAAATCCTGCACGACTACATCTACCATGGCCTCCTCAGTCTTAGTAAGGCCTTCATCTGAAACCTCCTCAGCAACGCCATGCATCTCCTCATCCGTCTATGCGTCATATTCGGTCTCAGCTGGCTCAACTGGTACATCGGGGATCTCCACCATCCCAAAGACCATAGACATATCGGTGGACTTCAGCTGATCCACATCTCTCCTTATCTCATCAATGGTGGCCTTTAAAGTCGTCACCTCATTGGTGGCTCCTTGGTCACGCTCACGCACCGCTATCCTAGCTGCTAGGGCATCAATGGTAGCACTCAATGGTGTCACAGCAGTAGCTAGGGCAGTCTGAATCATGCTTGGAATGGAAGTTTCTAGTCTGGCAACCTAACGATCAACAGAATGGGCCAGCTGTCCTATTCGTAGTAAGGAGGCCTTAGAGATCGGAGTCCAAGAGACAGCAACATCAGCAGGTCTAGGGGGAAGTGCTACAGCAGAAGAACTAGGGACATAAAAAAATACAACACAAGGAGTACTTGAAGGACCAGGGGCCGGAGTAGGCAAAGATGCCTCTGCAAGTATGTTGTGTCCATAGCCAGGGAAGGGTCCACCGGAGTTTCTTTTTGCATATTCTCTGCCTGGTCCTAAAGATATTCAGCTTCGATCATCCGGATATCAGTGGAGGCTTTGGGAATCACTTCCACATCCTTCTTTGCATCTCTAGGTACATGAGCCCGTCTGCATAACTCGATGATCAATACTGGGAAGGGAAGTGAGGTTTGGAACTACTTTGCATGCATAAGAATTTCATGTGCTATGGTGAGCCCCAGATTTATCACAGTCTTCTCTATGATGCAACCCAGACAGGTTGCCTTGACAACGCGAAGGATCGACTCATTCTAAGATGGCATAATTGTGTTGCTGATAAAGCCGAACCAGAATCTTGCAACTAATCTTTCTTTTTAATTATATCCCCTTCCTCCAACCACTTCGGAGTACCATCTGAAATCAGTAGGGCTAACCACTTCTTCATCTTTTCCAGCTTTTCTATTTTGATCAAATGTTGGCAGTGAGCATTAATACGTGTGGACATGCCCAAGACTGTGTTGATAGCAGCACTATCACAATTTACCTTCTGGCCTCTGACATCCACGTAGTCAACTGCTTTGAAAGCTGCTGCTTGTTTCTTCCTCTGGGGTATTAATACATTATATGAACTGTAGAACTCTCTTACACAGTTTAGAATATAAGAGCCACGTGGTTTGGTAAAGATTTGGAACTTGTGGTATTTCAGGCAATCCATTATTTTTAGGTACCTGTCGATCACTCCATCCGTAGACAGATGCTTCTCCTCAAGGATCGTCCTCAACCCCTCAGTGTTTAATTTGTTCATTGACTTGGGAGGAGGACCATGTACTGGTGGTGCAAGCACTATTGCTTGCTCTAGAAGTGGAATATGAGGGGCATCTTGAGGAGTCCGGATTCTAGACGGATCATTCAACTTTTTAGATCGTAGCTCTGCCTTTTGCGCTGCTACAAGCTCATCATCATCAGCCGCCATGTTTTGAGGCTCCTGATGCTCACCCTCACTCTCAAAGGTGGTTAGGTAAGTATCATAGATGCCATCACTGCCAAAGCTTGCCTCCAGTGATGTAGGAGCTTTGCCTTTACCCTTTCCTTTCCCACCTATCATGGAAAGTTTTGTAGCTTTACCCTTGGATGCAGTTGCATCCTCATTCAGTGTAATCCCATTTGCTTTCCCTCGGGGTGGCATGTTTCTTCCTACAACTTTAGACCTAGCCATGTCTGCAAAACAGTGGGAAAAGTCAGATATAATTTAATCACACTCATAGGAAAAACAGTTTGCAGATAAACTCGCCGAACCAGTCGGCGAGTCGCCAAATAATTGTCGAGCTAGATCAGGCTCGCCAAAAGGGTAGCTCTGAATTCTAGACAAGTTGGCAAAGAGAAAGGTCTTTCGGCGAATCGCCAACATCTTTTGGCGAGCAAGAATTAGCTCGATGAAATTTATAGTGCAACAAAGGTTCAGGGGCGTAGACAAAGGGCGATCAAGAAGAATTTCGGCGAGTCGTCGAGTGCCTTTGGCGACCTTAGACTTCTCGCCAAAAGTTACAGAACACATCAAAACATAAAGCATGAAAATAAAGGTGAGATGGGGACATTAGGCGAACTGCCAAGTAGTTCGGCGAGCTCGACTCAGCTCGCCAAATGACACAACGTGCCTATTTTCAATCCATCTTCTCGAAATCAACCCCGCAACCCCCGAAAACAAAATTAAAGCATGCACAACACAAATTCAAACAAGACCCATAACATACAAGCACTACCCCACATAATTTTATCTATTTCAATGCACCAAGCTACGGGACTTCAACAATCAAAATATTACGGGAAAGATGTTCAAATTAAAATCAGCATTTAAGCATATTATTCCTATCAGAGAGGCCCAGTACACGACCCAACGGTAAGATCATTTGCATAAGAGTTCAAACTGCTATAAAATAATCTTGGGTTCGGAAAACCAATCTTTTATGTCGATTAATAACGATTGAAATTCTAGGCGGCAAGGTAATCCACAATCCGAGCACCAATCTATGACTAAAATACTCTAAAAATGCAAGAAATATAGAAACTAGAGTGAGGGTGTGAGTTTGGGAAGATAAAAAGTGAGGGAAAGTGAATGAATTTGAAACTTTTAAACCTTTGGCCTGAAAAACCATCCAGTTCACACCCATTTGACGATATTAGTCGTGCTCGCCGAACCACTCGGCGACACGCCGAGTGTTCATTTACCTCGCCGAGTTTTATAGGACCTCCAGTTATTGTCGGGGTCCAAACGGCGGTCTACGTCAGAATCACCGACTTAATCGGTGACTCGCCAATAATTTCCTGAGCACGCCGAGTTTTACAGACTCCATTTTGAAGATGTCTTGAGTCAAACGGCTGATTTGGTCGGGCTCACCGACCTTATCGGTGATGCGCTGACTGGTTCTTGTTCTAGTCAAACTGCACTTTCCGAACACCTTCTACCCTTTAACCTGCACACTCAACACACCGTTAATTTATCAAAACAAAAATAAAAGCAATAAAATGGTCTTGGGTTGCCTCCCAAGCAGCGCCTTAGTTAACGTCGTGGCACGACGCAAGTCACCTCTCAAACCTCATTTTAGGGGTCAGCCCTAGTATCACTAGGACCCCCTCTTTATGTTGTAAGTAGAGACATGACATCATTTGGTTTATCTGGGCATCTTGTAGCTGATTAATCATGGAACGGGAGGTCGTCATCTGATTCAGTATTTCGACATTTTCTTTTATCTCATTGAACACTCTATCTTGTTCCTCGATTTAGTGTAGAATGAGTGAGAGGACCTCTCCATTTTGCCCACCCTCCTATTGCTTCATCTTTTTAAACTTTCGAGGGGGAAGGTACTTACTCTTCTTTTTAGACTTCGCTTCCAACTTCATTACCTTCTTGGACAGATCATCCAGTTGAATCAACAATGAGGTCCATTCTTGGTCCTTTTCTGTTTCCTTGTTGGCTTTAGCCATGCCGTCAAAGAGTTGGGCTACTAATCCATATGGTTATCGTATCAAACAGTCTGTAAATAGTTGATCAGCAACGCTTCTATATTTGAGACCAAAACCACTATAGAAGCATTCCAGCAGCAATTTGTCTGGCATTCCATGATTCGGGCACTACTGTAGCAATTCCTGAAATCTCGGCCACATATCATGGATGGTCTCACCTTCCAATTGTTGGAATGTTAGGAGGTTATCCCTAAAATTCAATAACATCAACAGGGGTGATCTATTTGGTTAACATTTCCAACCTTTACACTCATTTTTCCCGTTTCAACACATAAACCAGCTAAACAAAACTACAAATTACGTAAGTAGAACTATTACTAATAAGAACAAAATCCAACTTAACTAAAAAAATTCAAGTAACACATTATCCCCAGTAGCGGCACCATTTTGACTTGACGTATCAGGACACTACTTCTAGTTCAAGTGCCAATGATCGTGAATAGTAATATCACCCAACCAAGGGTTGGGATCGTTCCCACGGGGAGTGGTTAGTACTCGAGAATCAATAGAAAAGCATAAACATGCTCAAGTCAATTATAGCTATAGACATGTACGAAGAAAAACATGATAAATTTAATGGGTGACACAAGTGTCAATTATCAAAGGGGTTTTTGTAAGTAATTATCAACTAAAATGAAAATGCAAATATAGAGACGGGATTCTTGGGATGTGATAGGAATATGGGCTAAAATACACAACCGGATAAATGCTAGTGATAGTAACTCGCTGCAAAAAAATTCTCTAACAATTTACCCCGAATCAAATCGGTTTCTCTTGAACAAAACTCACGACAACCAAATAACCACAGACTATCGATTCAGTAATTTTGGTTTTAAAACTTCTCTCTCGAGCAAGTCAAAAACACGAAGATAAAATTGTATTTGCAACTATAACCCCATTAAATTCAAACACAACTACTGAACGAAATCACCTCTAAACAGCGAATAAACAATCAATTAGCAATACCCAACAGTAAATTCAACCCATATTCACAAAATCACACCCCAAGAATTGGGGTTTTAGCTAGACATATGTAAGAGATAGAAATCGATACCAAAAAGTATTTCCATCAAATGGGTACGATAAATATTGTCTTTACACACGTCAAGGATGAAAAATCTTCAATACCCATTTCCAATTGCTTAGAAAATGGAAATCTTCAACTCTTCAAATCTAAGGAAAATTGTCTCCTCAAAACTATGTTCTAAAACTGAGTAATTCTAAAAATTGGTTTCTAAAATGTAAAACTTAAAAATTGCATACTAAAGTGTTTATAGTTGTCAAAAAGTGTGTTGCAGAGGATCACTCGGCGTAGTTAGTCGAGATTGCCGATCCACCCTTTGGCCTGGTTCATCGCCTTTCTGCATTGTCTTTCAGCAACCTCAAGTTCTATAATATTGGGCGATGGAGTACTGCATCACAGAATTGTTCGGCGACACGCCAACTGCTCCTTTATCTCGCCGACTCAATTTTCTCCTTCATAGCTTGGCACACTAGAACATTGGGTGAGACTAAGGCCATTCGGCAACTCGTCCAATGGTTTAGGCAATCCTAAGGCCTTCTTTTCTTCATTCTTTCGGCTGCCTTGTTCCTTTTTGCTCCATAGTGTCCATGCTTTGTCCCGAAGTTCAAATACCTGAAATTCAAGTATTTACATTAGTTATTGAGACAAAATATGCATTTGAGGATACTAAATCTACTAAAATCAAGCCCTAAATGAGTCCAAATCGTGGACTCATCAACTATCATCAAGTCATCTTCATGATTTTCTTCCTCCTCACAGTCGCTAGAGGCATTTCACTATACTGCAAATTCTTTCTTTACAACTTAATCCACATTGGCCTTCTTTTTAGCATGGACAGGGACTTGGTCCCTTTGTCGTAGTTAGTAGTCCTGAGCTTCATGCTTTTGGCTCTGACAGTTTCTCATAAAGTGGCCAGGCTTTCCACACTTGTTGGAGAGGTCGTTAGCATTTGTCATTCTGCTGGTAGTCCCCTTCTTCTGAAATCCTCCATGCTTTTTGACTATCTTCTTGAATATTCTAGTCAGATAAGCCATCTCATCCTCATCTTCAGACCCCTCAACTTGAGAGATCTTCAATGCCACTGATTTCTCCTTATTTCCTTCCTTCACAGATGAACCATGTTGCCTGTTCAGCTCGTAGGTTTGCAAGTTTCTGATCAGGTCATCCATGGTAAGGACCTTTAGATCTCTGACCTCTGTGATAGCATTCACTTTTCTTTCCCGTGATTTGGGAAGGACCCTGAGGAATTTTTGAACTTGTTTGCTTGAGTGGATGGGCTCACCAAGACACCTTAGCTCATTAGTGATGGAGGTGAACCTTGTATGCATCTCATGGATGGTTTCACCTTCCTTCATGCTAAAGTTCTCATATTGAGTTGCCAGCATGTCTACCTTGGACTACTTAACCCAAGTCTTTCCTTCATGGGCTGTTTTTAGGCAGTCCAAGATTTCTTTAGCAACCTCACAGGAAGGGATCATATTGTATTCATCTGGACCAATCCCACAGACCAGCAACTTCTTGGCTTTATAGTTCTTCTCGATTTTCTTCCTGTCAGCTTCATCGTATTCCCTTGTGCTTTTGGGAATCACTTTAGTCAGCTCCCCTTCCTTCATGTCCTTGGTGGGAACGTATGGTCCATCGAGTAGCACATCCCATAGCTCTGTGTCTTCCGCATTAATATTATCATGCATCTGTGTCTTCCACCATCCATAGAATTATCCGTTGAATCGAGGTGGAAAAGTGGTGGACTGACCTTCTTCTAGACTTGGAGGAGCAACCATTCCTTCAAGATCTTTCTTCTCTAGGTGTCAACCAGATACCAATTGATGGAATGTATCCACAAATTATAACAGGACCATGTCCTTTAAGATAGTTAAAACACAAAGTAAATGTTGGAAGTAAAGATAACACACGATCCTTTACATGGAAACCTCCTTGCACAAGGCAATAAAACCACAACCTGACACACAGAATTTTCAAAACTATTTTCACTAATCTTCTCAAGCAGAAGCGATACACAGTTTACAACCACGAGATTAACCTCCTAATCTCAACGCTAAATAATACAACCTATTACTTACTGAGCCCTAGCAATGCATTCATTGCCCACTATACTAAGCCTTCACAGATTAATATATAATTCTGACCATAAGACACAAAGTTACCCTTAACTATGTTCCTACAATGACTCACACAAAGCTTCGAAACATTTCTAACAAGAGTGAAACGAATCCTACAAGTTGAGCATAAATACAAGCAATCAAAATAACAACAGGTTCAGGAAGCAAGTCTTCAGTCGATGAGGTCCCTTGTTGTTTTATTTGAAGCTTGAATTTTATCTCTTTGAAGGAATGAATTGATTTGTTGTTTGTCATGTTGATTATATCAACCAAAAAAGAATTATTGACCATTGGACAAACAACCTCATCCGTTATGATTGGTCCAGTACGCTGACGACTTCACCAACCTCTGACAAGACAGCTTTCCAGTTGTATAGCATATGTCATGGACGAGAACACTTTGCAGAGGACCGGGTCCCTGCACTTGTGAGGATCATCAAAACACCTGAAAGTTTATCAAGTTCCACTGTAGAACTTGAAAAGTTCACAAACCATTCTGCACCTAAATAATCAATTAAAAGGTTTACAAATTATTCTACGCCTAAATCATCAAGTATATATTGTATGGACGTTACATACAAGTACATTTTTCTTAATCTCAAGCACAAAAAGAGCTTCTTGTTGTTCTATCCTTCTCATTTTTCAGATAGATCATACCTTCTTTTATTCACTCAAAGCATGAACTTAGTAGATAAGGAAAAATATATATATGGTATAATTTGCTTTTAATCAAAACACACATGTCTTACTACAATGAGAGTGACCTAACTTCATAATTGCCAAGTAAATATGAAACTGAACTTCTTTAGCTCTTCCTTTTCATTGGTAACTGCCTCCCTAACCATGGAATTATAATTTCAAAATCAATTGGTTCTATCTATATCCAAAAATATTAACTATGTAAATAAGTTGAGGGTATAATAAAAAAAAAATATTATCATTTCTTGGATTATACAAGTAAAAAGTCAAAATTAGACAAGTAAAACGAAACCGAAGGAGTACTAGCTATATTATGTATATACATGTCATGCATGTCATCATGTACTACTTGAGTATTGGGGCACACAAGATCTAAAGGGATATTGATAAACTGAACCTGAATCTTCCAAGTTACAACGATGTGACCATTTCTGTTGTTTTCTCCATGTACATGCATGACCCAACAGAATATGCAAAGATTGACCAATATAATTAGAATAACAATACTATAATTTTATATTGAAAAACTTCTTTAGTAAAGTTTTGAATCAACTAAATTGTAGTGTAGCTACATCTTAAAACCTCTAGTGAATGCACAGTATCTAGTAAGCTTCTTTTTGGTATTAATAGGTTCATGCTAATCATCAAAATCACACTTTTTAACATAAATAAGGTTCTCGAACATCGAACACCAGAGATACATTAACATTCCCCTGAATTATTCTTGCATAACAACAAAGTGAATGCACAGTATCTATTATGCTTATTTTTGGCACCAACAACTTCACACTAATAATCAACATCACACCTTTAAACATAAAATCAACATTCTCAAATGCAACAGATAATTCAACATTCCACTAACAATCGATATCATACAAATCATTATAAAACTCAAAGAACAGATATTGACTATGGTTATTTTTTTCTTGTTATCTATATCTATATCTATCTATCTATCTATCTATATCTTCTATATTACCTTAAAAGCGTGAACTCCTAATTTGAATGTTAAATTACTATAATATCCCTAACTTAGGTTGTGACTTTTTCGATAAGTTCTGACCTTTCTAATAAGTTGTGATTTTTGTCAACGGGTTCTGATTTTTCGATGAGTGGTGACTTTTTCAAAGAGTTGTAACTTTTTCAAAAAGTTGTGACTTTTTCAATAAGTTGTGAATTTTCCAAAGAGTTGTGACTTCTTAGAAAGATTATGACAGATAAGACACAAAAAATACTTGTTCATACTACCTTTTGTTGATTATACATAGAGAGGTTTGCCTCATTTTTCAACCATAATTTATTTTTAATCTTCTACTCTTCTACTCTTCTTCTTCTTCTCGCATTTTAAAAAATCGGAATATTGAGGTACCACTATTCTGATGAAGAAAATTGTTCTATCCTAAGATGGTATATTCTTTGACCTCGAATACTTGAGGAAAATAATTCTTATGATATAATAATAATTATTTTTGCTTAGTATGTACATTAGTATCTAATATTCCAATATGAAGTTAACATGATATAGTCTAAATTCATTTGTTTTTGTTAACAATTTCTCTTGTGATGTAGATAGATGCTTCTAAATATCTTTTTAAAAAATTATTAAACTTCTCAAAAGTTAGAGAATTGTCACGATTTGTTTTTTGATGCTCAATACAAAAGAATGATTTTATTTATCAATACTACTTATGTGATTACGATTGTCAGGAAGTTTGCTTCAAAATAGATATTTCTATATAAACATTGCCCTTTTGTTTTATTGATTTACTAATTCTCAATATTTAAGTATTTTCCATGAAGAAAAGATTATATGACTTGTAATAACGTCAGTTGAAATTTGTATTAGTTTAATTTTTATTGTAGTCTAAATGCATTTATTTTCGTTAACAATTTCTTTTGTAAAGTAGATATATGCTTCTAAATATTTTTCCCAATATTATTAAACTTCTCAAGAGTTAGAAAATTGCCACGATTTTTTTTAGATGCCCAAGACAAAAGAAGACTTTATTTATCAATGCTACTTATGTGATTTAGATTGTCAGGAAGTTTACTTCAAAATAGTTATTACTATATAAACATTGGCCGTTGATTTTATTGATTTTCTATTTCTTAATATTTCAATATTTTCAACGAAAAAAAATTCATATGACTTATAACAACACCAGTTGAAGTTTGTATTAGTTTAATTTTTTTGTAGTAAAAGTTTATTTGTTTCTGTTAACAATTTCTCTTGTGATGCAGATATATGTTTCTGAATATCTCTTTTCAAAATTATTAAACTTCTCACGAGTTAGAGAATTGTCACGATTTGTTTTTTCGATGCTCAAGACAAACTAATGACTTTATTTATCAATTCTACTTATGTGATTTAGATTGTCAGGAAGTTTGCTTCAAAATTTTTATTACTATGTAAACATTGCCCTTTTGTTTTACTAAGTTACTATTTCTTAATATTTCAGTATTTTCGACGAAGAAAAGTTCATATGACTTCTAATAACACTAGTTGAAGTCTTTATTAGTTTAATTTTTATTATTTATTTAATAGCTAATTTTTATGAGATATATATTTTCATTAATCCCCCCCCCCCCCCACACACACACACACATGTATTATCAAGTTAACAAGATATTCTAACTTCAAAATATATTATTTTAAAATTTTCCGAGTTCTTTTTTTTAAAAAAAAAAATTCACAACAAATGTGATAATCATATATTACTATAAGTGGGAACAATAAAAGTTAAAAGTTGAATTACGGTTTTACCCCTACTATAAATTAAAATGTTATAAAAAAGTTTAATTATTTAATTTAAATATTAAATTATATTATTTTAATAAAAATGTTGATGCGTTTTCCACTTCCTTAGATTAATTCCTAACTATATTAAATTGTATCGTTTTAATAAAAATGTTAATGAATAAAAGAAAAATGAACTCATAAATGAAAATGAAAGAATAACTATCTTGAATAGATACATTAACCAAGTACATGAGGTATCCATAATATGTAAATATGATACAAAAGACTAAACTATCCTTCTAGCTAGCTATATATATATATATATATATATATATATATATATATATATATATATATATATATATATATATATATATTATACTAAAAGTGGAAAGCCACAAAAGTTAAAGTTGAAATACTATTTTACCCCTATCTTAATTCAAAATATTATAAAATATCTAGGCAATTAAATATTAAATAATAATTATATCATATTATATTAAATACTAAAAATGAAAAGGTGTTTTAAAACGCATTTTAAGAATGTCTCTCCATTCTCCAACATAACTTTTAAGATTTCTACAAAATTCTAGGCAAACTTTTGGCTTATAAATATAATGTACATGAGGTAAAACCATTATTGGCAAATACATAAGCTAATTCACCTTTCATAGCTCAGAAGAAAAAAGAAAATAATTTCATCAATTACAGAAAATGCTTAAGCATGGAGATGGCAGATTAAGGTAGAAGGTTGTAGTGGAGTGTTCTCTTGATTTCCGAAGGGTTTAGACTTAGTGGTGTCTGTCGTAGTAGTACTTTTATTCTTGTACTGTCTTTCTTTTGCTTTCTACCTCCATTTATTCTTATGGTGTTTCGGTTATTTCACTTTTTTTTTATTGTTATTGTCTTGCGAATAAGATATATTATGTCTCTACTTTTGTCAGAAATAACTATTATCTTATTCTGGAGAAAAATATGAAGCATACTTTGTTATACATAATTTGTAAATTATAGGATTTGTAAGTGTAATTACTTCCCTCTCATGGTCTGTGCCTTTTGTTTTTCCTCTTTAAACTTGTAGCTTCCGAATATGGATAACTTATTGATTCTGTATTTATTTTCTATCTATAATCTATATGAATAAAGTCTTGCGAATGATGTGTATGTTTTATTTTTCTTCTATTTTTTTGTGTGTGTTTTCTCTATTATACTTCACTGATCAAATTAGTCATGTGACTTTTTTTTTTTGCTTAAAAATGGAAGGATTTTATTTATATGGAAGGATCAGTCATACAAAAGAGGAACTGGTCTATAAGTTACAATTCCCATACCATCTTTATCTAGTTCTTTAGTTACAAACGATCAAGATGCATAAAAAATATAAGATTGATTTCTATCTAAGCCTGGATCCATTGATTTCCTTCCGTGGAGTGATAGTATGTCAGCAAATCTATTAGCCTCCCGCGGAACATGCTTTAGCGGCTGGCATTCCATCTGGAGTAGCTGACCTGCAATCAGAATAAATATGTGAGAGCAACGAGTTATTACTATTTAACGTGTTTAGTAGAACCTGTGAATCGGTTTCTACCATAAGGCACTTCATTTTTTTACTTGTAGCTAGATTATGCCCATGAAGAAGAACTAAACTTTCCGCGTGGAGAGCATTTTTAACTCTGACCTTGCAAGTGAATCCCGTAATCTAATCACCCATGTGATTTCTCAGAACTCCTCCCGTACCTCCATTGTTTGTATTGGGATAGAAAGAACCGTCTATATTAAGCTTGATGAAACTTACGGGCGGTCTATTCCATTGAACAAAACTCGAGCATCTGGGGGAATTGGAGAGGAGACAATAAGATAGATGATAAAATTTCAAGGCGTTGAAGGAGATATTTTGAGTGTTAATACCAGGGCCATGGGCATTTTTGTTTTTGAAGAGCCTATTGTTTATATTTTTCCAGATATTCCAGAGGATAAAAGGGGTTAGGATTGCAGTAGGCACTCTTTGATAAAGATGAGAATTGACCAGAGTAGTAGTTTTGGTGTAGCATAATTGTTGGATGTTGTTGTGGAACTCATGATTATTGATGGTAATCCCAAAGTTGTTCCAGATGTTAGTTGATTATGGGCACTCATGTGACTTTATTGGAAGTGTGTTAAAGTAATAAACAAAGTTAAAAAATTACCGATAATAGCTTCAACGGAATTGATTTACCGATGGTCTTCAAAGAAAATTATAATTGTTCTAACGAATCTATAAAAATTCACATGGAACACATGTGCAACGCACTTGTCCAGAGACTAGTATGTGAATATATATGAATCATTTAAAATTTATCATTAACAAAATAAATTTTATATTTAGTAATGTGGAATAAACATTTTCATTTTGTCCCTACACTAAATTAAAATCTAATACCGATAAAAAAAATAGTAACATTAATTAAAAGTCCTATTTATTTATGTAAATATAAAATTTATTAGAAATTCTTCTATTGCACATTCATTCTTTAGTTATAACACTATAAATTCTCTTTGTTATTACAAATTATTGCAAATGTAATTCACATTCTTTTACACTATTTAGTTATAATATTATGAATTCTCATAGTTATTACATTAATTATTTCTATCTTTCATCTTTCCTTATATTAACTTTTCACCAATAATTTTTCATATTATTATACCGCCCCTATATATGAGATAACAGGTGTGGTTAATTTTCCTTGGACGAATCATGTTTGGTTGAATAAATTGAAAATTATTTACAAGTATATGAACTATATCTTTGTTGGGTGTAAGATAAACATGTGATTATATATATGAGTTCAAAGATAGAATATATTCTTTAATTTTAATTTTTAGTCTTTTCGGTAAAAGAAAAATAAGGAAACATTTCTCAGTTAACTTTGGGCAGTCAGATAACTATCTTTGATTTATGTACACAGTCAATCAAGAAGTCAAATATGAGAGCCAACAAAAAAAAAACGTCATCTATTATGTTATTATAACTTATAAAATAAAAATTAATATACAAAAATAGTTCTAAAAAATAAAATGTAGTTGTTTTAAACACATGTTCATATGACACGTGCAAAACACATTAGGTTAGATGACAAGAAAAATACACAAAAAAATATCGTCTATAAGAAAATATTAGTGACATACGATTAATTACATGATTGAATATCATCAAATTGAAATAAATATATACATTATTTCATTTAACTAATAAAAATTTTCATTGACAATCTTCATAGGTTCGTGTGAATAAGAGATATATATGATGATCCACATTGAACATTCACAAAAAAATCTGTAATATTATTTTCTACAAAACTTATTATTCAAATGTTCGCTTAAATTTTCTGAATAGATAATCATGTGCAACGCATGTATCGAAAAACTAGTATACTAAAAAGAATGAAAAAAATGATTCCTAATTTTGTGATTCAAATTAGTTAAGTATAACTAAATAAGTTGAAACATATTTGTAAGTCTATAATACTAAAATAGCTTTAGAAAATCAACAGTATAAAATAAAGCTAAAAAACATTTTATAAAATATAACAGGAGAAACATTATGGAAATTGTCCTAACCTGTTGTAAATAATAGTAGAACAAAATAAATAAGCGCAGAAAAAATTAGATATATCAGAGCAAAGTAAAATATAGCGTAAGATTCAAATAAAACCAACTCAGATATAAAGTAGCACAAGTATAGTGATTTGAGTAGGACGAAATTAAAATGGTGAAATTGTACACCATGCTAAATGTTATTTTATACGTTTAGATCATGAAAATATAACATGCATGCTCGGCTTCTATGTCATATTATTTGTTTTAACTGATCTAAATTTACTAAATTTGTTGGTTCGTGTGGCATCCCTAATTAGGTGTGGTAAAAAAGAAACGGGATGAAACAAGTAATTTTTTTCCACCATCACTATTTTTGCCTGACACCTACATGGAATGACCACCTTGTTATGCAAAGTGGAGAACCTTATGGGACAAATAGACAATTCTTGTCATTCATGATTTCTTCTTCTCTTTACATGTAAATCTCAAATACAATAACCTTACAATCTCATTCTCATAAACAACCTTCCATTTTAAACGCTTTTCTTGATTTCTCATCTGGATTACATTCTGTTTTTTTTTTCTTGCATATTAACCCTAGAGGAGACTACGAAAAATATTTAAAAGATCTCGTTTTAATAATAAAGTCCATTGGAGGAGAAGGAGGAGGAACAATCTGAATGAAACATAAAAGTAGGAGTAATATTTCATCATTTGTAAAGCACTTTTTTACATTATTTTTATTATTATAGAAAAGAGAGAAGAATAATGAATGAAAGGGAGGAGGATCTGAGGGTTCCTCTAATCTCTTTCTTGTTATGTCTTTGTGTACTTATTGGTGGAATATTTCTTTTTCTTTACCTATTTGTGCCAAATCTTTCAGAACCTTGGTTTCCTCCAATAGCATTAATATTGATTGGATTCCCATGGTTACTTTGGCTCCTAACATACATTTACACATGCATAAAGAGATGTTTTGGAGTGAGCAGCAATAATATGGATTCAAATCGCCAAATATCTAGACGAGCATCGACAATGGCAAATTCTAGAATGGCCAGAAATGCTTCAACAATAAATGGATCCAACAATAATAATGTCAATGTTAATGGAAAACAGGCACAACTTGGATCTGCATCTCTCAACTCCTCTCATGGCAACAAAAGTGCAGATGCATCTATCACCTCCTCCCAAGAAATTGAAATGCCTTTAACCACATCAGCTCCTTCTTGATATATATATATATACACACACATACATATTTGGTATTTTTCTTCAGACTTACAACATACTATTTGATAAAAATGTTTATGCTAATAGCTTTCTTTCTAAATTGAATCTGTCCATTGCTTATTAAGGACAAAACTAAGAGCATACCATTTGATCAACATTGTTGTTTGTCTACAGGATAGGGTTCATAGCTGCATTTACTAGTTCAAACTTGAAAATGTTCAATTTTGAGGATGATTCTAACGACGATATCAAGGAGTTTTGCAGATGATAATGGTGAATGTAAGTAGAAATTGCACAAAGAGATTGGCTGTGTTAGTGCATGTAAAGAATGAATCGGAAAGAAAAACAAAATAGCATTGTTGTTAGCTAATTTTCGCGCCTTCTATTTTCTCTCCCCCTCAACTATGACGTTGAATATATACCTAGCATTTTTTGTGTACTAGTGCAAGGTTCATTTAAGCTTCTACTCTATCATAGACCCTACTTACTTTTAAATGTTAGTGTATCACCACTATACATTAAACGCATTTTTTGTAAGTTCACCGAAACTCATATATCAGTGACGCTAAACTTGAAATATGGCCACACAATTCAGCAAACTAGAGGCTATGGATTCTTTTTAACCAACCTTATAAAAAAAATATCGAGAGCATTTGCAAAGTATATTTAAAATTCTTCTTCATATTTAGCAAACATTCACATCTTCTTTACATAAATTATATAATGGCAGAGTTGTAGTGTCACGACTCAAAAATGGGAGTGATGGCACTTGTCTATTACTACCAAGACAAGTCAGTCTCAACCCAACAAAACGAAAGAAAAAGAGGAACGACAAAGAAAGAACTAGATAAAAGTGGAAAAAAAGTATTCCTTCTATTAACACCCCAAAATCTGGTTGTCATGTGTATAAGCTTCTAATACAAAGCTACGGAAATTAAATATTTACAATGTCTCAATGTTCATGATTGAGAAAGAAATCTTCCAAGCGCGGCTTTAGCTGAATCTATTATAGGGTAGGCTCTTTGGATAGATTTGTTTCTTAAATAGAACAAAGTATAATATAAAGGAAAACAAGGCCCACCAGGATGACAAGCAACTACCTCTCAATAGTCCTTTGACAAGCCTCAGAAAGTAGGAGAAGAAGGACGATCACACAGTACCAGGCTCGGAACCTACACATGTGTAGAAGTAAGGGGTCATTACCAAAAACAGGGTACACAACAAGAATCCTACTAAACAAAGCAACTAACTAGAAATGAAATACTTCTTTCCTCTCAACCGAACGTCCTCAAACTAAAATCTGCATAGATATTAGCTCAATCTAGCAGTTCAACAATACACGACTTAGAAGGCTCAATATTCACAATCCAAAAGTCATAAGTCAAGTCAACAACGAACACGAATCACGTAAGTCAACCTCAAGTATCAAGTAGATTGTTCACAAGTATCATGCACATCAATCACAATTAACAAGAGGTCAATCAAAAGCATCAAAATACATCAAACCTCAATGATTAATTCTCACCGAAACCATTTCACATCCATTTTATATCAATTCACACGCCGAAAATGACCTCATCATCACGAACAGTTGCTAGAAATGGCCCCGACATCATAACACTTTTCGAAAATGACCTAGGCCTCATAACACTCGTCAGAAATGACCTCGACATCATTGAACTTGCCAAAAATTACCTCAGCCACATAACACTTGCCATAAATGACCTCAGCATCATAACATTTGCCAGAAACGAGCTCGGCCTCACAACACTTACTGGAAATGACTTTGGAACCATAACACTTTCCAGAAATAACGTTGGCATCATAACCATCACATGTCTCATCACAGTGATCAACAATCATTTCACACAAGTAATATCACACCACACGGAAGAGACAACAGTTTGTGTGATTCAAGTCCACGTTCATGCTATCAAGCATTTCATCAATTTATTTATTAGTAAGGGTCACAACAAGGTAATTCACATCAATATGATCATCACATAGCCTTTTCATTTCAACCCCTTTCAATTTATTAAGATTTATCAAGTGGAAAATTAAGCCTTCACCTCTTTTCCCATTACTCCCAACACACAAACAATAAAGGGAATAGCCGAATTCAACTAGAATACAAGGCTTTGGAGATCACTTTCCTTAATGAAATCAATTAATCAATCCAAGAGTCTAGTCTTTCCCTTCCCACCAAAGTTTCAAGCCACAAAATCTATAACAATATTCATAATAAATTTAGGAAACAACAATACCCACATCAATTTGTTTGAAAAATGGGATCAATCAACTCAAAAACTGATTCCAAAAAGAAGGTTTGAATCTAAAAATCAACACTTGAAAACATTACTCAAGGCCTTAGGAACTCATTGGTCTAAATCATTTCGAAAAAAGAACTCAAAATCAGTTCAGAATTTGTTGAAAAATATTGTCATTTACCAATTAAAAACCAAAAATTTGATGTTAAAATCCATAAATAATCAAAGGGAAATGAAGTCCTAGAATCACAAAAGGTTACCCAAATGATATTGCATAAGAAATCCTTTCAAAATCACCTCCAAGGGTTTTGCCATGCTCAAAATGGAAAATGGGGCTTAAACCCTTAAATTTTCAGACATAAACCCCTCTCGGATGTAACTAAAGCGACCTTGGGTTCACAAAAGTGAACCCCGCGAAAGTTGGGACCTTCACGATCGCGAACCAGACCTTCGCTAATGCAAAGGTTGCGGAAGCGAAAGTTCTTCGCAAACACGAAGGTCGCAGACATGAAAGTTCTTCGCAAACACGAAGGTCGCGGAAGCGAAAGTTCTTCGCAAACGCTTAGGTCGCGGGAGCGAAAGTTCTTCGCAAATGTGAAGGATAACACGAGTTGACTCTTTGTGAAAGTGACACAAACATCCCTAACGCGAGCCTCGTGAAAGTGAGTCATCCCTTGTGATTGCGAGGTGCACACTGACACTCAAGCATCAACAAATTCAACAATCTCTCAAAACATGGAAAGCACCATCAAGATTAGTTCAGAAGATCGTACACACAAGCCACATATGTAAATAAATTATACTCGACATTCTGGACTCAATGGAGTTGTCGAAACACGAATCTGAGGTCTCAATGACCCAACATACTTGAAAACCACAAGAAACAAACTCAACGCTTAAAGAGGCTAAAACAAGCTCGGGATCTCTCAAAAATCAACCAAGACATCGCATAGACCTAAGATTATCTCCCGAATTCAACAACACTCTAGGAAATCTTATCCGAGCATTCAAACCCCTAATATTGACCAAAGTCAACTCAATTGCTAAATTTCCACAATTTCAAAACTTAGGACCTCAAATCCCAAGAAGACTCCGAATTTGAAACCGACAACTCTCACAAATTAGATTCCACATTTTGGGACTGATGGAATTGACGGAATTCCATTACTTTTTAATAACACTAGCTTTCAAACTCAAATATTTCCAAAATCTCAACATTAAATTCAAAGTTCGAAACCAAATTCATAAAAGACTCTGTACCGATATTGACAGGGACAAAATGGTAAATTACGATACCTTCAAAAAATTACAACCCAGGTCATTACATGTTGTCATGGCTAATATGATTTCTTCTACGCTCGATTCTTGTGATATCTAATATGTATAACCATTAAAAACAAAGAAAATCAATGAATTTTCAATCAGATATGAAGACACAAGAGATTCTAATGGATCACGGGAAATATACAAATAAGATTTTCTGATACTAAAAAAAATGAGTGCAAATGATTATCACTGTAAGTCCTTTGAGTTATTTCTCTTTTTTTTCTTTTTAGGGTAAGGCATTCAAGTACGTTGACTAGAAAGATCATAGGCAATGTTCGAAGTTAAGATTTGATCAGCACAGTCCCTCTCAAGTGCATATTCTGAACCGAACTAGAAACAAAAGAAAAAAGAAGGAAAGAATACAGACAAATTAAGGTCTCTCTGTAGGCAAAACTTTGATATCTTGTATATTATGTTGACACATTAATAGGAGATAGGAAGTTTATGATATAGTTCAGTAAACTATTAAAAGTACATGAATGTGTGTCTAAGACACACCACATTTGAAATGTGACATGCACGTGTTTTGAAACATGTCACGCGTGTGTTCTGAAACTTATGCTTGTGAAAATTTCATCTCATCCCTCTTTGTCTTGTTATTCACTCCCCATCTCCTCCGTCTTATCTCCCATATAAGAGATATCATATTTAAAAATATATATATATATATATATACCATTGACGGGCTTGCGAAAACTTGAATACGTATGGTTGATTTTGTGTCATTGAACCCAATTTGTTTATAGATTTTGATCTAGTTGTTTAGATGTTGTGGATGAATTTTCTATTGTGAAAGCCAACCATGGCTCATGGTAGGGAAGAGAGAAGATGGGAAGATGAAACAAACAAGGTTATTTTTAGTTTTTAAATATGGTAATGACAAGTGTCACAACCCTGTTGGGCGAATATATTAAAAAACTGGTCAAGCACAAAAGTGTAAAGAGGGGGTAAACTATGTATTCTGAGCAAAAAAGGGAGCACATAGTACTACTAGGGTGATATTACATTAACCTCTCTCCCTGTAATTGTACAATTTTTCAATGCTCCAGAAGATTCAACTTTATTGACTCCTCTGAGTACAATGGGATACTAACTAAAGACAAAATCGAATATCACATGACTGGCGAATCAAACTAACACATCATGAGTTTCCTTATGTCTTGCGAACAAATTCAGCACCATTCATTATGATAACACCCAGATGTCATGTGTTAAAATACTAGTTTGATACTTGTAGAAGATAGTATATCAAGCAGTTAACCTTTTCAGTGATGATACCAGTAATCAAATTGACATCAAATACCAGAGGCATGCTCACCTAATCCTCCATGTGTATAATTGTTGTCCAGAAAAAAAGGGATAATGGATAGAAGTATAAGGAGCCGCTACATACAAGGGAATACGTACCAGCAGACACAGCTAGGTTATAAGTTCCAATCTTAGTGACACTATCACGTACACAGAGAGAAAATCATACCATTCAAACATATTCAGGAATTTGTAGTCAAAACAATATGTATATGTTAATCTAATAGAAAATATGCAAGTATGCAGTTGCTATGGTTATAGGAAAATAATGAATGTTTGCCTTCCTGACCAAATGTAAGTAGAAAAAACTAATCCATAGAATTCCAATGGAAATTTTATACGTTGGTGTCTCTGATGTAACGATGAGAATCATCAACTGTTAAGACTACATGTGGTGTTGTGATTTGGATATATATTGTGAACCTCTGGAGGTGAGTTCAAATATACTACAATTCTTAAAAGTCAGAAATCGGAGAAAAATTAGGGTATGGACAGAATAAATAGTCTGAAGATGATCTACTTAAGAACAGTTTTCTAATTCAATTTGGTCAGAGATATGGAAGACTAAAGTATGTACCAACAAAAGTGGCTTGCTTCCCTCGCAGTGTGATAAGTGCAGAAAAAATAATTTATTCTGAGCATGAATGCTAGGGAATCGGTGTATCTCTTGCCACTTCACTGTAGCTTTTCATGGAAGATTTGGTTTATATTTTTATGCATTTTTAGAGTTCACTGGGTAATGGAATAAAATTTCAGAAAATTGACAGGAGACGAAACAAGCTTTGGAGGACAGTGTCTTTTGCAAGGTTAGAAAGGAATAAAAGATGCCTTGATGGGAAGAAGGAAAGTGTAGCTGTTATAAAATATATTGAGAATGGTAATAGTTAATTATACTATATATTAAAAAGTGTAGTCCTCCTTCAACAGTATTACAACTTACAACTTGATCTCCTATGTGTTGCTTTTCTTACAAATTAGTGGTGGTGCACGGGCCCAATATGAAAATAAATGTTAGCTTCTTTTTTATTCATTCTCACCTCCAGTTTGATAAAATTTATGATTAAATCATATTTACGTTGTATTTTTTTATTGTCAGTCATGATAGGTTCTAAAACCATCCAACCAATAGACATTGGAAAATGCACAATTTAAACAAAAATTACTTGCTTGTAGTTTTTTCTAATGAATAAAGAAGCTATCTACATAAACTTTTGAATGTTAGAAGGGAAAAAATGCAGCTCATATACATGGAAGTATTTATAGTATAAGTTTATATGGATAAGAAATTTCAGTGGAGCCATGGAAAATATGAACATAAACCATTAAAGTCTTAAAGAAGACAACAACTTATTGTCTTCCTCAAAGGTCAACGTTGCAGAAGTAACTATCATACTGGAAACAGGGATACTAATCACCACCAAATGCAACTCAGCCTTATGTAAATTGATTAGTTCACATTATTAGTGTTCTATACCGAAAATTTTCAGAACCTACTAATCATGACAGTACTTGGAAAATGATAATACTGATTGTACCTATCAATGACATAGGGTAATCAAAGTAAAGAGTTGTAGTGCAAAAACCATGTTCTTTCAGAGCTTATATACTGCAAAGAAAGCAACAAGATATCCATACCAAAGTGTAGCCTTACAATGACAAAATACAAAGCTCATCGATAATTGCAGATATATTTGCAATCTCTTTTAGTAACAGGTTGCTAAGAAGGAGAGACAAGGGTTGTCAAAATCATTTATTAAATGAACAGATATAAAAAGACTAGAAATTCCAAGATGTTACGAGATTTTTTGCTTTCTTTCATGTCAGCTTGTATACTCAATAAAGTAGAGATGAGCGCCTATGCGAGAGTCATGGCAATGAAGTAGGTCGTTACAAAGATCAGTTGCGCACACCCTCATTTTCTTAAAACACGTATAAGTACAGGACTCACTACAAGAAACTGTGCTTTTATAGACCAATTCTTCATGAAGCGATATGATTCCGGTCGTTAAAAGTGTATTTATAGCGACACATTTATTTTCAGTCTTTAAAGATCCATTTTTAATTTAATATTAGCGTTAGTATAATATCAGGACGTTAAAAAGAATTTATATCCAATTATTTATATACTAAAAAAAGTACTGAAATTCTAATTATTTTTCTTTATATTTCTACCACACACTCTCTTCCCACTTCTCGAAAAAAGAAAACATAGACTGCAACGACGTTTCCTCATTCCCTTCTTTTTCTCTTAGAAGTGAATCGAAAGATCGATTTTCTCAGCATCTACAGTCAACTGAGCGATGGTTAAAGAAAAATCAGGAATCGTTGGAGGAAGTTCCGCAAGCACTTTCTCTCCCATGTTCTCTTTGAATAAAATCAACTAAGCAGAGTCCAGTTAGGTGCGTCTCTCCAGGTTTGTTAGAGGAAAATTAACACATACAGAACACACGTTTCTCTTTTAGAAGTTATAAATAGATAATCTTCATCTCTCATTTTTTATTGCAGAACAACGAAATCGTTTTCTTCTTCTTACGACTTGTTGTGACTTTGCTTCAATTGATAGTATTCAGACCCTATCTTGATGTTTCAATCTCTTCAATGTATGATTTGGTTATATAAATATGAATATCTTTGTGGAATGTTTATTTTGTACACTTTTTGTTTCCCCCCCCCCCCCCCCCCCCTCAATTTTAGGGTTTTCCCAATTATGGGTTTCATTTGGGTTTTTTCCTTCTTTTTTTTTGGTGTTCTTGAACTTACATATATATTAGTCATATTGATATTATCACTATCCTTACTTGTTGTGTGTGCGAGTGGTCCACTTTGCCTACTTTTGTCGAGTTAGCTAGTTGATGGAGGATCCACTTATAGTCATGTAGAACGTGAGCCAAACAGTGAGTAGGAGCATGAAAAATATCAATGACAGTTCATCGTCTTTACAAAATTTAGTAACACTTCATTGTTAATATTCCTGCTCCACTATTTCGTGTCTCTGCTAAGAAATGATGATTGTACTAACACTGATCACTTTTGTTAGATGGTTTGCTAGTATTCTTATCTATTGCATAATGTGTACCCTCTGTTTCTTCGTGTCTTAGCCGATGGACTATTGAAACTTGTATAATTGTCATAACTTGATATCTTTTGTTAGTGCCTACAAAATGCTATGTTTTAAAGAAAAAAAAAAGTATACAACATGTTGTTGGATTGATTTAGCATATGATAAAAAGTGTTTGTTCACCTGGAGTGTTGCCGACTTAGTTGTTGCCAACAACTGTTGTTAGGTGTTTAGCTAACCTGCTGCTTTACCTGCTAACTTGGTGCTTTACCTGCTGACCTGCTACTTTCGCTACTTATTGATGATGAAGTATTGTCAAGGGTCCTTAGGTGTTTAGTTGCGACTGTATAATAATATGATATATACATAATCTTCTTTTGTTAATTATTATATATTCAATAGGAGATTTCTTAAAAGTTGAGAATTTGTTCAACAGTGGCAAGTACAGCCTTTCATCGTTACTGCTCAACACTCATCGTTCATCAAGCTTCGTCATCTGGTTGTCTTGCTCTTGTCAATTGCTACTGATAAACATATTCTTAGAGTGTTCTTCTCATCAAGGTAAGTTTCTACTTTTGAACGTGTATTGATGAATTTGATTCTATGTTATATCTTATGCATTTAAATTGTTTTACTTATGGATTGGTGTGGGTAATTTTCAATTAATTGTGGATAAACTTCCATATGTCTACATTATATACATATTTTCATTTTTAAATGAGACAAATATGAATTGTGTGTAGCCTTGACTGTTTCTCTGATAATGTTGTAATTGAAGTAATATGAGATATGAATTGTGCCAAATAAAGATCTAAGGAAATAACTAATCAATAAGTTTAGTGAGTCTTAAGCCAAGTTGAAGAGTAAAGTTCTAGTGATTTGGCAGTTTGACGCTTTTATATATTTCTCTTTTTTAGAGAACATCACTTCCTCTGATCTTTTTTTCATTCAAGTGTTTGGTCATGATAAATGTAGTTTAATATAGCACTTTATTGTTTGTTTGACATTAGCTCGTTACTTGTTCTAGATTTAACATGAATAAACAAGTATTTTATCCGTCTTTTCTCTTCTCAACTATAGTTTATGCTAAGAAGCTGAAAGGGAACAATTTCTCTGAAAATGGGTGTGAACATGAATGAATAATTTTATGTACCAAATAGGTTTCTGATTGTAATTTGGCTCATGTATGGAATATTAGGTTTACTCTTTTAAATTTAAGAGAATGGACTTGAAATTGATACTAGGCTAATTTTTTTATAAAAAAACCTGGTAACATTTGTCTATATCCACATGTATTATATTACCCAAGTGTAGTTCCCCTTCAAATGTATTACACCTTACAAAGAAAAATAGTTTTAATCTAAGTTGCTGTCTATAAGCAATCTAGCGCATCAAAGATGTGTTTTGTCCTTGTAATGTATCTCGTTTACACCAAAAATGAAAAACGAGCTTAGTAAGAAAAGTTGTCTTTTGTCCTAGTTAATTGGTCTTCTGTCATAGCGTTATTTTTTGTTTGACCCAAATACTATGTCGGGTCAGCGAATGACGATGAAAAAGGACGCTTGTAAGCGTGATCCTCTATCCTCTCTCAATTCACCTATCACTTGATACGAAATCAATCAAGAAGTAAAGAACTAATAAAACCTTGAGTTGTACTGAACTAGTTACTGGGACAATATTATCCAAAAAAAGATAGAACTAAAAATTTAGCTTTAAGATGACGGCTTGGATTATTTAGGACAATATTGTCCATCAAACCACCTTCTGTTTCTCTCATTCTGAAGTCTCCAAAAAATAGCAGCAGGAATCATCAACAAGGTCTTGTTGATGGTCTTATCAACTTTCCAACGACTCCAACTCGCATATGCGTCTATCTAATTCTGAGGCAACCCATCTCAATCCAAAAATGTTGAAAAATAAGCTCCAAAAGCTTCTAGATAATGTAGGAAAAGGTGGTTGTTTGTTTACATTTGACAACTATAAAGACAACATCGGTAACCAGTTGATATGCTTTCATGTTTAGGCTATCCATAGTAAGATTGGCAATATTGAGGGCTAACAAATTAAAGCACATGATCTTAGTAGGTAGTGTTCTCTAAATAAATTTCTAGGGCCAATAGTCAATAACCTTATCTTTGTTTCCAAGTTGTCTATAGCATTCTTTAACATATAAATTTTCTTTACTTATGTATGTCATTCTGTCCGGAATAGTTGCATCAATGTTGGAAGCTTCCACCTTGGCTAGCAATTCCAACAAGACAAAAATTCTTCACAAGGAATAAGATAAGAAACTAATGATCTTAGCGTTTGAGGATTTGTTCTTACTACTGATATGTTAGGTATACAAATTGTAGTCCCTTATGGTAATAACCAAAAGTAAACAGAACAGAGTTAGTAACAAAGTCCTAAAGATCTAGATAGGTCCTAAACGACAATCTACAAATAGTAAAGAGTTTTGATAATCTCAGCAAAGTAATAGAATCTCCTGAACCTTTGAACCTCCTATCTAAAAGAGTTAAACAATTTTAAGATATATATAAAGATAAAATGTCTTATGATTGTAAGTCTTTCTTAAGTGATATATAGTATTTACATTGACTAGTAATCTTAGCTACCTAGTTAATCAGTTATTAAAATGATGAATATTTATTGTACTTACAAAAGAATAGTGATGTATCAAGTTTCTTAAATCTCGTAGTAGTTTTTGAAATAAGTGCATCATCTAAGAATCATACCTTTCTTGATTTATACTATTTCCATGTCATCTTCACTGCACTTCTCACTCAGAAACATGTGTTTACTATTCTATATAGTATCCATTTATATTTCCATCATCTATCTCAAAAGTTATAATTAAAACATCGCTCCAATGTAAAATGTCTCCGGATTATATTTCACTTCCCAATAAGACATAATAATTATTGACTTCTATAAATATATACATGAACAAAGTGTATAGTTACAATTGGAGCAATCACTAAATAAATAACTAATTGAAAATCATATAATTAGCTTTCTGAAACATACCTAGACTCTTTTAGAAAGAGGTCTTCTTAAACTTTTGAACAATAAATGGTTAGTTCTTACTTATGTTGGTGTATTTATAATAGCTTTTGTTGAATGAATATTATGGAACCTAATAAGGAATGGATGCAACTTGTTCAAGATAGACTTGATAATGCTTACATCATTGGGGTGTAGAAATTATTGAATTATTCTTTTACAAGATTGGGAGAAACACAAGAAATACGTTGGCCATGTGTTAGATGTTGTAATGCATCTTCCAAAACTCGTGAGATGGTTAGGTCACATCTATTAGTGTATGGAATAATTCAGATTTATACTTTTTGGTATCATCAAGGGGAGAGGTTAGGTGAGCCAGAGTCAAATTCTGAATTTGTTGAGGACAATGACATCGAAAATGATGATGATGAGGATAAAATGCATGAGCTCTTAAGGGACTTACACCTCGATTTTAGTGAAAATAATATGAACACTAACAATAATGATTTTTTTGAGGCAGAACGAAATCCTGAAGCAAAACGATTCTACGGCCTATTAAATGATTATGAACAACCATTATATGAAGGTTCAAAAGCAACAAAACTTTCTACTTTGATTAAGTTACTTCATATTAAAAGTATTGGCCAATGGAGTAATGTTTCATTCACAATGTTGTTGAAGATGCCGAAGGAAGATTTATTACCTGATGGATCAAGCTTTCCAGATTCATATTACGAGGCAAAGAAGATAATTCAAAATCTTGGACTTTCTTATCAGAATATAGATGCATGTAAGAATAATTGCATGTTATACTGGAAGGATGATAAGATTCTCGAATATTGCAAAGTGTGTGGCACATCTAGATGGAAGGAGAATCAACGCAATGGGGAAACCCAATCTAAACATGGTAAAAAAAATATCATGCAAGATTTTACGTTATTTTTCTCTAAAGCCACGACTTCAGAGATTGTTTATTTCCTCAAAAACATCTTCTTTGATGAGATGACATCATGATGAAAGAGTTGATGATGGAATAATAAGGCACCCAGCTAATTTAGTTGCATGGAAGACACTTGATGAACTTCATCCATATTTTGCTACTGAGCCTCAGAATGTTCAACTTGGAGTTGCTAGTGATGGTTTTCAACAATTTTAAAATTCGAAAACTCCATATAGCATTTGGCCTGTGGTACTTATTCCTTATAATTTACCACCTTGGTTATGCATGAAGCAAGAAAATTTTATTTTATCGATCCTTATTCCTGGTCATGAAAGTCCTAGGTTGGCAATTGATGTTTATCTCCAACCTTTGATAGATGAATTAAAGGAACTATGGGAAACTGGAGTTGAGACCTTTGATGTGTCAGCTAAACAAAATTTATGCTACATGCATCTTTGTTATGGACCATTAATGATTTTCCAGCATATGCAAATTTGTCAGGATGGAGTACCAAAGGAAAATTGGCTTGCCCGTGTTGCAATAAAGAAACTCTTTCAATTAGGTTAGAAAATGGTCAAAAGCAGTGTTATATGTATCATAGACTCTTTCTTCCTCTTAATCACAAATGGAGGAAAGATAAAGATTCCTTTGATGGCACAAATGAAAAAATATTACAGCAAAAAATGTTATCCGATAATGATATACTTGATCAAGTAGGTTAATTAGAAATCCCAAAACCTTCACATCAATAACCCCAGAAATAGCATCCCTGGAATCATGTTGAAACCCTTGTAAGGGAGAAATTGTACAGTTTTTTCCAAGCCTAGACACTACCATACCAATCCTATTCAAAATAATAAAGTTTTTCAAGAAGTACTAATTCAAGATGCTTATCTTCATCATCAGAAACTAAAGCCTTTACTCCTACAAACTTAAATATCTCATTTTAAGCTTAAGAATCTAAGATAATTTCTTTGAATTTTCAATAAATAAAGAGTGTTTCTTGACATTATTACTTACCTTACTACCCATCCTCAAATACCAAGGCTTAGCCACCTCACAATATAGTGTAACTTCCAAGGAGTGATACCTTTGTTTGTAAAAGGAGTGAATCCCATCCAATTTCAAGTTTCCTCACCCCATTAGTACAACACCTTTCTAATCCAGCCACGTGAGTCCTTTCTTCAAAGTTATATTATCAAATCTTTTCAGGATCTCTCGTGTTTTTGAAAATATAGTGTAACTTTTAAGGAATGATGCTATTGTTTAGAAATTAGTTCAACCAAACGAGTGAATCACAATTCCACTCCAATGAATGGATTCCAGTCTTAAAAGAAGTATGTTTTGTAAAGTTGGTCTCTATTCCTCGTGGCATGGCTTAATCTATACATATGCAACCTTTATTTATAAGTCATGGCATAATTCTACCTTTATGTTCCTTTTCAATTGTAATGCCATTTTAAAGATGCTTTTCTGATCATTTATGTTTTTATTAACTTAAAAGCTATAGATTTTAGAAGTTATAAATGTGATGTAGTTTGGCTAATGCCTTTGGATTTTACAAATATAGTAAAGAGTTTATGTCACGATCCGGGGATACCCCCTAGATGTGCCACGGCGTACAAGACTCCGCGAAGTGATGAGTCCGGGATTTGGACTCATTTAGGGCTTTGTTTATATAGATTTTGTGTCCTCAAATGCTTATTTTGTGCCAATAACTGATGTTAAATCCTTGATTTTCAGGAATATGGATTGAGGAACAAAGTAAGGACACTAACAGGCAAAAAGGAACAAAACAGGCTGAAGAAATGAAAATGGGCGAGCCTGAGGATCGTCAAGACTTCTCGGTGTGTCACCAAGTGGCTCATCAGACCGCTTAAAGTTCTAGTGTGCCAAGCCCTGAATGAAAGAACCAAGTTGGCGATGAAAATGAACAGTCGGCGAATTGTTGAGTGATTTCGTGAAGCCAAGATAGATCGCCCAAACTTACAGACCTTAAGGATGCTGAATGCCAAGGCAGAAGGGCGATAGAAGAGACCAATGGGCGGCTTGCCGAGTGGTTCGGCGATCCCGACTTACTTTACCAAATGTGTTTCGTTGCTTATTTTCAGCGACTATAAATACGTTTTTTAACATTTAGATTAGGAAAAAAAAGAATCTTTAGAAGAAATTATTATTAAGTTTTGAGTATCTAGAGATAGATTAGCTTTGAGGGATTGAAAAAATTATCTTTTGAGAAATTGGAAGTGGGTCTTCAATATTCATCAAATTGGACCATTGTAAAGATGAAATCACTCTTACCCAGTTGATGGATAATAAAGTTGGTAATGGTTTTTACCTTTATATGATGTCTAGCTAAAACACCAATTCTTGGGGAGTGATTATGTGATTATGGGCTAATTTAGCTTATGGGTATTGCTAATTGTTAGTTTAAATGCTATTTAAAAGTGAATTTAGTCATTAATTGTGGATAAGACCCCATAAATATCACCCATGCTAAGCAAACCCCTTTAGATCCTCATTAATATTTATTATCCTTTGATTTCAGCCGTAGCTTAATTATCCTAGGCAACGGAACATTCACCTTTAGTCAAACATATCAAGGAAGGCAACAATATATACAATCCAAGCTAAGTATACATCATACAAGTAAACCTCATATCAAAACATACTTACTATACTTCCTTGGAGTAATCTTGTTTCATCATAAACATGCTACCTTGATTAGGGATTAGTCCCTCATATTCATACTATTCATGGAAGAGTACTTCTTTAATAGTTCAAGACAAATCATGACTAATGAATGGTCACGATTTACCAATTCAAGGCTACCAAGGAAAATCAATTTACAATGCTAGACCAAGCTACCATGTAAAGCACCTTACTATGCAAATCCAAGCTAATCAAGGAAGAGTACTATTGCTCAATCCAAGATACCATGAAATGATGTGGCCTCACCAAGTCAAGCAATCATGCAAAGCATAATGTTGTGCTTAGTTCAAGCTCCATAGGAAGGGTACGATTGCTCAATCCAAGGCTATCCATGAGTTCTATAAACTCAAGCTACCATGAAATGATGTGGCCTCACCAAGTCAAGCGGCAATGGAAAGCATTCTGTTGTGCTTAGCTCAAGCTACATTGGAAGGGTACAATTGCTCAATCCAAGGCTGTCCATGAGTTCTATCAACTCAAGCTACCATGCTTGGTCTTGTCTTACTGAGTCAAGCTATTCATAAAGGGATCATATATCACTACTTGAAGCTATCATAGTTCATACATTCTTTGATTCATTATAGGTGAGTAAGACTTTCAACCTAGAATCATTTTAATTTCTATGTGAGAAAACCTTTCACATTATACATACATACATACATACATAGGGTAGATCATATGGGTGAACCTTCCACAACAATCCTATCTACAATTCAACATTCATTATATAGCCCCCCAATCTCAAGCGCTTCTAATCATAGTTCATCATGCATACATTAGCCCCAATCATTTCATGTCTATTTACTTAATTCTCAAGAGGTTTACAATATATTTCATCAATTCCAAAATATTACATCTAAATTTCCAATTTCTCCTTTCATGGCATAAACCCAACTTTATCAAATTCACCTTAGAATCGTAGGTTAAGCGTGAATACACGTATAATCATACTAAAACATGAAATTCTATCATAAAAGAACATAAACAATCGTAAACGTTCATAATCTACTCTATTAGATCATAACCCATAACATTAGAAGAAGCCCTAATTTGACTTGGGGAATTCTTCTTCTAAATTGGGGAGAAAATGGGGG
This sequence comes from Solanum okadae, assembly GCA_036553675.1. Classification (NCBI taxonomy): domain Eukaryota; kingdom Viridiplantae; phylum Streptophyta; class Magnoliopsida; order Solanales; family Solanaceae; genus Solanum; species Solanum okadae. The sequence goes on along the minus strand of CM071687.1, from coordinate 15,118,485 downwards.
CTTCATGGATGAAAGGAGTCCATGAATGAATAAACCATCATATATTGATTACAGATCCTACCAAGCTTGAATTAATGGAGACTAGACTTGACCTAGCTAGAATGAGAAAAATCAAGAAAACCTTTATTGAGATTCTTGAATTAGTTTCTTGAAATCTCTATGACCAAGAATTATGATTTTCATTAGTGATTCATAATTATATGGAGGAATTTGAGCTGGAAAGAAGGAATTCTTTGAGAAGAACTTACCTCGAAGAAGAATCTTGAAAAAGATGAAAAAAATCTTGAAAAAGATGGAAAAAATCTTGAAAAAGATTGAAAGGATCTTGGATGGAGTCTTCTACTTTGATTTTTCCTTAGGGTTTGAGAGAAAAGAGAACGATGGATTAAAAGATGGAAATAGGATTGTTTAGGTCTTTATAGGATTTGAGAAATCCATTTTTAAGGTTTTCCTAGTGTTATGAGGAGAAGAAAATTACCTTCTTTAAAACTTTCCCGCGGCTAAAATGGTACTGCACTACACCTGTTACTAAAATGGTCATAACTTTTTACTCAAAAATTGGATTGACGTGAAATTGGTGGCATTGGAAAGATATTCAAATACCTTTAATTTTATAGGTTATGGGACACGTATTTCTTTATATTCTAAGAGATATGGTCTTTTTCAGTTGACCTTAGTAAAATCTTATGTCAAAACTTAATTGGTAAGAAAACTTTCAACTCTACTTTGTGCTAGGAGTTTCTAGTGACCTTAGTTGATATCCAAAATCATTCACACACAAAAGAATTTACCTTAACACCTAAGAAAATTAAGAGTCACTCACTACGACTTTAGACGCAATTCAAGAATGGTTTGGGCTTTACTTAGAAATTTTCGGGTTGTTACTATTGAAATGGGCAGGAGTTGTAAACATCCAGAAACAGTTTTGGAGGCCTATCTGTTTGTGTATTTCCTGACCATCTGATCTGATTAAAATGGTGCTTGCTTTGAGAACAAAAAGTATCATATTTCTAGAGTAAAGAACCTTTGTCTACACATTAAGGTGTCGCGGGGCGGGAAAGGGCAGGAGGAAAAACAAAAGAACTATTTAATGGGGTAGGGTTATTTTAATTTGATGTTTATACGATAGTCTTACTCGCTCTTTCCTACTTCGTGTATTGCATAATTTTTTTGGTAATTAAACAAGATTATTCATACCAAAGTGATAATTACATAATCAAACAGGCCTGGCCCCTCCAAAACAGTAAACAGTCTTAATAAGGTACTGAGTACAAATTCTCTTTCTATTACAATTTGCTAAGTTATCTAGTGTGTTTGAGCTTCAGATGGCTCTTCGTGAATGTCCTCAGGACATGTGGTTGAGCATATCTAAATTTGCAAGTGCACAACTATCTCTCTTGCTACCCTTGACTCTTGATATTGGCAACTCTGGATTCTTTTCATGTTCTGCTTCCTTTATATTAAAATTCTTACTGTAGCAAACAGAAAACATATTATGCCTCCCTTAGAGAAAAAAAAGTTGGTGCCTCGGGTGTGCTCTCTATTTTTGTCTAATGGCTTTCATACTTTTTCTTGTGTGATTTCTATATTGAACTGGCAGTCTGCTTCCCAAAAGATGACTCATCCAAAGTTTGCAAGGTTCAAATAAATTTAATTCATGTACATACTCTCCATTCTATTTGAAACTTCTTGATCCTCCCCTTGTCATCCAAAGCAGGAAATAATTATACTAGTCCCTTGTTAGTTTGTTTTGTTTTGTTGGCCTTGCGAACTCATTGTTGATCATTGCAGAAAATCGTTAAATAGTTAATAGATGTTGGAAGAGACTACAAGTTACTGTTGGCATGCCTTCTTTTTTTCAAACTTTAATGTTTTGCATCTTTTTTAGTAAATACTTTTGAGATTTTATGGTTCTTCTTTAAGAGTTTATTCTTTGTTTTTTAATTGACATATGTTTTTTTCTTATAGATGAAGAATTTGAATATGAAGAATATATCGTTCAACAATGTACAGAGCAAGTTGAAGTTCAAGAGGGCATTTACTTTAAGTTAGGTGTGGTTTAAATTAAAGACAATGTCTTATTATTTGTTTTTTTTGCAATTTTTCTCTTTTTAGGAGTTGATAAAGATATGTTATGCTACTTGAATATAACATATATTTAATTAGTTCTTTGTATTAACCATGAAATTTTATATAATTAATTAAATTATTTAGTTCATTTTGAGTGTTTCTGTATTCACTGTATAAGATTAAGCATAACAACAAATGAAATTAGGTCTTTTAAACTCCTTTATAATTGGCTTCTTAAAAAATTTGAATAAACAACAATCAACGACAGGAAATGTGGTCATTAATAATATTGACATTGAAATTAGAATATAATTAGCGAAAGAAATTTTGGTCGTTAAAAGTACTTGGACAAAGGGTAATCCGGTCGTTAAAAAGGCCATATAACGACCAAAATTTATGTTGTCGATAAAAAAACTTTTAACAACAGGATTTGAATTCGGTCATTAACCTTTAACATCGGGATTTTAACGACAAGCAACGATCGGATTTTTTACGGTCGTTAATGACATTTAGCGATGGGATTTGGACCTTTAAATACCATATTTCCCTTCGTTAAAGACCATTTTTCTTGTAGTGACTCAACAAGAATATAAATCATCAAATCAAGAACAAATATGATAGACTGCTTAGGTGCAACATATTATTCTCAGAACCTCCTAATTTCAAACTCACACCCAAAAGCTCTAATAAATGAAGCAGTCCTAATACAAAAGTATCTTGGTTTGAACTTTTGGTCACTCTTATTTTCAACTTTAATATCATATTCATGCAGGCAAAAAAATTCTCAACGTCTTTAAAACTCTATCTATCAATTCCTTCTATGGAGGCGTTGTTAGAGATGCCGCATTATGCAAAGTTTATGAAAGAGTTGGTTACCAAGAAGAGGAGTATGGATTTAAGACAATTGAGGTATCCCATAATTGTATCACCATTATGTCGAGCAATGTGGTTGTCAAGAAAGATAACCCAGGGGCATTCACTATTCCATGCACTATAGGGAGATTTAAATTTGCTAAAGCATTGTGTCATTTAGGGGGAAGTAACAATCTGATGCCTTATGTCATTTTCAAAAAACTTGGGCTAGGTGAGCCTAAGTCAACAACTATGCGTCTTCTCATGGCCGATCGATCTATATTGCATCCTATTGACATTTTTATGATATTTTGGTGAAGGTGGATAAGTTTATTTTTTCAGCCAACTTTGTGATCCTTGATTGCGAGATTGATGCCGAGGTTCCTATTATACTTTGTAGGCAGTTCTTGGCTACGAGAAGAGATCTTGTTGATGTAGAAAGTGGTGAGTTGAAATTTCAGGTAAATGACGAGGAAGTTACTTTCAATGCGTGTAAATCGATGAAGAAACCAAGTGATATCCAGATGGTATTGGTCATTGACGTGTTAGATGAAGCGGTTCCTAGTGTGGGTGAAGTTTCTTGTGTGGGTGAGTCTTTATCCCCGTTCTTTTGAATTTCTATGGTGAAGAAATTCAAGATTATGATGAGGTCATGGAAGCTCTATCGGGTTTGGGTTCTTATTCTAAGAATCCCTTAAAGCTTGATATCGATTTGAATAATCAGGAAATTCCTCCCGCGAAGCCATCCATTGAAGAACTGCCAAAGCTCGAGCTGAAGGTACATCCACCTCACCTTCATTTTGTGTTCTTGGGAGGTAACAAACCCTTTACCCATAATTATTGTCGCGGATTTGCTTGAATGGGAAGTACAAGTGCTTATTAATGTGTTGAAAATATATATGAAGGTCATTGGATGGACGATTGCCGATATTACAAGAGTTCCTCCCTGTATTTGTACCCATGAAATTCAATTGGATAGTGAATGTAAACCAAGTGTTTAGAATCAAAGGAGGTTAAATCCCCCAATGGAAGAAATTGTGATGAAAGAGATCATCAAGTGGCTCGATGCGGGAGTTGTCTACCCATTGCAGATAGCAAGTGGGTGAGCCCCGTGCAATGAGTTCCAAAGAAGGGTGGTATAACCGTGTTCCCAAATGAAAAAGGTGAACTTGTGCCAATGCAGCTGGTTATCGGTTGGTGTGTATGTATGGATTATAGGAAGTGAATGCACGGACCGAGAAGAATCATTTTCCAATGCCCTTTATGGATCAGATGCTTGATAGACTTGTGGGACATGGTTGGTAGTTCTTCTTGGATGGTTATTGCGGTTATAATCAAAGCTCAATTGCATAGGAAGATCAATAAAAGATGACTTTCACATGTTCATATGGGACATTTTCGTTCAAAAGAATGCCCTTTGGATTGTGTAATGCACCGATGAAGTTTCAAGGATGTACGCTCTCTATTATTGCCGATATAATAGAGGATTTGATGGAGGTCTTGATGCATGATTTTTGGTTGTGGGGAACACATTTGAAGCATGCCTTGAGCACCTTGGTATATTCTTGCAAAGATGTGTTGAAACAAACTTTGTGCTACATTGGGAGAAATGTAACTTCATAGTCAAGGAAGGTATTGCGTTGGGGCACAAAATCTCGGGAAATGGCATACAAGTTTATCAAGCTAAAGTTGAAGTTATTGCCAAGTTACCTCCTCTTATCTCGATTAAATGTGTTAGAAGTGTCTTGGGTCATGCAGGTTTCTATCGACTGTTCATAAAGATTTCTCTAAGGTGGCTCACCCTTTTTGAAAGCTACTTGAAAAAGAAAGTGTGTTTGAGTTTGAGGAATCTTGTGTCAAGGCATTTTGGTGCTAAAAACAAGAACCTCCTTTCAGCCCCTATCACTGTTTCTCCAGACTGGAGTGTTCAATTTGAGCTGATGTGCGATACAAGCGGTGTCGCTTTCCGGCTGTGCTTGGCCAACAAAAAGGAAACTTTTCTCACCCGGTCTACTACGCAAAAAAGACGTTGAATGTAGCTTAAAAGAACTATGCCGTAACCAAGGAATAGTTATTGGCCATGGTGTATGCTTCTAAAAAGTTTCGAGCTTATCTTTTGTGGACCAAAGTAGTGGTGCACACCGACCATGCAACGATCCTTAATTGATGGCTAAGAAAGATGCAGCGCCAAGATTGATTCGATGGGTGTTATTGTTGCAAGAGTTTGATTTTGAGGTCAAAGATAAAAAATGGTGTGTGAACCAATGGGCAGATCACTTGTCAAGGCTTGAAATGAATGTTGTTGTTTTCAATGAGAAAGATATTGAAGAAGACTTTTCTGATGAGTCGTTGATGGTTGTATCAAATGGTACTCCACCTTGGTATGAGGATTTTGCAAAATTATATGTTGTGTGGGATTCTTCCCGATTGGCTGAATTTTAACAAACGGAAGAGGTTTATTTTCGATGTGAAAAAGTACTTTTTTGGGATGAACCTTACCTATTTCAAGAATGTGCGGACCACATAATTAGAAGGTGTGTGTTGGAAGTTGTGATATATGTGATTCTTGATGCTTTCCATGCATCACTGGTTGGTGGACACCGTAGTGGACTATGTACAACTACTAAGGTACTTCAAAGTGGTTATTATTGGCAAACGTTTTACCAAGATGCACATTCTCTTATTCAGAAGTTTGTTTAATGCTAAAAGCAAGGAGTGTCGTGAAGGCATGTATTACCTCTAAATCATATTCTGGAGGTAGAGTTGTTCGATGTTTGGGGAATTGACTTTATGGGGCCTTTTGTGAGTTCGTATGGGAACAAGTACATTCTAGTGGATGTTGACTATGTTTCTAAATGGGTAGAGGTTGTGGCATTACCTAATAAATAAAGGAGAAGTGTTGTGCAATTCCTCAAACCCCTAAGTAGGATATAGTCCTTAAGGTTTAGGCCATACAGTTTAGTGTTTTTTTAGGGTATAGAATTTAGGTCCTAAGGTATAGGGTATAGTGTTTAGATCCTACAGTTTATGGTTTTTTAGGAGTTTTTTTTTTAGGGTTTTTGGGGTTTTTTAGGATCTATAGTTTGGTGTTTTTTAGGTTTGGGGTTCTTCTTAGCATTTAGGGCTTTCGGTTTTTAAGGTTTAGAAATTTTTAAGGTTTTCATTAGTGTGTTTTTAGGGTATTTAAGATTAAATTTTTAGGGGTTTTAGGGGATTTTAGTATTTTGTAGGGATTAGGGCTTCTTAGGGTTTTTTAGTATTTTTTAGTGCTTAGGGTTTAGCTTTTAGGCCCTAAGGCTTAGGGTTTACGATTTAGGGTGTGGGCTTTAAGCCCAAAGATTTAGGGTTTAGGGTATAGTCCATAAGGTTAAGGCCCTACAGTTTAGGGTGTTTTTAGGGATTAGTATTTAGGTCTCAAGGTGTAGGGTATAGAGTTTAGATCCTACAAATGAGGGGTTTTAGGGTTTTTAAGGGTATTTTTAGAGTTTAAAGTTTCGGGGTATTTCAGTTTAGTTTTTTTTAGCTTTTATGGTTTAGGGCTTTGGGTTCTTTAGATTTAGGGGTTTTTAAAGTTTTCTTAAGGTTGTTTTAGGGGTTTTGTATGTTTTTTAGAGGTTAGGGTTTCTTATGGGTTTTTAGACTTTTATTTAGGGTTTAGTGTTTCTTAGGTTTCATTAGGGCTTAGGGTTTAGGGTTTCTTCGAGTTTAGGGTTTATGCGCTAATGTTTAGGGTATATGATTTAGGGTTTACGCCTTAAGGTTTAGTGGTTACGCTCTAAGGTTTAGGGTTTAGGGTATAGTCTTTAAGGTTTAGATCCTAGGGTTAAGGGGTTTTTAGTGTTTAGGATTTAGACCCTAAGTTTTAGGGTATAGACTTTAGATCCAATGGTATTGGGGTTTTTAGGATTGTTAGGGTTAAATAAGGTTTTTAGAGTTTAAAGTGTAGGGTTTTTTTAGGATTTTTTAGGTTTAGGTTTTTTAAAATTTTTTAAAGGATTTTTAGTGTATTTAGGGTTTTTTAGGGTTTCTTAGCGTTTTTATGGTGTTTTTAGGATTTCATAGAGGTTTTAAGGTGTTTTTAGTGTTTAGGGTTTCTTGGGGGGTTTTTTATGATTTTTAAGGGTTTTTTAGGGTTTAGATTCAGATCCTAAGGTTTAGGGTTTTTGATTTAGTGTTTACGGTTTAAGCCCTACGGTTTAGGATTAAGGGTATAGTCCTTAAGGTTTAGGCCCTACGATTTAGGGTTTTTTTTTAGTGTTTAGGTTTTTTTTTTTATGTTTTAGGATTTGGGCCTTCAAGTTTAGCGTATAAAGTTTAGATCCTACATTTTATGATATTTTAGGGTTTAAAGTTTAGGGATTACTAGGTTTAGGTTTTTTAGGGTTTCGGTTTTAGGGCTTTGTGTTCTTTAGGTTTAGGTGTTTTTAAGGTTTTCTTTTGGGTATTTTTAGGTTTTTTTTTTTCATGTTTAGGGATTTTAGGGTTTTAAGGATTTTTTTTTTTGCTTTTTTTAGTTTATTTAAGGGTTTAGGGTTTCTTTGGGTGTTAAGGGTATTTTAGGGTTTAGGGTTTCTTAGGGCTAAGGTTAAGAGTTTAGATTTTAGGCCTTAAGGTTAAGGGTTTATGATTAAGGATCTAGGGTTTAAGCCCTAAGGTTTAGGGTTTAGGTTAGAGTCTTTAAGGTTTAGGCCCTACGGTTTAAGGATTTTTTAAGTTATAGAGTTTAGCTCCTACGATTTAGGTTTTTTTAGGGTTTTAAGTTTAGTTTTTTTTTGGGTTTAGGGTTTAGGAGTCTTTAAGGTTTTCCAATTGTTTTAGGAGATTTTGTAGGGTTTAGGTTTTTATTTTTATTTTAACGACCCTTGGAGAGGTCAGGGCTTAGTAACACCCAAGGCCTTATCATCGATAAAAAAAACAAAATACAAGGAGGGGGACTTAAACCTTACGTACATCCTATGGTAATTCCAGAGTTGGTAGCCTACTAAGGTTATCCAACTCTTCCCCTTACTAGAAATGAAACCTCTCATCTAAGCACCTATCTGAGAGGACTCCTCTCAATACCAAGATTCTAGGGAAGCATAAATGTGGGAGATTCTCCCTTTAGAAGTAAAAGAAAAATTTCTTCATAAAAGCTATAACTTAAACAAGAGACAACCAATGTGAAGATGATTGGGGGATAACAAAAAGAAACTTGTGGGAGCTTGGGATCCATCATAGGCCTAATATGATATACTACTCAAGGAGGTTCTTTAATCCTCTTCATATTTTTTCTTCTGAAGCATGTCATACCTGCCTTGTCAAGTTGAAGATATGTTGTTGCTTCCTTTGGGAGCTGCTGGATGCTGAAGTAAACTTGAGGGCTGGTGATTTAGTGACTATGCTTGGAGAGGGAATCTTCCACGATGTTGGTTTCTCTGAGAGTGTGTATACATTTAAAATGAGGGATATGAGTGATGAGGTTGTGAAGCTTCTGCATTTGGGATGTAATATTCCATGGAGGGGTTGATTTGAGCATCAGCCAGTCGACTAGCAGCTGGGAATCAACTTCTAGGATCACCTTGTTATAATTGAGTTTAGCTCACCATGCTATGTCAAAAACAACAGCCTCTACCTCTTCCTGGTTATTGGTACCTCCCCTCAAAGGAACTGTATAAGCAAAGATCAATTCCCCATTGGGGCTTCTGAGAATACCCCAACCCATATTCTGCCCGGATTTCTTAGTGCACTTCCATCAGTGTTGAGTTTTACCCACCTATAAGGAGGTTTAATCCATTGGACAAGTGTAATTTAGTGTCGCGAGTGCATTTCTCAATGAGGAGTACAAGTTTCTTCTAGCTTGAAGGTCAAGTGATATGAGGAAGAAAAAGTGTGGAGCATCTTGAAAGTATCCTTAAACACTGAAAACTTGACCCTAGCAATATTGGATTGTTTGCCCCCATACTTTCTTGCACACCTATTCATCCACAAGTTCCAGCAAATAAAGATGGGATTGAATTGGAGAATAAGTTTATTTGCCTCATTTTTGTAGTTAGTATTCCACTATCTCATGACCAGGTATTTAAGTTGAATAAAATCAGTTTGGATGCCTAGGTAATCAACAAAGAATTTCCAGAAAGTTTTGGCAAACATTCCAGAATTAAAGATATGATCAATGGTATCCACTCCTAGAGAATGACAACATAAACAGTCTACAGGTTCAATTCCAAAGCTGGAGAGTTTTTCATTTGTAGGAAGCTTGCCTTTGAATGCCCTCCATAGTAGAAAATAATGTTTGAAGGAAATGTTTCTATGCCATGTGTTGGTGTCAAATTTGGTCTTTGTTCTTTTTTCTCTAATGGAATTCCAAGTAGAGGAACTGGTGAACTTACCATTGATTTTGAGGCTCCACACTGGATGGTCTGGAATACCCTGCTGATGAGTCCATAATTTGGACTCATTTAGGGCTATATTTGAAAGAATTAGTGTCCTCAAATGCATATTTTGTCTCAATATCTAATAGAAATCCTTAAAATTTAGGATTTGGAGTTTGAGGCAAAGGATGGACAGTAGTTCGCAAGAAGGAACAAGGCGGCTGAAAATAACGAAGAAATGAAGGCCTAAAGATCGCCGAGCCCAGTTTGCGAGTCGCCGATTGGCCTGGATATCGCCTTTTATTCTAGTGCGCTGAGCCCTGAAGGAAAAGGTCAAGTTGGCGATGAAATAGAGTAGTCGACGTGTCGCCAAATAGTTCCGCGAAGCAGTACCATATCGCCCAACGACTCAAAATGCGAAGAGGCTAAAGGCTAAAGTAAGAAGGCGATGAAATCGACCAAATGGCGGATCGCCGAATGTATCGACTATCCCGACTAACTTCGCCGAAGGGTCCTTCGCAACACATTTTCAAACACTATAAATACTGGTTTAAATTTCTAGCTCAGTATCATATGATTATTATTATTAGAACTTTTTACAGTTTTTTAGAGAGTTTAAGTTTTAGAGGGTTTTAGAAGACTTTGTTCTAAGACCTTGAAGATTCAAAGGGTTTTAACTCCAAGAAGTTGGACTTGGGTCTCGAAGATTTTTCACTCTTGATGTGTTTTTAGACTTAATCTTTCATACCCAGTTGATAGAAACTAATATTGGTATAAATTTTTATATCTTTTACATGTCTAGCTAAAACCCCAATTCTTGGGGTGTGATTTGGTGAATATGGGTTAGATTATATGTTGGGTCTTGCTTTTTGATGGTTTATTTGTTGTTTAGATGTGATTTGATTTAGTAGTTGCGGTGGAACTTAATGAAATTTTAGTTGCAAATACGCTTTCACCTTTGTGTTTTCGGCTTGCTCAAGAGAGAGGTCGTAAAACTATAAATTGATGGCCGGTGGGATTGGGTCAACATAAGGTTTAGCTCGAGAGAGTGAAGCCTAGTCCTTCTTCCACACACTCAGCTCGAGAGAGTGAGTGGGCTAAGGCGGAGGCTGTTATTCATGCGGTAACTCGGTGTTCGAGAAAAATCGAGTTGATTCGGGGTAAGTTGGTCGAGAGAGAATTTACCCCCACTATAGTCTAGCCTAGTCACAAATATTCAACTTATTTATTATCAAAAGCATGTACCCAATAGTTTAGTTTATCCCGTATTCTTATCACATCCCAAGAATCCCCTCTCCTTGATTAGTACTCCTTATATTTTCACTATTTTTTGTTTACTTGTGACAAACCCCCATTGTTAATTGACACTCTTGTGTCACCCCTTAGATTTAACATGTTCTTATTCGATAATGTTATTAGCTATGAATTGTTAGGACTAAAATTTATTTTTCTATTAATTCTCAAAGCCACTCCCTGGGACTCGACCCCAACCCTTGGTTGGGTTACTTAACTATTGTATGATCGTAGACACTTGCATTGGATATTGTGTCTTGATTATGCAAACATCAAAATGTCGTCGCTGCCTGGGAGTGGTGTTAGTTGAGAATTTTTATTTAAGTTGAATTTTGTTCTTGTTAATTATAGTTGAACTTACTTAATTTTTAGTTTTGGTTTTTGTGTTGCTGTTTTGAACAGAAAAATTGGGCATATCTGCTGGCAATGGTGACCCAATAGACCACCCTCCTCTGAAAATGATGATGCTAAGGGATAACATCCTAAGTTTTTATAAATTGGAGGGAGAGTCAGTTTATGAGTTGTGGCAAAGGTTTAAGGCTCTCTTGCAGTAGTGCCCGATTCATGGAATTCCAGATAAGATGCTTCTGGATTGTCTCTACCCAGAGCTGGAAGAGGGGTTGCTTTATGAATGTGAGGCAAACCCCACTAATGGAACTTAAGTAGGGACTTGTGTCGTCCCACGACGTTAACTAAGGCGCTGCTTGGGAAGCAACCCAAGACCCTTAACGCTTTACTTTTGCCTTAAGAAATAATGGTGTGTTGTTTGTGTAGGTCGAAGTGGGAAAGTTGTTGAAAAGGGCATATTGGCGAGCAAAAGGTCCAGTCGTCGCATAGCCGAAGAGGTCGGTGACCCCGACCCAGACCGCCGTTGGACTCAAGATAATTTTACATTGGAGTCTGTAAAAGTCGGCGAGCCCAGGAAATTATTGGCGAATCGCCGACCTGGTCGGCGATTCCGATCTAATCCACCGTTTGGACCCCATATCAACTGAGGATCCTGTAACACTCGGCGAGGTAAGTGACCACTTGGTGTCTCACTGAGTAGGTCGGTGAGCACGACTAATATCAGCGAATGGACGGAAACTGGATGGTTTCTTAAAAGGACAAAGGTTTAAACCTTTAAACTCTTCACTTTTCCTCACTTTCAATCGTCACAAACTCACACCCGCACCTTTGTTTCTATATTTTTGCAATTTTAAAGTATTTTAGTCGTTGATTTGTGTTCGAAGTGGATTACATTGCCACCTAGAATTTCAAAAGTATTTTAATCGGCATCTAAGGTTGGTTTTCCAAACCCGAAATTTATTTTTAGCAATTTTGTGCTTATTTGCAATAAATCTTATCTTAGTGATGCGTGCTAGGCCTCTCTGATCTTAAATGTTTTTGCTTATGCCTGTGAAAATCTTGCCCGTAGTGTTTATATTGTTAACATGCCATATTTTTGTGCCTTAAAATCGGTTAAATCTTGTGGGGTAGTGCTTGTATGTTGTTGAGTCTATCAAGGAAAAGTCTGAGTATCCCGAAGATATGGTAAAGACCAATAATGTGACGCCACCCAGGAAAAAAGCACGGGATATCACAATAAATGAAGGGGAGGGGGTCAAATCCTCCCAAGAAGGGAAGACAAGAACCTCCACCTGGAAATAAAGGTAAGGGAAAGAGGCCCACTTCTGACAAGAAGATCACTACCAAAGATCCTAATGTTCCTTCATGGGTGCAGGGATTCTATGCAGCTGTGCAAGTCTTTTTGGCGGATACACCCTTGGCAGCTCTTAGTGGGTCTGGTACTGCTGTTTCTTCTGAGGCGACTACGGGTACTGAGACCCAGGACCAGAGTGATGCACCGGGCACTGATGCCCATACAAATAGAGCGAATGTGTAGACAGGACACCCTCTTTACCTCCCTCTCTGTCTTACTTTATTTCACTTTTGGATATTTTTATTTGCATTTGATGACAAATGTTTTATTTGTGGTGGGGTGAGGCCCACCTCTTGTGATTTTGTGACTCTCTAGTTTTGTTTATATATTAGGTTGTCAACTGAAATTGTGTTTTATACACTGCATTTTGTGGATTTTTAAGCTTGTGGTTCCGTATTTTATATTGCAAAATGATTTTGACCATTCCAAAAAATTTTGCCACCCATCTGTGTTGAATGTCGATGCTCTTTCATAAATTTGAGCATCGGTTCCAATCAATACGAATGACTTGAATAGTGCTCTTAATCGAACAAACATTAATGTATGACTACGATGAGGCCAAATGAAGTTATATATACAATATGTGAATTCTTTGCATCTCGTTGTGACTTGCCAATTATTAAATCGAGTCTCTTGTGATGATCATTGCACACTAGCGAAAGTGTGCAATGTTGTTTGACTTTAGTGTCGATGCCTTGTGTGATGAGCTTACTATGATCCATGCATGATAACACCTAGAGTTTGCCCCGTTGGTCCGGTCGACTAAGTAAGACTATCTTCTGATATGATCTTAGGGAACTTCGAAGAGTGTAAGCCAATTTGACATATACCTATTTTGTGGCCTACCTTGTGAGTGTGTGAACCTCTCTTGAACAACCCTTCAACCTTAACTTTCTTTGGAAAAAACTTGATGACAACATGACCGTTCTTAACCCATTACCCTTAATCCTCGTGAATCGTGGTTGATTGAATAGCCAACTTAGGCCAAAAGCCTAAGTTGGGGGTGTGGTGAAAAGAAAAGGTAAAGCCAAAAAAGGCAAGGAAAGTCTCCTTTAACCCATGGTGTTGAGAAAAATTGAGCCCCTCCATATAAAAAAAAAGAAGAGAAAAAAAGAAAAAGAATGAAAAAGAAAAGTTGTGGAATAAAGTTGAAAAGTATAAAAGAAATGGGGTTCCCAAACAATCCATGGGAAGTGAATAATAGGATGACTTATGAGCACTAAAGAAAATGATGAAACTAGAAGAAAGGATGTGTTGTGAGCACCACATTTGATGAGGATAAAACTCATTGAGCCTAAATTACAAGCCTTAAAAAGACCTTTTTGATCTTGAGTGAGCTGAAACAAATGTCGATTGGGAAATACGAGCAAACTTATGGGTTAAAATATGCATTGTGTACCTCTTTTTGAGTGTGAGCGTTGCATTTGATTCCAAAACTTTAAATTATGAACAATTGTGTGATTTGGAATCTTTCTTTGTGTGAGGGCATTTGAACACTTTTGTTGATCTTGAACTTGCATTTTAAGCACGTATTGTAAGCATGAGATTCTTTGATAATGGATAATCACAACTTGAATCTTTGAATACACAATTGATCTTTGCATGAATAAATTGAGTCTTGTTGTGTGCATTCATGATTGATTCTTGTGTAGCACTGTTTGAGACACCCTTTCTGAACAGTTGAACTCGAGTTGCTTGAGGACAAGCAAAAGTTTAAGTTGGGGGTGATAATGAGTCCATAATATGGACTCATTTAGGGCTATATTTTGATAGAATTAGTGTCCTCAAATGCATATTTTTTCTCAATATCTGATGAAAATCGTTAAGTTTCAGGTATTTGGAGTTTGAGGCAAAGCATGGATACTACTTGGCAAGAAGGAACAAGGCGGCTGAAGAGAACGAAGAAATGAAGGCATGAAGATCGGCGAGCCTAGTTGGTGAGTCGCCGATCGGCCTGGAGATCGCCTTTTGTTCCAGTGCGCTGACACCTGAAGGAAAAAGTCAAGTTGGCTATGAAATGTAGAAGTCGGCGTGTCACCAAATAGTTCCGCGAAGAAGTACCATATCGCCTAACGACTCAAAATGCGAAGAGGCTAAAGGCCAAAGCAGGAAGGCGATGAAATTGACCAAACAACGGATCGACTAATGTATCGACGATCCCCACTAAGTTCGCTGAAGGGTCCTTCGCAGCACATTTTCAAACACTATAAATACTAGTTTAAATTTCTAGCTTTGTATCATATGATTATTATTATTAGAACTTTTTACAGTTTTTTAGAGAGTTTAAATTTTAGAGGGTTTTAGAAGACTTTGTTCTAAGACCTTGAAGATCCAAAGGGTTTCAACTCCAAGAAATTGGACTTGGGTCTCGAATATTCTTCACTCTTGACGTGTTTTTAGACTTAATCTTTCATACCCAATTGATGGAAAGTGATATTGGTATAAATTTTTATCTCTTTTACATGTCTAGCTAAAACCCCAATTCTTGGGGTGTGATTTTTTGAATATGGGTTAGATTATCTGTTGGGTCTTGCTTGTTGATGGTTTATTTGTTGTTTAGATGTGATTTCATTTAGTAGTTATGGTGGAACTTAATGAAATTGTAGTTGCAAATACCATTGCATCTAAGGCGGAGGCTATTATTCATACAATAACTTGGTGTTCGAGAGAAACCGAGTTGATTCGGGGTAAGTTGCTCGAGAGAGAATTTGCCCCCACTATAGTCTAGCCTTGTCACAAATATTCAACGTATTTATTATCAAAAGCGTGTACCCAATAGTTTAGTTTATCCCGTATTCCTATCACATCCCAAGAATCCCCTCTTCTTGATTAGTACTCCTTATATTTTCGTTGATTTTTATT
The DNA here is from genome assembly GCA_036553675.1 of Solanum okadae. Lineage (NCBI taxonomy): Eukaryota > Viridiplantae > Streptophyta > Magnoliopsida > Solanales > Solanaceae > Solanum > Solanum okadae. Next base: position 15,103,356 of record CM071687.1, on the reverse strand, counting down.
TACTTGTGACAAACCCCCATTGTTAATTGACATTCTTGTGTCACCCCTTAGATTTATCATGTTCTTATTCGCTAATGTTATTAGCCATGACAAGTTAGGACTAAATTTTATTTTTCTATTAATTCTCAAATTCACTCTCTTGGGACTCGACCCCAACCCTTGGTTAGGTTACTTTACTAATGTACGATCGTAGACACTTGTATTGAAAGTTGTTTCTTGATTACACAAACATCAAAATGGCGCCGCTGCCAAGGAGTGGTGTTAGTTGAGAATTTTAGTTACGTTGAAATTTTTTTCTTGTTAATTATAGTTGAACTTATTTAATTTTTAGTTTTGGTTTTTGTGTTGCTGTTTTGAACAGAAAAATTGGGTATATCTGCTAGCAATGGTGACCCAATAGACCACTCTTATCTGAAAATGATGATGCTAAGGGATAACATCCTAAGTTTCTATAAATTGGAGAGTGAGTCAGTTTATGAGTTGTGGCAAAGGTTTAAGGCTCTCTTGCAGCAGTGCCCGATTCATGGAATTTCAGATAAGATGCTTCTGGATTGTCTCTACCCAGAACTGGAAGAGGGGTTGCCTTATAAATGTGAGGCAAACCCCACTAATGGAACTTAAGTGGGGACTTGTGTCGTGCCACAACGTGTAAGGCGCTGCTTGGGAGGCAACCCAAGACCCCTAATTGCTTTACTTTTGCCTTAAGAAATAATGGTGTGTTGTTTGTGTAGGTCGAAGTGGGAAATTTGTTGAAAAGTGAAGATTGGCGAGCAAAAGATCCAGTCGGCGTATCGCCAAAGAGGTCGGTGACCCCGACCCAGACCGCCGTTGGACTCAAGACAATTTTACATTGGAGTTTATATAAGTCGGCGAGCCCAGGAAATTATTGGCGAATCGCTGACTAGGTCGGCGATCCCGATCTAATCCGTTGTTCAGAACCCCACATCAACTGAGGATCCTGTAAAACTCCGCGAGGTAAGTGACCACTTGGCATGTCACCGAGTAGGTTGATGAGCATGACTAATATCGCCGAATGGACGAGGACTGGATGGTTTCTTAAAAGGCCAAAGGTTTAAACTTTTAAACTCTTCACTTTTCCTCACTTTCAATCGTCACTAACTCTCACCCGCACCTTAGTTTCTATATTTTTGAAATTTTAAAGTATTTTAGTTGTTGATTTGTGTTCGAAGTGGATTACATTGCCGCCTTGCATTTCAAAAGTATTTTAATTGGCATATAAGGTTGGTTTTCCAAACCCCGAATTCATTTTTAGCAATTTTGTACTCATTTGCAATGATCTTATCTTAGTGATGTGTGTTGGGCCTCTCTGATCCTAATTGTTTTTTCTTATGCCTGTGAAAATCTTGCTCGTAGTATTTATATTGTTGACATCCCGTATTTTTGTGCCTTAAAATCGGTTAAATCTTGTGGGGTTACTCTTGCATGTTGTTGAGTCTAGCAGAGAGAAGTCTGAGTATCTCGAATATATGGTAAAGACCAATATTGTCATGCCACCCCGAAAAAGAGCACGGGATATCACAATAAATGAAGGGGGGAGGGGGGGGGGAATCCTCCCAAGAAGGGAAGACAAGAACCTTCACTTGCAAATAAAGGCAAAGGAAAGAGGCCCACTTCTAATAGGAAGACCACTATCAGAGATCCTAATGTTCTTTCGTGGGCTCGAGGATTCTATGCAGCTGTGCAGGCCTTTTTGGCGGATACACCCTTGGCATCTCCTAGTGGGTTTTGTACTGCTATTTCTTCTGAGGAGACTCTGGGTACTGAGACCCAGGACCAGAGTGATGCACCGGGCACTGATGCCCATACAAATAGAGCGACTGTGTAGATAGGACCCCCCCTTTACCTCCCTCTCGGTCATACATTATTTCACTTATGGATATTTTTGTTGGCATTTCAAGACAAATGTTTTTTTGTGGTGGGGTGAGGTCCACCTCTTCTGATTTTGTAACTCTCTGGTTTGTTTATATGTTGGGTTGTGAGCTGAAATTGTGTTTTATACACAACATTTTGTGGATGTTTAGGCTTGTTGATCCGTATTTTATATTGCAAAATGATTTTGACCATTCTGAAATTTTTTGCCACCCGTTCTGTGTTGAATGTGGTTGTTCTTTCGCAAATTTGAGTATCGGTTCCGATCAATACCGATGACTTGAATAGTGCTCTTCATCGAACAAACATAAATGTGCGGCTACGATGAGGCCAAATAAAGTTGCATAGATAGTATGTGAATTCTTTGCATCTCGTTGTTACTAGCCAATTATTAAATCGATTCTCTTAAGATGATCGTTCCACACTAGCGAAAATGTGAAGTCTTGTTTGACTTTAGTGTCGATGCTCTGTGTGATGAGCTTACTGTGAACCATGCATGATAACACCCAGGGTGTTCCCCGTTGGTCCGGTTGACTAAGTAAGGCTATCTTTTGATAAGATCTTAGGCAACTTCGAAGAGTGTAAGCCAATTTGACATAAACCTCTTTTGTGGCCTACCTTGTGAGTGTGTGAACCTCTCTTGAACACCCCTTGAACCTTACCTTTCTTTGGAAAAAACTTGATGACAACATGACCTTTCTTAACCCATTACCCTTAATCCTCGTGAATAGTGGTTAATTGAATAGCCAACTTAGGCCAAAATCCTAAGTTGGGGGTGTGGTGAAAAGAAAAGGGAAAGCCAAAAAAGGCAAGGAAAGTCTCCTTTAACCCATGGTGTTAAAAAAAAAAGAAGAGAGAAAAAGAAAAAGAATGAAAAAGAAAAGTTGTGGAATAAAGTTGAAAATTATAAAAGAAATGGGGTTCCCAAACAATCCATGGGAAGTGAATAATATGATGACTTATGAGCACTAAAGAAAATGATGAAAGAAGAGGAAACGAAGTGTTGTGAGCACCACATTTCATGACGATAAAAGTCATTGAGCCTAAATGACCATACCTTTGCACTCATCACAATTACAAGCCTTAAAAAGGCCTTTTTGATCTTGAGTGAGCTGAAACAAATGTCAATTGGAAAGTACGAGCAAACCTATGGGTAAAATTATGCATTGTGTTCCTCTTTGTGAATATGAGCATTGCATTTGATTCCAAAACTTTAAATTGTGAACAATTGTGTGAATATGGAATCTTTCTTTGTGTGAGGGCATTTGAACACTTTTGTTGAGCTTGAACCTGCATTTTAAGCAAGTATTGTGAGCATGAGATTCTTTGATAATGGTGAGTCACAACTTGAATCTTTGAGTACACAATTGATCTTTGCATGAATAAAGTGAGTCTTGTTGTGTGTATTCATGATTGATTCTTGTGTAGTACTATTTGAGGCACCTTTTTTGAACAGCTGAACTCGAGTTGCTTGAGAACAAGCAAAAGTTTAAGTTGGGTGATGTTGATGAGTCCACAATACAAACTCATTTAGGGCTTTATTGTGATAGAATTAGTGTCCTCAAATGCATATTTTTTCTCAATATCTGATGAAAATCCTTATGTTTGAGGTATTTGGAATTTGAGGTAAAGCATGGACACTACTTGGCAAGAAGGAACATGGTGGCTGAAAAGAACGAAGAAATGAAGGCATGAAGATCGGCAAGCCCAGTTGGTGAGTCGCCGATCGGCCTGGAGATCGCCTTTTGTTCCAGTGCGCTGGGCCCTGAAGGAAATGGTCAAGTTGGCGATGACATGGAGTAGTCGGCGTGTCGCCAAATAGTTCCGTGAAGCAGTACCATATCGCCCAACGACTCAAAATGCGAAGAGACTAAAGGCTAAAGCAGGAAGCCAATGAAATTGACCAAACAGCGAATCGCCGAATGTATTGACGATCTCGACTAACTTCACCGAAGGGTCCTTCGCATCACATTTTCAAAAACTATAAATACCGGTTTAAATTTCTAGCTTAGTATCATATGATTATTATTATTACAGATTTTTACAGTTTTTTAGATAGTTTAAATTTTAGAGGGTTTTAGAAGACTTTGTTCTAAGACCTTGAAGATTCAAACGGTTTCAACTCCAAGAAATTAGACTTGGGTCTCGAAGATTATTCACTCTTGACGTATTTTTAGACTTAATCTTTCATACCCAGTTAATGGAAACTGATATTGGTATAAATTTTTATCTTTTTTACCTGTCTAGCTAAAACCCCAATTCTTGGGTGTGATTTTGTGAATATGGGTTAGATTATTTGTTGGGTCTTGCTTGTTAATGGCTTATTTCTTGTTTAGATGTGATTTCATATAGTAATTGTGGTGGAACTTAATGAAATTGTAGTTGCAAATACCATTTCACCTTTGTGTTTTCGGCTTGCTCGAGAGAGAGGTCGTAAAACTATGACTACTAAATTGATGGCCGGTGAGATTGTGTCGACCTGAGGTTCAGCTCGAGAGAGTGAACCCTAGTTCTTCTTCCACACACTCAGCTCGAGAGAGTGAGTGGGCTACAACAGAGGCTATTATTCATGCGATAACTCGATGTTCGAGAGAAACCGAGTTGATTCTGGGTAAGTGGCTCGAGAGAGAATTTACCCTCACTATAGTCTAGCCTAGTCGCAATTATTCAATGTATTTATTATCAAAAGCATGTACCCAATAGTTTAGTTTATCCCATATTCCTATCACAGCCCAAGAATCCTCTCTCCTCGATTAGTACTCCTTATATTTTCGCTGATTTTTGTTTACTTGTGACAAACCCCATTGTTAGTTGACACTCTTGTGTCACCCCTTAGATTTAACATGTTCTTATTCGATAATGTTATTATCTATGACTAGTTAGGACTAAGTTTTATTTTTCTATTAATTCTCAAAACCATTCCCTTGGGACTCGATCCCAACCCTTGGTTGGGTTACTTTACTATTGTATGGTCCTAGACACTTGCATTGGAAGTTGTGTCTTGATTATGCAATCATCAAAATAGTCCCGCTGCAGAGGAGTGGTGTTAGTTGAGAATTTTAGTTAAGTTGAATTTTGTTCCTATTAATTATAGTTGAACTTATTTAATTTTTAGTTTTGGTTTTTGTGTTCTTGTTTTGAATAGAAAAATTGGGCATATCTGCTAGCAATGGTGACCTAATAGACCACCCTCCTCTGAAAATGATGATGCTAACGGATAACATCCCAAGTTTCAATAAATTGGAGAGTGAGTTAGTTTGTGAGTTGGGGCAAAGGTTTAAGGCTCTCCTGCAGCAGTGCTTGATTCATTGAATTCCACATAAGATGCTTCTGGATTGTCTCTACCCACATCAACTGAGGATCCTGTAAAACTCGTCGAGGTAAGTGACCACTTAGTGTGTTACCGAGTAATTGTTTTTGTTTATGCCTGTGAAAATCTTGCCCGTAGTGTTTATATTGTTAACATCCCGTATTTTTGTGCCTTAAAATAAGTTAAATCTTGTGGGGTTGTTCTTGCATGTTGTTGAGTCTAGCAGGGAGAAGTCTGAGTATCCCGAAGATATGGTAAAGACCAATATTGTCATTCCACCCCAGAAAAGAGCACGGGATATCACAATAAATGAAGGGGGGTCAAATCCTCCCAAGAAGGGAAGATAAAAACCTCCACCTGGAAATAAAGGCAAGGGCAAGAGGCCCACTTCTGACTAGAAGACCACTATCAGAGATCCTAATGTTCCTTCCTGGGCTCGGGGTTTCTATGCAGAGCTGTGCAAGCCTTTTTGGCGGATACACCCTTGGCAGCTCCTAGTGGGTTTGGTACTGCTGTTTCTTCTGAGGCGACTCCAGGTACTGAGACCCAGGAAAAGAGTGATGCACCTAGTACTGATGCCCATACAGATAGAGTGACAGTGTAGGCAGGACCCCCTATTTACCTCCCTCTCTGTCTTATTTTATTTCACTTTTGGATATTTTTGTTTACATTTGAGGTCAAATGTTTTATTTGTGGTGGGGTGAGGCCCACCTTTTGTGATTTTGTGACTCTCTATTTTTGTTTATATATTGGGTTGTGAGCTGAAATTGTGTTTTATACACTGCATTTTGTGGATTTATAAGCTTGTGGATCCGAATTTTATATTGCAAAATGATTTTGACCATTCCAAAAAATTTGCCACCCCTTCTGTGTTGAATGTGGCTGTTCTTTCACAATTTTGAGTATCGGTTCCAATCAATACCGATGACTTGAATAGTGATCTTAATCAAACAAACATGAATGTGCGGCGATGATGAGGCCAAATGAAGTTGCATAGACAATATGTGAATTTTTTGAATCTCGTTGTGACTAGCCAATTATTAAATCGAGTCTCTTGTGTTGATCGTTGAACACTAGCGAAAGTGTGAAGTCTTGTTTGACTTAGTGTGGATGCCTTGCGTGATGAGCTTACTTTGAACTATGCATGATAGCACCTACAGTGTGCCCCGTTGGTCTGGTCGACTAAGTAAGGCTATCTTTTGATATGATCTTAGACAACTTCGAAGGGTGTGAGCCAATTTGACATATACCTCCTTTGTGACCTATCTTGTTAGTGTGTGAACCTCTCTTGAACACCCCTTGAACCTTACCTTTCTTTGGAAGAAACTTGATGGCAACATGACCTTTCTTAACCCATTACCTTTAATCCGCGTGAATCGTGGTTGATTGAATTGCCAACTTAGGCCAAAAGCCTAAGTAGGGGGTGTGGTGAAAAGAAAAGGGAAAGCCAAAAAAAAAGGCAAGGAAAGTCTCCTTTAACCCATGGTGTTGAGAAAAATTGAACTCCTCCATATAAAAAAGAAGAAGAGAGAAAACGAAAAAGAATGAAAAAGAAAAGTTGTGGAATAAAGTTGAAAAGTATAAAAGAAATGGGGTTCCCAAACAATCCATGGGAAGTGAACAATATATGACTTATGAGCACTAAAAAATGATGAAAGAAGAGGAAAGGAAGTGTTGTGAGCACCACATTTCATGAGGATAAAAGTCACTAAGCCTAAATGACCTTACCTTTGGACTCATCCCCATTACAAGCCTTAAAAAGGCAATTTTGATCTTGAGTGAGCTGAAACAAATGTCGATTGGAAAAAACGAGCAAACCTATGGGTAAAATTATGCATTGTGTTCCTCTTTTTGAGTGTGAGCGTTGCATTTGATTCCAAAACTTTAAATTGTGAACAATTGTGTGAATATGGAATCTTTATTTGTGTGAGGGCATTTGAACACTTTTGTTGAGCTTGAACTTGCATATTAAGAAAGTATTGTGACCATGAGATTCTTTGATAATGGTGAGTTACAACTTGAATCTTTTACTACACAATTGATATTTTCATGAGTAAAGTGAGTCTTGTTGTGTGGATTCATGACTGGTTCTTGTGTAGCACTTTTTGAGACACTCTTTTTGAACAACTAGTCTTGAGTTGCTTGAGGGAAAGCAAAATTTTAAGTTTGGGGTGTTGATGAGTCCACAATTTGGACTCTTTTAGGGCTATATTTTGATAGAATTAGTGTCGTCAAATGTATATTTTGTCTCAATATCTGATGAAAATCCTTAAGTTTCAGGCATTTGGAGTTTGAGGTAAAGCTTGGACAATACTTGGCAAGAAGGAACAAGGCGGCTGAAAAGAATGAAGAAATGAAGATCGGCGAGGCCAGTTGGCGAGTCGCCGATCGGCCTGTAGATCACCTTTTGTTCCAGTGTGCTGAGCCTTGGAAGAAAAGGTCAAGTTGGCGATGAGATGGAGCAGTCGGTGTGTCACCGAATGGTATCTTGAAGCAGTACCATATTGTTGAACGACTCAAAACGCGAAGAGGCTAAAGGATAATGTAGGAAGGCGATGAAATCGACCAAATGGCGGATCGCCGAATGTATCGATGATCCCGACTAACTTCGCCGAAGGGTCCTTCGCAGCACATTGTCAAACAGTACAAATACTTGTTTAAATTTCTAGCTTAGTATCATATCATTATTATTATTAAAACTTTTTACAGTTTTTTAGAGACTTTAAGTTTTAGAGGGTTTTGGGAGACTTTGTTCTAAGACCTTGAAGATTCAAAGGGTTTCAACTCCAAGAAATTGGACTTGGGTCTCGAAGATTCTTCAGTCTTGACATGTTATTAGACTTAATATTTCATACCCAGTTGATGGAAACTGATATGGGTATAAATTTTTATGTCTTTTACATGTCTAGCTAAAACCCAATTCTTGAGGTGTGATTTTGTGAATATGGGTTAGATTATCTGTTTGGTCTTGCTTGTTGATGGTTTATTTGTTGTTTATATGTGATTTAGTTTAGTCATTATGGTGGAACTTAATGAAATTGTAGTTGCAAATACGATTTCACCTTTGTGTTTTCGGCTTGCGAGAGAGAGAGGTTGTAAAACTTAGACTACTAAATTGATGGCCGGTTGGATTTGGTCGACATGAGGTTCAACTCGAGAGAATGAACCCTAATCCTTCTCTCACACACTCAGCTTGAGAGAGTGAGTGGGCTTAAGGCGGAGGGTGTTCTTCATGCGGCAACTTGGTGGTCGAGAGAAACCGAGTTGATTCGGGGTAAGTTACTCGAGAGAGAATTTACCCCCACTATAGTCTAGCCTAGTCACAAATATTCAATGGATTTATTATCAAAAGCATGTACCTAATAGTTTAGTTTATCCCGTATTCCTATCACATCCCTAGAATCCCTTCTCCCTGTTAGTACTCCTTATATTTTCGTTGATTTTTGTTTACTTGTGACAAACCCCCATTGTTAATTGACACTCTTGTGTCACCCCTTAGATTTAACATGTTCTTATTTGATGATGTTTTTAGCTATGACTAGTTAGGTTTAAATTTTATTTTTCTATTAATTCTCAAAACCACTCCCTTGGGACTCGACCCCAACCCTTGATTGGGTTACTTTATTATTTATGATCGTAGACACTTGCATTGAAAGTTGTGTATTGATTACGCAAACATCACCTATTGAAGCTGAAACTGTGTTGCAAGGATGTTGTGTACCTGGGTGTTGGGTGCAAATTTAATAACATTTTGCATGTTCCATTGCCCTTCCTCAATAAATTCTGCAGTAGTGGTCTTGTTGAGCCTGTTGCTATCTCTTGTGAATTGAGCCAATGGACCAATTGCTAGCTAATTGTCCCACCAGAAGGAACATGAACTAGATCTGATTTTTCACTGGATGTGAGTCTTAATAGTGTGCTTATTTTTCATCATGTGCCTCCATGCTTGGGACTCTCCTGCATCCCATTTGTTGCTCACAAGGTTAGACCTTTGACATTATTTTGCTTTTAAGAAATTACACAATAAAGTTTGCTTGGATCTAAAATTCCACCACTGCTTGTATTGAAATGATTGACAAACATCACTCATGAGTCTAACCCCGATTCCCCCCTCATAATAAGGAAAAGTACAATTTTTCCAAGAAGACAATTGGTATTTTTTCTTGTCATTTCTCAAACCCCAAAAGAAATCAGCCATAATGCCTTGATTTTGATTGATGGTAGTTGATGGAGGAGAGATAGCTGAAAGTAGTTGAATAGGGAGTGTCTGTAGGACATGTTTGACCAGAGTTGCTTTGCCCTCATAACTCAACATCTTAGATTGCCATCCAGTGATTCTATTCACCACCTTGTTGATCATCTCTGAAAAATAGATAATTCTTGGCCTACCAATAAAGGGGGCATCCAAGATAAGTGATTGGAGCTTCTTTTTGGTAGAAACCTATATACTTCCTAAGTTGGCCTCCTCCACACGAGCCACTTCACGGCTCGTGAAGGCCTAGACGGCTCGTGGGAGTGTCCGTGAAGTTGCCTTCATTTCTTGGGGGCCAAGACCTCAAACCTTAGCCACTGCCTAAGGACCACGGGAAGGACCACGGCTCGCCATATCGTTGTGCCGGGGAGTGGGCTGCCTAGTGAGGATGTTTTTAGTAAATTCCTATTTAGTTTGTTTTAAGTGGTGGTCGTTTTATATGGACTTTATTAACCTATATAAACTATTTTAAGTCATTAACCACCCCAACTAAGTCATTATTTACAAAAACCCCTCCCAAAGTTCTTCATCTCAAAAATCCTCTCACTAGAAAACCCAAGAAGAACAAGAAGAAGAAGAAGAAGAAGAAGAAGAAGAAGAAGAAAAGAGGGTCAAGCTAGGTCAACTTCCTCCATTGATACAAGCTTTGTGAGGGATTTATAATCAAGGTATGTTAGCTTATTTATCTATGGATTCTTCCATCCATAGAGCCTCCTAGATTTCCCCCAATTTTGAAGATAAAGCCCAATCTTAGCTAGGGTTTCTTCCTATGCTGTGTGTAGTGTTGAGTATGATTCCAAATGAGTGGATAATACTTGTTTATGATTGAATTAGTATTGAAATATGTTATAATGATGATATTATGTGTTTTCCATGGTTAACCCTAGTCAAATTGATGAAATTGATATTATGTGGGTTTATGCCAAGAAAGGTGAAATTGAGGATTCATAGGTGATCTTCTAGAATTAATGTTATGAGTAGTAATTGATCAAGAATAGAAACATAGAGACATGAATTGAGTTAGAATAATGTGAATATGATGGATCTTGACTAGTAAGGCATGACGTTGAACCTTTATGATGAATTATGACTAGAATCACTTGATAATGAAGAATGTGATTAGAATGCCTTGAAATGTAGGTATGAATGATGACTGTAAGAAGTAAAGCTTTGAGTGTAATACTTATAGTCATGAATGTTTATCACTAGTGTTTTGAGAGTAAAGCACATATGATGAACTATGTATGTTAAGGCTTTGAAAGTAAAGTCTATATGAGAATAGAAGATTAATGGATATAATTAGGGTGGAAGGCCTTTACCTACCTAATCTACCTAATTAATGTATGAATGAATGAAGAGATAGAATCACTTGAGTTATGATGATATCCACGTCTAATGTAGAATTCTAGATATGATATTATGCACGAGTATGAGATGATATGAAAGGTTCTCTCACATAGAATGATTCTAGGTTGAAAGGTTTTCTCAGCTAAAATGAATCTAAGTCTTAGGATTATGAAATGTGATGAGGCTTGTGGTGATTCCCCTAAATGACCTTGACATGATAGGAATGTGAGATTAGTTCCCTTATTCCTAATTAGTTAAACATGAGGTGATTACCCATGTCATGATATGGGGAGTGTGAGGTGATTACCCTTTATGTATGTATGACTCCCAAGGCAAGCGGTGATTACCCAATGCCTTTATGTTGATCATGGAGGCGATTACCTATGGAGGAATATGCTGATCTTGAGGCGAGCTTATAGACCTGCATCCACAGGAAAATAGTTAGTTTAAAAATGAACTGATCTGTGTCGATCTCTTCAATTGTCTGCTCCTTGGTTTGCTATCTCTGGTTAATTTATCCGATCTCTCGCTTCTTGACAGATAAGACAAAACATTTTTATGCAAAAATAATTTAGACACGAAAGAAAAGTTTTAAGGAAAATAGATTTTCTAAAAATAAATATTTGGAAAAGTTCACTGCCAAGTGTCATGTCACGCCAAGCTTAATGAATGTCTTTGAAGTTGATGCTTTGAGATCTATCTGATTACTTGTTGGGAAATATTCAAAGTTGCCCTAGATTGCCGATAAACCCTGTTGAAATTTTGAGGGCATCCTCAAAATTTCTGTCCCCGTTAACTGTCTTGGATTATCTTTAACCGTTGGTGAGCGAATCACAAATTTTTTGAGATCTTTTCAAAAAAAGTTTCCCTGTTGCAAATCTCAAAGTAACTTCGGTCTTGACTTTGTTGGAGAGATCTTCTTCTTGGGAATTTTTGAGTCCCTCTCAAAAATTCTGTCCAGTTTCTATTGTAAAGAAAAATAGAAATCTTACGGGAGATATCACTGAGCCGTTGTGGCGCCTACCTATACCGTTGAGGCAGGAATCAAGTCAAATGTAGTTCCCCCTCAAAGATTAACAGAAAATAAGAATTCTACAAAGAAATCAACCGAGGCCGACACATGCCACCTACGTATCTCATTCTTGAAAATTCAGGTCGAACGTAGTTCAAGTACAAAGAAAAATATTAAAAAGGGATAAAGGGGTGACCGTGGCCGACATAGGCCGCCTATGTATCTCATTTTTGAGAATTCAGGTCAGACGTAGTTCATTACAAGAGGGACAAAATTCAAAACAAAGCGATTACAAGCAAGTAAAACGATTACGAGGGAATGACAAAAGTACAAACTGAAACTTCACACATAGTATCTCTTAACAGCATCTAAGTTGATCGTTTTGGGCCATTCGGTGCCATTCATCACCGACAGGACCAAGACACCTCCAGATAACACTTTGCGAACCATGGGTCCTTGCCAATTTTGCCCAAATTTCCCTTTGTACTCAGCTTGATGAGGAAAAAAGCGTTTGAGAACCAACTGACCAATCTCAAACATTCTGGCTCGTACTTTCTTGTGGAAAACACGAATCATCCTCTGTCGATAAAGTTGACTATGACAAACAACAACCATTCTTTTCTCATTTAATGTTAGCTGATCAATCCACTTGCGAACCCAATCAACATCACTCAATTCAACTTTTTGGATGATTCTCAATGAAGGGATCTCAACTTCGACAGGTATAACTGGTTCTTTTCCATATACTAACAAATATGGAGTAGCTCCAATTGACGTTCTGACAGTCGTTCTGTAACCCAACAGAGCATATATCAACATCGCATGCCAACCTCTATGATTGTCAATCATTTTCCTCAGAATCTTCTTGACGTTCTTGTTGGTGGCTTCTACAGCTCCATTCATTTGGGGACGATAAGCGGTTGAATTTTGGTGAGTAATCTTGAATTGTTCACATACCTCTCTCATCAGATGATTGTTGAGATTTTCTCCATTATCAGTAATGATGGATTCTGGTACTCTAAACCTACTTATCAAATTGTTGCGAACAAAATTAGCTACAACTTTCTTGGTCACAGACTTATACGAAGCCGCTTCCACCCACTTGGTGAAGTAGTCAATGGCAACCAAAATGAATCTGTGTCTGTTAGAGGCGGCTGGCTCTATTGGACCAATGACATTCGTGCCCCAAGCTACAAAAGGCCAAGGTGAACTCATAGCATTGAGTTTGTGAGGTGGGACCCGAATCAAATCGCCATGCACTTGGCATTTATGACATTTCAGCACAAACTTGAAACAATCATGCTTCATAGTCATCCAGAAATAACCGGCTCGATGGATCTTCCTTGCCAAAGTGAGCCCATTCATGTGAGTACTACAAACTTCGACATGTATTTGTTCCAGAAGCTTTGCAGCTTCACTAGCATCAACACATCTGAGAAGACCTAAATCTGGAGTCCTCTTATAAAGGATTTCCCCACTTGCAAAGAAATTGAGGGTCATACGGCGTATTGACTTCTTCTGGTTGAGCATTGCATTCTCAGGATAAGTCCCGATCTCTAAATACTTCTTGATGTCAAAATACCAAGGCAAACCATCTGGTTCTGCTTCAACATGTGAATAATGGACAGACTGCTCTTTTACATCTATATTCACAGGATCAATATAACTTGTATCTGGATGTTTGATCAATGAGGCAATGGTGGCAAGATCATCGGCCAACTCTTTTTGTGTCCTGGGAGTGTGTCTGAATTCAATCTTGCGAAATTTCTTACACAACTTCTGTATATACTACACGTACGACGTGTTCTTTGGGTTCTTCATGGCCCATTCTCCTTTAACTTGGTGAATTAGCAAATATGAATCTCCAAATAACCAGCAACTCGTGAACATTCATATCAATGGCCATCCTTACATCTATGATGCAAGCTTCATACTCAACCATGTTTTTTGTGCGATCAAATTGGACTTTAGCCGCCATAGGATAATACTGATCCGATTCTGACACTAAGATTGCCCCGATACCTTTCCCTTGGTGATTCGCCGCTCCATCAAAGAACACTCTCCAACTAGGTTATGCTTCAGAAATATCTTCACCCAAAAATGCAACCTCTTCATCGGGAAAATAAGTCTTGAGCGGTTCATACTCTTCATCAACTGGATTCTCTGCAAGATGATCAACCAAGGCTTGTGCTTTTATCGCCTTTTGGGTCACATACATGACGTCAAACTCACTCAAAAACATTTGCCATTTAGCCAACTTCCCGGTCGGCATTGCTTTCTGGAAAATATACTTCAATGGGTCCATCCTGGAAATGAGATATGTGGTATAAGAAGACAAATAATGTCTCAACTTTTGCGTAATCCAGGTCAAAGCACAACATGTCCTCTCCAAAAGAGTGTAACAAGCCTCATATGGAGTGAACTTCTTGCTCAAATAATAAATGGCTCGCTCCTTCTTCCCAGTTTCATAATGTTGACCAAGCACACATCCAAATGCGTTATCCAAGACAGACAGATATAGCAACAATGGACTCCCTTCTCATGGAGGAACTAACACCGGTGGATCGGACAAATAATTCTTGATGGCATCAAAAGAAGTTTGACATTCTCCAGTCCATTTGGCCAAGGCATCTTTTTTCAACAACTTGAAGATGGGCTCACACACCACGGTAGATTGAGCTATGAACTAGCTGATGTAGTTCAGCCTTCCCAGGAAGCTCATCACCTCTTTCTTGGTCTTCAGAGGAGGTAATTCTTGGATCGCCTTGATCTTGGATGGGTCAAGCTCAATGCCCCTCCTGCTGACTATAAATCCTAACAACTTGCCAGCTGGCACTCCAAAAGCACATTTGGCGGGATTTAACTTCAAATTTTATCGACGCAAGCGATCAAAGAATTTCCTGAAGTGAGTCAAGTGATCCGAACTCTCGCGGGACTTGATTATGACATCGTCTACATACACTTCAATCTCTTTGTGAATCATATCATGAAAGATGGTGGTTATGACACTCATGTAAGTAGCGCCAGCATTCTTGAGACCAAAAGACATCACCCGATAATTATATACACCCCAAGGCGTAATGAAAGCTGTCTTTTCTACATCATTTTCATCCATTAGGATTTGGTGGTAATCCGCAAAACAATCCACAAATGACTGCATCTCATGCTTACCACAATTATCAATGAGAATGTGGATGTTCGGTAATGGAAAATTGTCTTTCGGGCTAGCTTTGTTGAGATCTCTGTAGTCAACACAAATTTTGATTTTTTCATCTTTCTTGGCAACCAGAACGACGTTGGCTAACCAAGTTAGATATTGCGTCACTTCCACTACTTGAGACTCGATCTTCTTGGTTATCTCTTCTTTGATCTTTAAACTTAGCTCAGGCTTGAACTTCCGAGTCTTTTGTTTTACTGGACTGAAATCTGGATTAATCGGCAACTTGTGGGACACTATATTCATACTCAGCCCCGGCATATCTTTCTAAGACCAGGAAAATACATCAATGGGTTCTCTAATCAGGCAGACCAGGTCCCTTCTTTGAGCTTCAGTCAGATGGACGCTGATTCTTACTTCTTTGACACACTCCTCATCTCTGAGATTTACAATCTCAGTTTCTTCCAAATTTGGTTTGGGTTGATTCTCAAATTGTCGGAACTCTTCAGCAACATGTGCAGGTACCTCATTTTCTTCTGCATATTCTTCGCATTCCTTGTTACCTGCCTCATTTTGTTCATTTGGCTCGTGACATGACATGACATTGGCAGGTTTTAAATCAATATTACTGAAATCATAAACAAACAGAGTTAGGAAAGTAAAATATAAACAGATTAGTAAATAAACAAATTTTTAATAAGAGAGACTTTCATTTAAATTAAAAAACAAGCGCAACTTTGGCCATGGCCGAGGGCCATTTTACCTTTTTAAACATCACAAGGGAATTTATAAACTTCAAACAAGTAAAACTGCATAAAGGGTGGGTCTCGGTCCTCTTCCAAACTACTACCGATTTTACAAACAAACATAAGCACATGTCTTTTCTACCAAGCTGCACGGGAAATCAGGAGCGGTGTGGAGGTCCAATTTTGCAATTGCTCCTCAGGTTCTGTATCACGAATGCTCGATGTCCCAACCTCTTTCTCGATGACCGCATCAATTTCTTCGAACATGCCCTAGATTCCTTCCACCAGACCGCTGTCGATGGCATGCTCCCACACCGGGAATGACTGGTATAGATGAGGAATTGGCTTAGCCAATGCTTGATCAACACTCTTGTTCTTCATCTCTGCTTCATCAGCATCTGTGAGGACATACCCCAAACCAAACTTTGCTCCTTTGGCGGGGATCTGAATACGCTCGACATTTCCTTGGAAGTGCTTCCCCAATTCGAAACCTGGTTCGAAACCATTTTGGAGCATGACAGTAGCAATCATCTTGTATACGGCAGGCATAGGAGGTTGCAGAGCCTAATCATCACCAGTGGCATTTACCAGCTCCACCGTGTAAAAATCGCAACCTCGAGAGACCTCATCAACGATTGGCGCATACCCATTAGAATGACTCCCCTCACCATGAATTACCAATTCCTGGTCCTTCCAAACAAATTTTATCAGTTGGTGAAGGGTAGATGGCACAGCCCCGACCATATGGATAAACGGTCTTCCCAGAAGTAGGTTGTAACTAGTGTTGATATCCAACACCTGGAACTTCACGTTAAACGTTGCAGGGCCCATCTGAATTCCCAAGTTTACTGCCCCTATTGTGTCTCTCTGCACTCCATCAAAAGCTCTCACATTGCCCTGGTTTTGTGGAACCTTTCCCAAGTCGAATTTCAGCAGATGTTGAGACCGGACCCATCGTCGACCGAAACATGATTTATAACTTTATCCTGGCATTTGATGGTGACGTGCAGAGCTTTGTTATGCATCCTGCCTTCAAAGGACAACTCTTCGTCACAAAAACTGATTCGGTGTCCTCGAATGACCTGGTTTATCATGGCTGCTAGATTGTCACTGTTAGTACCCACAGGCACATAAGTATTATCCAAAGCCCTCATCAGAGCCTGCCTATGCAATTGCGAACTCATCAATAAGGCCCACACTGAGATCTGAGCTGGCGTCTTCTCCAAATGCTTCACATTTGAATAATCTTTCGACTGCATTTTTCTCCAGAACTCCTCGGCCTCAGCTTCACAGATCGGCCTTTTTGTTTGGTCCTTTTTCTGCACACCCTGGATTAGCTCTTCTAGCGTGTAGCACCTGCCACATCTGGTCATACCCTAGGTAACAGCCGTTTCAATCACAAACTTTTGTCGGGCAAGAGTTTCTTGTGGCACCAAGGCAACAACCTTCTAGGGTGTCAGAATCACACTCTTTCTTCTGTCTAATGCTCAACGAGGCTACAGCCCTTTCCAACTCATCAGGAACAATTGGAACTAATGCCTTTGTCACGCACCAATCATCATCTATCTCTATCATATTGATAGTGATGCCTCCATGATTTAGCAAAGGATTACTATTGACATTGGGAGCGACCGTCTGAAGAGAGACCACGTTCTGGTCAATCAGGTCTTGAATTTTATGCTTCAGGTTGATACAGTCCTCGGTATCATGTCCAACACTGTTGGAGTGATATGCGAACCTCTGGTTGGGTTTGTAAAACTTTGAGCTAGTGTCAACCGACTTGGGTCCCACTAGATGAATATATTCTGCCGCAGCTAACCGCTCGAATAGCTCTGTTTGGCTTTCGATGAGCGGAGTGAAATTTCTAGCAGGCTTCTTCTCAAATATAAGACGGGGGGTGGGATCATATTTTCCTTGTTGAGGAGGAGGCATTTGGTGATAATTTGGAGAGTTTGGACGAGGGGCTTGATATTTGGGATATTAGTTGGTTTGGTAATTGGTTGTGGATCTTGGTAGTTTGGGGGGTTATTTTTGTAAAAGTGGAGCTGGAGTTTGGTACATTGGGGGAGGCGTTTGTTAATTTGTCTGAACGTTGGCACAGTTGGGGGCGACATTTCGGTAGTGATGAGATGGAGTCTGGTAAACTGGAAGGGGAGTTTTGTAGATATGAGAGGGAGTTTGGTGGCTTGGAGGGGGAGTATTTTGATAACTGGGGGGATTTGTATTTTAGTAACTGGGGGGAGGGGTATTTTGGTAATCACCCTGTGCATAACAAGCCGGGTACGAACTCTGTGAAGGTCAAGAATGACCTTGGTATGATAAGGATTTCGTTGGGGTCTTCTTCCCCTCATCAGAGATAGAAGACACATCTTCTCTTTTCTTCTTCAACAATTCAGAGGATCCGAGCGAGGCAGCAACACGGGCAATCTTCCCGGTTCTTAGTCCTCTTCGATAGTCTCACCTACTTGGACTATCTCAGAAAACTTTGCTCCAATGAGCAATATAATTCTATCATAATATTCGGGCTCTTGAACCCGCACAAATACTTCGACAATTTCCTTCTCAAACATAGGAGGTCGAACTCTAGCTGCCTCCTTTATCCATCTGTATGCAAATTCTCTGTAACTTTCATTGGATTTCTGCTTCATTTTTTTCCAAAGAATATTGATCATGAACTATCTCTACAATGTAGCTAAATCCTTGAATGAAGTCCTTAGCAAGAGCATTCCAGTTAGGCCATTGTGTTTCATGCGATGTAAACCATTCCAGAGCCTCTCCACTCAGACTTCGGCTAAAAAGTCGCATTAGTAAATCTTCATCTCTTTCAACACCCACGAGCTGGTCACAATAGGCCCTCCGGTGCGCTAAGGGGTTCCCTATTCCTTTGAAAACGTCGAACTTTGGCACCTTAACCCTTTCCGGGAGGTCCAAATTCGGATGAATGCATAAATCTTCATTACTCAAACCGGCGAATTTAGGAATACACTGTAACTCTTTCATGGCCTTTCGGATATCTTCCTTCATATCCAACTTGGTGGCCTCTTCTTTTGACCTCCACTCTCCCTCTCTCGCTTGTCATAGTGGTCTAGCTCAGAACCATTCGCGTCATGCTCATTGGGGATCGAGATTTGTAAAGTGGCTTTCTTAGGTTGGGGTGGAGAGATGGAGGGACTCTGGGCATTTCGAGTGGCTTGGTAGTTTTGAAGGAAAGTCTGGGGGTTGGTATGTTGATTTTGGTGACGGAGGGAAGTTTGCTGGTTGTTAACGTTTTGGTTTTGAGAGGGTGGACCAATTTGGAGGTTGGCATTTTGGGGAGGAAATGGCTCTTGGAGGTTGGTATTTTGAGGATGGGGTGGTGTCTGATAAGAGGCAGAGGCATAATGGGGATTTTGGGTGGTTAGGTCGATGATTGAGGGATTCTGAGCAACACTGGAGGGTGGATTTTGAGCCAGTTCTGCGCTTGAAGGAGGAAAGTGAACTGGAGGCCTTCTGTCTGCTGGAGCATTGAAAGCAAAACCCAGATTAGGTAAATCTTGTCTTCTCTATATTTTGACCCTCATCTCGGTGATCTGTTGCATCAACTGCATGATTAGCTCGTTCTGATCAGCAATGACGGGCTGAGCCACGACAACATCGGTAAGGCCAATCTCTTCATTGTTATCACTCATTGTTGACTTGCCCTTCCAAGAACTTTGACTGGGGAAGGAATCTGTAGGCCCTTTTGATCTTGTAAAATTGGGGTGTTCAGCCAGCTTATCAACACATATCAGTTCTAACTACTTGTAGAGGAAAACAACTTAAAGGCAAATCTGTCAGTTTTGATTCAGGACAGATGATGCAAAATATCACATGGAGGGCATATAAACACGTAAGAGTTGCTTTGTTTGAGGACATGTTAACCCACAAATAATGGGGACTAATTTTTTGAACAAGCAGGAATTTGCTCGTTTTATTTTGAGGCTGGTGAGTCAGGAATGTTAAATCGCGTTAAGCTAAGGTCTTCTTGTTGCATGTCTCGGCATCTGTGATGTGAATTTAATGTTTCCTTGTAGCATGAAAGGGGGAAAATAAAATTTTAAAAATATAGGGGTTGGGCCAGGCTGCCAACGTATCTCCTAAGGAGAATTCAAGCCCTACGTAGTTCGAATACAAAGGAAATTTTCATTTTTATTCATTCATTTCTGGTGATTACAAGGAAAGTGAAAAGAAAACATGCAATAAAGATCCTAAAAGATAGATGGTGCCCTCATCAAAGCCTCTTCTTCTGCCTGTTTCATTAATCACGAGGAGCAAACTCAACTTGAATCTTTCCCATGTTGATGAGGGATTCCACATCATAGCGGATCCCGAGGTACCTTCCATTGTTGTGATTTATGGTGTCATGATAAGGGTAGGGTTTCCAGATTTCAATTCCAACGGGATCGATTGCTTCGTCATCCTTTCTAATAGAGGCCAAGACCCCTTTTCGAACCAATTGACTATAGATCTCCAACAACGTTTTCTTGAAAGGCATGAAGTAGTGACAATAAAACAAAGTGTCCTCAGTGACCGGCATACTAGGCTCTGATTGGTCACAGGTAAGGACGGTGTTCTCTCCCCACATATACGGGATCTCCCTGACGTTGATCAGGTTGCGGATTGCTGCCTTAAGCTCCACACATTCTTCTATAGTGTGTCCTTTTTGGTTCGGGTGGTAGGCACATGTCTTTTGAGAGTTATCATGCCCAAACCAAAAAGTGGTTCCTTTGAGAGGCTTCAGCATGCGTGAAGCCTTAAGGTGCTCGTAAATGAGAGCACATGGCACGACTCTTGCCCCCACTCTATGTGTCTACTCATAAGCTGGGAGAGTGATCCCTTTGTCTCCTCCTTTCATACATCATAGGAAGGGAGGCATATAGATGATTTCCTCATCGGTATCTTCTTCAGTAGCTCCAGGGTGAGTGTCTTCGGGACCACTATTGGTTTCTTGATTGAAGAGAGAGCATTTTCCACGTATCTTTTGAAGCCTCATGGTTATATCTTTGATGAAGACATCATGTTCCTTCCGCATAGCAACCGTCTGCTCGTTCATGATAGAATACCTTGCCATCTTAGCTGCCAACTCCGCGTCTAGTGCTGCACTTTTGGCTTGCGTAACTGCGGTGGCTAGTTCTACTTCTATTCTTCTCCCTCCCATCTCTCGAATCTCTTGTTTGAATCGACGCAGTTTCATCCTTAAATTCTCCTAAGTTGTCTTCATCTCGATGCTCTTACCTTTTTCCATCTTAGCAACAATTTTACCTTTCTTGAGATGATAGAGTAGGGTTTTAGGATTTGGTAGTGAGACTTTATTTTTGGCTGAGACACTGAAGACTCAGGAAATTCTGGTCGGACATTTTGGGGTAGTGACTTGTATTCAGTATTGTAGACATTTTTTCAAAAAAGTTTGACAAGGAGTAGGCTAAAAATGTCCTCTTTCAAAGCAACAATATCACATAAACAGTTAAAGCACACAAGCGGCTAATGCGCGTCCTAAACAAGTAGGGGGCCCTTTTGTGCCAAGGGTAGACCTAGCGTATTTGAAAGATGTATGTGTAGAATTGAACCATTTTGATAACAGCAAGGTTAAGGGAGATCACAAATAGAGAATTGAATATTAGAATGCGGAAGCACAAAGAAAAGAAATAAAAAAAACTAACTAAAGATATGGGAAATTCGAAGGAAAGATCCACGAATTTCCAAGGATTAGATGTTCTAAGGCCTTGAAAAGATCCAAGTAACAACGTATAGATTTATGGAAGAAATCTAACGCCTTTACTTGAGAAAACGAATCAAAACGATAGATTCGGATCTTGACCGCTTTATGAGTAACTAAAGACAATAATTAGTATATAGAAACTAATCACCTTCTAAAGAATACCAAAAAGAAACCAAAGATATCACAAGAAGAAATTACTTTATACCTTAAACTATGAAACTAGTAAAGGTTTAAAGATAAATTCTCAAAGAACAAGTCACAAAGGTTCAAAGAACTCTCTCAAATATTATTAATATCAATGTAAATTGTCTTTAATGAATGAAAAGGACTCCTATATATAGGAGAAGGGAAAAAAAACGTCCAAGGACCCTAGAAAGACAATTACAAGGAATCCTACCCTAGAAAGGAAATAAAGTAACCTAACTAGGAACAAATTTAGTACTTCTAGGAAAGCATTAAATGGTACTTAGGAGACCATAAATAGACTATGGAAAATATTAATAAACTATATATAAATAAATAAATAAATAAGGTAAATCCCAACTAGGAAAAGAATCATGACAATCTTGGAAAGTTTGACTAGTCTTCTCTCAAAACTTGGGCAGAAAGCAACTCTTGTTATGGCTGATTCTTGGACTCTTCTTGACCTTATTTGCACGAAAATGGCCCTTAAAATTCCTCATCTTGGGCTTGAATTTGGGCCACCAAATAATTGTAGCATTTGGACAATTCCTCTCCCTTGGGCGTGAGCTCTTCTTCCCCAATAAGACACCTTTGGATCAGCGATTGAAGCCCATTGAGCTTATCATTGAACTCCTTGGTTTGAGATCTTGTTATGGGCCTCCTTAGAGTTTCTAAAGCTTCATCCTTGTCCTTCAATGGAGTAGAGCTTCCTTGGATGCTATCAGATAGCTTATGACTCAAGGCAGTTGCGGCCACATGAGAAAAACTATCCAACCCATGATCTAGAGCTAGCAGCAGTTGTGTTTGCTTTAAAGATATGGCGCCACTACTTGTATGGTGTCCACGTTGATATATATACTGATCACAAGAGTTTGCAATACATCTTTAAACAGAAGGATCTGAATTTGAGGCAACGAAGGTGGCTTGAGTTATTAAAAGATTATGACATTGATATCTTGTATCATCCCGAGAAGGCAAATGTTGTAGCTGATGCTTTAAGTCGTAAAATGATGGCAAGCACTTATGAGCAGTCCATAGGAAGGCAGCAAATAACTAAAGATCTACGTCAATTAGCTAGCTTGGTGGTTCGCCTTGTTGAATCTTTAGATGAAGGAGTTATTGTGCAAAATGTTGCAGAATCCTCATTTGTAGCAGAGGTGAAAGAGAAGCAGTACACGGATCCTATCCTATTACAGCTTAAGGAGAATGTACAACAAGGTATGACAAAGGCATTTGAGCTTACAGAAGAGGGAGTACTTCAATGCCAAAACAGATTGTGTATACCTAACATAGATGGACTAAGAAGGAGAATTATGACGGAAGCACATCATTCAAGATATTCTGTCCATCCGGGATCAACAAAAATGTATCATGACTTGAAAGAAGTATATTGGTGGGGTGACATGAAGAAGAACATTGCAGAATTTGTAGCTCAATGTCCAAATTGTCAACAAGTTAAAGTAGAGCACCAGAAGCCTGGAGGTTATATGCAGCGTATAGAACTTCCAATTTGGAAGTGGGATATGATTAATATGGATTTTGTCACTGGTTTGCCTCGCTCATTTCGGAAGTTTGATTCCATATGGGTGATTGTTGATAGACTCACCAAAGCAGCGCACTTCTTACCGGTCAAGACTACTTATACAGTTGAAGAGTATGCAAGGTTGTATATTAAAAAGATAGTTCGGCTACATGGAGTGCCAATCTCTATTATATCTGATAGAGGAGATCAATTCACCGCGAACTTTTGGAAGTCATTTCAGAAGAGTTTGGGAACACAAGTGAATTTAAGCACAGCCTTTCACCCTCAAATGGATGGTCAGGCAGAACGTACAATCCAAACACTTGAGGATATGTTGCGAGCTTGTATATTAGACTTCAAAGGTAGTTGGGATGATCATTTGCCGCTTATTGAGTTTGCTTACAACAACAGCTACCATTCAAGTATCAAAATGGCACCTTATGAAGCGTTATATGGGAGAAAGTGCAGGTCACCGATCGGATGGTTTGAAGCTGGCGAAACTGCCTTATTTGGGCCAGATCTTGTTCATCAAGTTATGGAAAAAGTTAAGGTGATACAACAACGATTAGCAACAGCTCAAAGCCGACATAAATCATATGCAGATAATAAAAGGAGAGGACTAGAATTTTTCATAGGAGATTGGGTATTTTTGAAGGTATCCCCAATGAAAGGGGTAATGAGATTTGGTAAAAAGGGGAAGCTGAGTCCGCGCTATATAGGGCCATATAAAATTATTCGAAGAGTTGGTCAAGTCGCGTATGAGTTAGAGCTACCTCAAGAGCTCTCAACAGTCCATCCAGTATTTCATGTCTCAATGCTTCGAAAATGCATAGGTGACCCATCTCGTATCACTCCTACGGAAGATGTACACGTTACAGAAGATCTCACTTACGAAGAAGTACCCATCGCAATTCTGGATCGACAAGTTAAGAAACTAAGAAATAAAGAAGTAGCTTCTGTAAAAGTACTATGGAGAAACCAACAAGTTGAAGAAGTTACATGGGAGGCGGAAGAAACAATGAAGTCCAAATATCCTCATTTATTTCAATCCGAGGAGAAGGGTTAAAGTGCTGAGTTGAGACAGTAACAAGTAAGTATAAGTTTATGCGTATTATGTGGCTAACAGTAGAATTCAACATAAGCTTGATTGAACCTGATTGGAGCTGAATAATTAGGCAAACATTCGAGGACGAATGTTCCTAAGGAGGGGAGGATGTAACGTCCCATATTTTGCATATACTAGTTCTATGTGAGTAGTGAGGGTTTGAAATAGGTTTGACAATATTCGAAAGAGGTTTGAGGCTAAATAGAGTAAGTAAAGTATAATTTGTCATAGTAATCAACCTACTTGCTTAAGCTACTGATTCGGATGTCATACGTAATTAAGTTACTTACGTACATGTGTAGCTTACGTAGAAAGGATGACATAGGTTCTTAATGGTAGATTAACTGCTGACCTACTTAAATAAGTGGTAAGTAGGTGATGCACCTACTTAGTATTTATGTGGACTGCATTTTAAAAGAAAAGGGCAACTAGGTGATACAGCTACTTAAAGAACTTGTGGCAAAGATTAAGGGAGTGATGTACCTGCTTACTTAAAGTGAGGGACTGGATGTTTCTACATATTTCTTAATGTAAAAACGTCCATAAAGGACCCTTAAGAGAATGAAATTCATTTCATATATCTCTCACTTGTTCTACAACAATTTACTCCCAAAAAGAAACCCTAGAAGCTCCAAATAGCTGGCCTGCAAGTTCACCATTAAAAATATGAGAAAACCCTTTATTTTTCAAGTACAAGTTGGTGTAACATCTCCCATCCTAAGAAATTCAAGAGGAGAAACTGATTTCACCTTAAGGTAAGGCTACTGCCATATGTTAATTTTTTAAAAGTTTGGATTCGTAAGAACATGGTCTGTTGATTTAGTAATCCTTCATTATTCTCAAGATAATTTGGGAAAGACAACCTAAACCTTCATGTTAGCAAGTGAGGTTGCTGTCCAATAAGGTGAGTTACTGAAATTTTCATCCCTCTTATGTGCTTGAATTGGTTAGGGGATTCGGTATGTGTTAATGAGCTGAGAATTGTTCCTTTTACATGGTGTGAGATTGGAGAATGTTCTGGTTGATTGTGCATGTTGGGACAGCCATGGAGGTGAGTCCCCTTTAACTCAATTGTTAGCTCATTTGAGCATTTTAAATGTAATGTTAGTTGGATGCTCAAGGGACAGTGGTTGGAAACTGTGAGTTCATATTGCTACTGCCACATTCTGATGTTTAGAGTCTAATTTGTGTATAGTAACATAAGGAGGCATGTGCAGAAGTCATGAGAACTTGTTAAAGGATAAAACGGTAAAGGGTGCAGTAACGCACCATCTAATTGGGCGTTGCATGAGCTTGCTGCCTGCAACCCCTTTGTATACTATTTTGCATATGTTATAAAGCCCGAGGAGTTTCAGGGGACCTTATTAGAAGGTCGTATTATATATGATGTTATTAAAAGAGGAGGGGTGGAATGCATACCATCGGTTTGATAAGTATGGGTTTGCTGCCTGATTACTGTTTGCCAAGTTCAAGTAGCCCAATTTGTTGGTTAGCTACTAATATTAGTTGTGTTACTTATTTCATTGTAGATTTATAATCGGAAAGGAAGGAGGTTGATTCGTTGTACTATCCGAGTGGTACAGCAAGGTATGTAAGGCTATTCGATTCTATATTCTTTGGCATGAACTCTGCTTGTGTCACTACCAACAAGTGAGCTTCCTAAGTGCTCTTTCAAGTAAAAGACATTTAGTGGCAGCGCACAATCCCAAACACAGCTAACAAAATTTCCCCTCTCCTTAGTGTGTCGAATTGCTTCAATATATGTGCATCTTTACTTTTCCAAGTATTGGTATGAGAAAAGGGTAATTTCAGCAGTAGCTTTGTGATTCCTCCTGTCAATCAAATGAGGTCCATTGTGTCATTTGAGCTCTTATGTAATTCATTAGTGTTACATTTCCATCTTGTGTTATTGTTACTGCCCTAAGTGCATATTCACATGTTTCCTACTACTGATCCACAGTTCTGATGCTCAAAATTAAATTATGACCACCAAGGTAACAATCTCAAAGATTAAAGAAACTATATGAAGCGGTATATGTGTAAGGATGGCAGCCTAGGGGCAAACGCCTAGCATGGGTCGATCCCAATTTGTGTATAAGGGTGGCAGCCTAGGGGCGAAAGCCTAGCATGGGTCGATCCCAAATTTATATATTTGAGGACAGCATCCAAGGGGTTAAAATGCCTAGCATGGGTCATCCTCTTTTACCACTGATCAGTTGGTTATTTGTATCACATGCTTTACAGAGATTGCAATGTAAAGAAAATCACATAAAAGAATATAATGTACATGATTCCACAACAGCAACAAGGGTGGTCTTTTAATCTAATCTATGCATTTGCATATAGATACTTGATTTCAATTGAGCTCTTGTTTACATATGTTATTGCCTTACATATTCAGTACATTCTTCGTGCTGACGTTCCTCTCGGGGGACGCTGCATTTCATGCTGCAGCCACAGGTACTCCAGCTAGTAGACCTCCCCAGTAGGAGCACAGGACACTCAGCTGCTATTGGTGAGCTCCAAGTTGATTCGGGGCTTCACCGAGTCTTTGGCATCTATTTTGTTACCGTATAGTAGTTAAGGGTAAGGCGGGGTCTTGTCCCGACCTAAATTAAGGTTGTCTATCTTGTAGAGGCTTTGTAGACTAAGGTATAAAGTTTGGTTGTGTCTTGTCTCTTAACAATTGTGGCCTCAACGGCCAAGTGTTGTACATAAGTTTTGGGCCTGTTCATGTCGGTCTTTTATCACTACAGTGCATATAAGCTTGCCATAGCTTCATAGTTATCATAGTTAAATGTATGGTAGGTGCAGGTTGTAAGTTGGTTCTCCCGGCCATTTAGGCATCGGGTGCCTGTCCGTCTTAATCAGATCTGAGGCGTGACAAAATCTTGGGAGAAAAAGAGGTTTAGGGTGGATAATGATAAGTCTGTTCATGATGGGTCCGATGAACATGGTTGTTCTAGGAATCGACAAATGTTTTCCAAACAAGGATTTTCTAATACTCCTAAGCATAAGCATGAGAGGGTGTCTACCTTTAGGCCACAAGGGATAAGTAATGAGTCCCTATGGCCTCTTGTGCTAGGTGTGGTAAGAGGCATGAGGGTAGGTGTTTGGCCTGTAGAGAAGGTTGCTTTAGTCGTGGTGAGAGTGGCCACGAGATGAAGGATTGCCGAAAGGCTAAGGTTACAAGAAGAGAGGGTAAGCAAGCTGATACTAGTGGGCCAGAGGAGATTGTTCAAAAGAATAATAGGTTCTATGTCCTCCAAGCTAAGAATGATAAAGAGAGATCTCCTTATGTTGTTACCATTATGCGTGTTATGCTTTAATAAATTCCGGATTACTTGTCTTTTGTGACTTTATATGTTGGAGTTTGAAGTTGTCCTTAAAATGAATGATGTTTAGAAGAGTTTGTATAGGCTCACTCCCAAGGGGGATATGATGTGCCTATCTAGCATGTTTATTGTGTGCATGTGTGTTTTCATGATTCATGGAAATGCTTAGGTCTTTTTAGAAATGACTTATATGAATTGTTTTTCCTCATGTTGTAGTGCATTGAGTAGAGTTGCATATAGACTTCATGAGATGAATTAATGAGCATGTTTAGCTAGGAGATGCTAGTTTCTCCTTGAATATGAATAGATATAGAAGTTCATACATTTTGGGTTGCTAGATATAGTTCCTACTCCCTTGTGTTGCATTGAGTATGTTTAGCTTGGAGTTGAAGGTTTCCTCCTTGGTTGTGTGCATTTAGATGTATTGCATGCATGATGGGCTGCTAGTCTAGAGTTGTTTTCTTTAAGAAATGTTTATAATTATCATTCGAGGACGAATGTTCCCAAGGGGGATATATTGTAATACATTGGAAACTAGTAGACCAAACTAGAGCCTCAAACTAGGGTTCTAGAGTTTGAGGTTGAGGGTTAGGGTTGTAGAGAAGACTTCCCGTACATAGAATGAGGGGTTTAGGGGTTAAACATCAAGGTACGTTGTAGACCTCGTAGTTTAATAGACCATCTAGGGTTCAATTGAGCGTAGCAAGGGCAAGTGCCAAGGCAAATGGGAAAAGCCTAAGCAAAAGGCCAAGGCTGCCCCAACCTTGGCAAAGCACTGCCCAAGGTTCACGACCACTGCTCTTCACCATGGTTCATGAGGGGACTCGTGAACTCCCCTTAGTTTTATGCGAGGCAAGGCCTTGAGGCCAGCCACTTCCTAGGGACCACGACCATCACCACGACCAGTGGTCTTGACCACAGATCGTGGAAGGTCTCGTGTCATGCCTTAGGTCTGTAGGAGCAAAGGCTCAAAAGCCAAGCTACTGGTCCAAGACCATGGGCCGGACCACGGTGAATGGTGTGGACCACGACCGGTGGTGCCTCTCGTGAATCTTGGACAATAGACTACCAAGTGGAGTAAATTTTAGGAATTTCCAAACGTGGGAATTATTGGGTGGGGTCGGTTTTCCTAGTCCTAAAACCCCTATATAAGATATTTTAAGGTTTTCACCACCCATTTAAGTCACTTTTCACTAGTCCCAAATGAAATCCCCAAAATAAGTCTTCTCTCAAATATTTTTCTCTCTAGAAAATCCAAGACTTGAAGAAGAAGATAGAGCTTGAAGCTAGGGTCAAGAACTCTCCATTGTTGCAAGATTTTGTAAGGTGTTTGAATTAAGGTATGTTAGCTTATTCTATGGGTTCTTCCACCCATAGAGACCCCTTAGTTTTCCCCCAATTGTGAAAAAAAATCCAATCTAATCTAGGGTTTCTTCCTAGTTTGTGGGTAGTGATGGGTATGATTCCAATTGAGTGGATAACACCCAATTATGATATATTTAGCTTTCTTTACTGATATTACGATGAATTTATGTGAATTTCATTGTTACACTAGTCAAATTGATGAAGTTGAATTATGTGGGTTATTGCCATGAAAGGTTAAATTGAAGGTTCATAGGTGATCTTCTAAAATCAATATCGTGTGGACTAATTGTTCAAGGTAAGGAACATATAGACATGAATTGAACTAGACTTTATTGAATATATAGTATTATAACTAGTAAAGTGGAAATTGAACCTTTTTTTTTTATCAATTATGACTATAATCAACTACTAATTAAGAATGTGATTAGAATACCTTAAAATGTAGCAATAAAGATGATAGTAAGAAGAAAATCTTGAGAATAAGGCTTATAGTTATAAATGTTAGGGATTTGGGGGTAAAGCTAATATGATGTGATCTTGTGGTGTGTTGCTTCTCTACCACACACTTAGGCAAAAATATGCTAGGTGATCCAAGGTTCTCTCACATAGAATGATTCTAGGTTGGCTTAATAACCTAAAATGAATCAAAACTTGTTAGTCTAGAATATCTTGAAGTATTGACATATGTTCCCTTCATCTAGAGCTTGACTTGGTAAGACAAAATCAAGATTGATAGCTTAGGGTTGAGGAATCATACTTTCCTAAGGGTGGCTTGACTTAGCATTGTAACATGCATGTTAAGTGATAGCATCCAAGGAAGCTCTACTCCATTGAAGACAAGGATGAAGCTTTAGAAACTCCAAGGAGGCCCATAACAAGATCTCAAAAACAAGGAGTTCAATGATAAGCTCAATGGGCTTCAATCGCTGATCCAAAGGTGTCTTATTGGGGAAGAAGAGCTCAAGCCCAAGGGAGAGGAATTGTCCAAATGCTACAATTATTTGGTGGCCCAAATTCAAGCTCAAGATGAGGAATTTTAAGGTCCAATTTCGTGCAAATAAGGTCAAGAAGAGTCCAAGAATCAGCCACAACAAGAGTTGCTTTCTGCCCAAGTTTTGAGAGAAGACTAGTCAAACTTTCCAAGATTGTCAAGATTCTTTTCCTAGTTGGGATTTACCTTATTTATTTATTTATATATAGGTTATTAATATTTTCCTTAGTCTATTTATGGTCTCCTAAGTACCATTTAATGCTTTCCTAGAAGTACTAAATTTGTTCCTAGTTAGGTTACTTTATTTCCTTTCTAGGGTAGGATTCCTTGTAATTGTCTTTCTAGGGTTCCTTGGACGTTTTTTCCCCTTCTACTATATATAGGAGTCCTTCTCATTCATTAAAGACAATTTTAGATTGGTATTAATAATATTTGGGAGAGTTCTTTGAACCTTCGTGACTTGTTCTTTGAGAATTTATCTTTAAACCTTTACTAGTTTCATAGTTTAAGGTATAAAGTAACTTCTTCTTCTGATATCTTTGGTTTCTTTTTGGTATTCTTTAGAAGGTGATTAGTTTCTACATACTAAATATTGTCTTTAGTTACTCATAAAGCGGTCAATATCCGAATCTATCGTTTTGATTCGTTTTCTCAAGTAAAGGAGTTAGATTTCTTCCATAAATCTATACGTTGTTACTTGGATCTTTTCAAGGCCTTAAAACATCTAATCCTTGGAAATTCGTGGATCTTTCCTTTGAATTTTCCATATCTTTAGTTAGTTTTTTTGTTTCATTTCTTTGTGCTTCTGCATTCTAATATTCAATTCTCTATTTGTGATCTCTCTTAACCTTGTTGTTATCAAGTGGTATCAGAGCGGTTCTATCAAGATTCCGTTCTTGATAAATCTTGGGATTTCTTCTTATATTAGAGCAGAAAAAAAAAAAACTGTAGCGTGAACAGTAGCGTCGTGAAAAAAAAATAAAAATAATTCAGTAGCGTGAACAGAAAAAAAAAAGTTATAACTTGCTCTCTAAGAAATTTGATTACTTGTCCTCCAAGAAATTTAATTAGTTGGTACCCAAGAAAGCTTATTACTTGCTATTCAAGAAATCTTATTACTTGCTCTACAAGTTTTGCGTTAATTTGTTTCCAAGCAAAAAGGTAGCAAGAAGAGGGGATTCTAGATCTTTAAGAATAAGAGGAATTTTTTTTTTGTTCTTATAATTCTAAAATAAGTTCCTTTTTATTCGTGTTTTGTTTCAACTAAATCCTACTTGTTCTAGGACTAGTTCTTTACTTTCTTTTTGTACCCCAAGATTCCATACTTTATGACTACGAACTTGATACACGTTTTGGTTTAATTATAAATCTACAAAGTATTCTCGTTCAAAGGTTATTTTGAGTGGAAAAAGGCAAGTGTGGGTGAGTTTAAAAGAGGGTAAAAGCCATACTAAAAGTGTGATACTTGATCATTTATTTTTATTTTTTTAGATGTCTAATTCAGGTGGTGATGAGGAAAGGGCTCGTTTAGAAGCCGAGATCAAAGGAAGGAACGACTTCACCCTTCAAGCTATGCACCAACAATTTGAGAGATGGACCCTTCAATTTCAAGAGATGAGGGATATGATTATCGAGCAGAATGACACCATAGCTGCAATTAGGAGGGAGAATGATGTTGTACCCCCAAATAATGTTAGACCCCACGTTAGAAGGAATGTACCCCATATCCCTTTTGTGAATCCTGAATATGATAATGCTGATTTTGATGTTGAATTTAATCTAGAAAGAAGAGAAAGTAGCGGACAAAGAGGTAGAGTAGAAGATGATAATATAAATAGTATAAAGATGAAGATGCCATCTTTCAAGGGGACAAGGGATCCAGACTTGTACCTTGATTGGGAGAGACGAGTTGAAGCCATCTTTGATTGCCATAACTACTCTGAGGGTAAGAAAGTTAAACTTGCTGTTGTTGAGTTTTCTGATTATGCTGCTCTTGGTGGAAAAAGCTTGCTAGGGACAGATTGCAAGAGGAGCTACCACCTATTACTACGTGGGCAGAGATGAAGAGGGTAATGAGGAAGCGATTTATTCCATCATAC
Source organism: Solanum okadae (assembly GCA_036553675.1). Classification (NCBI taxonomy): domain Eukaryota; kingdom Viridiplantae; phylum Streptophyta; class Magnoliopsida; order Solanales; family Solanaceae; genus Solanum; species Solanum okadae. The sequence goes on along the minus strand of CM071687.1, from coordinate 15,071,305 downwards.
TTCCAAAGAGATCTACAGTCTCGCCTTCAACACTTGAAGCAAGGCTCCATGTCAGTGGATGAGTACTTCAAAAGCATGGATATGGCTATGATCCAAGCTAACTGCATGGAGGAAGAAGAGGCTACAATAGCTAGATTTTTAAATGGTTTAAATACAGAAATAGCTAATGTAGTAGAGATACAACAATATGTAACTTTAGATGAGTTAGTTGATTTGTCTGTACAAGTTGAAAAACAAATTGAGAAAAAGCGGCAAAATAACTCATGGAGAAGTCGACCAAACACTATCTCTAAGAAGCCATGGTCAACTCAAGAGGGGAAAGCTCCTTCCAAACCTCAAGATGATAGAGGTAAAGGTAAAGTTGAGGAGGGAGGTAAAACCTTTAATCCTAAATCTTCTAAACCTTCAAGTTCTATTCAATGTCACAAATGTCATGGAAGGGGGAATATAATGCATGAATGTCCAAGTAGAAGAACCAACTTAGAGAGAATGGAGAATATGAGAGTGAAAAAAGTGAGGGGGAAGAAGAAGAGGGAGAAGGTGTAAGTGAGGAAGATGATTTGGAACTGCCTAATGATGGTATAATTGGGGTGGTTAGGAGAATTATGACTATCAATTTGGGTAGTGTTGATGAAGGGCAGAGAGAGAATTTGTTTCATACTAGGTGTGGGATAAAAGGGAAGACTTATTCTATGATTATTGATGGGGGGAAGTTGTGCAAATGTGGTGAGTTCATACTTGGTGGATAAATTAGGAATTGCATGGTTGAATGATTGTGGAGAAGTAAAAGTAAACAAACAATGCATGATTTTATTCAATGTTGGTAGGTATGAAGATGAAATTCTTTGTGATGTAGTTCCAATGCAAGCATGTCATGTTTTACTTGGCAGACCTTGGCAGTATGATAGGGATACTACTCATCATGGGAGAAAGAATAGGTATAGTCTTCTGCATAATGGTAAGAAGTATACTCTTGCACCATTATCTCCTTCTCAAGTGTTTGAAGATAAAAAACGATTGAGGGAAACAATGGGAAAACAAAAGGGAGAGGTAAAAAGCGAGCTTGAGGGAAAAGAAAAATGCCAAGAGATAGAAAAAAAGAGAGATGGCCGAGAGAAAGAGAGAGAGGGCAGCGATCTAAGTAAAGAGGTAAAAGAGGGTGTGAGTAAAAAAATAAAATGTTTTGGTGAGAGGAAAGAGGCTAAGGAAAAGAAAAATGAGGGCCTTTATATAAAAGCCAAAGAGTGTTTGAATGCTAGGAGAGAGGGGCTGCCCATAATACTACTTACTTACAAAGAAGTATTGATTATTTTTGAACAACTAACTCCTTCTTTGCCAAATAGTGTTTCTTCTCTTTTGCAGAATTTTGAAGATGTTTTTCCTGATGACACTCCAAAGGGATTACCACCTTTGAGGGGGATTGAGCACCAAATAGACTTTGTGCCTGGGTCTCAACTTCATAATAGGCCTGCCTATAGGAGCAATCCTGAAGAGACCAAAGAATTACAAAGGCAAGTTGAAGAATTGCTTGAAAAGGGATTTGTTCGAGAGAGTATGAGCCCATGCTCTGTTCCAGTCCTATTGATCCCCAAAAAGGATGGAACATGGAGGATGTGTGTAGATTGTCGAGCCATCAACAAGATAACGGTAAAGTATCGCCATCCTATCCCTCGTCTTGATGACATGTTGGACCAACTGTATGGTTTCAAAATCTTTTCTAAAATTGATCTAAAGAGTGGTTACCATCAGATTCGTATGAATCCTGGAGATGAATAGAAAACTGCTTTTAAGACCAAATATGGACTTTATGAGTGGTTAGTTATGCCATTTGGCTTGACTAATGCACCAAGCACTTTTATGAGACTAATGAATCATGTTTTTAAAGATTTCCATGGAAAATTTATTGTGGTGTATTTTGATAACATCATGATCTTTTCTCAAAATCTGGATGAACACCTAGAGCACTTAAAACAAGTTTTTGAAGTTCTTAGAAATCAGCGCTTATTTGCTAATCTCAAAAAGTGTACGTTTTGTGTGGATCGTGTGGTTTTCTTAGGTTTTGTGGTCAGTTCGAAGGGAGTTGAAGTAGATGATGAGAAAATCAAGGCAATAAAAGAGTGGCCTAAACCTAATAGTGTAACTGAAGTTAGGAGTTTTCATGGACTTGCTAGTTTTTATAGGAGGTTTGTGCGAGACTTTAGCACCATTGCTGCTCCTTTAACTGAAGTTATTAAAAAAGATAAGGTTTTTACATGGGGAAAGGAACAAGATGATGCATTTAACTTACTGAAGGATAAATTGTGTTCTGCTCATCTTTTGCAATTGCCTGATTTTTCTAAGTCTTTTGAAGTTGAGTGTGATGCCTCTGGTAAGGGCATAGGTGCAGTTTTGATGCAAGACTCCAAGCCAATTGCCTACTTTAGTGGAAAGCTAAGTGGAGCAACATTGAACTACTCAACTTATGATAAGGAGCTATATACCTTGGTAAGGGCGTTAGCTACATGGCAGCACTACTTGTGGCCTCGAGAATTTGTGGTCAAGACTGATTATGAGTCATTAAAATACTTGAAAAGCCAAGGTAAACTTAGTCGTAGGCATGCTAAATGGGTAGAGTTTATTGAAACTTTTCCTTATGTAATTGCTTACAAACAAGGAAAGGAGAATGTGGTTGCTGATGCACTCTCAAGAAGGTATGTTTTGATATCTACTCTTACTTCAAAGTTATTGGGTTTTGACCAAATCAAGTTCCTCTATGCTAATGATTCTGATTTTGGTGAGATTTTTGCTGAATGTAAGTTAGGTCCTTTTGAGAAATTTAATCTTCAAGATGAATTTCTATTCAAGGAAAATAAATTATGTGTTCCTAACTGCTCGTTGAGTGAACTATTTGTTAGGGAAGCACATTGTGGAGGGCTAATGGGACATTTTGGTGTACCCAAAACACTGGAAATACTTTCTGAACATTTTTATTGGCCTAGCATGAGAAAGGATGTTGAAAAAGTGTGTTCTTATTGTCTTGAATGTAAACAGGCTAAGCCTAGAACATTGCCGCATGGTCTTTATACTCCTTTACCTGTTTCTAATTCCCCTTGGATTGATATTTCTATGGATTTCATATTGGGGCTGCCAAGGACTAAGTATGGTAAGGATAGTATATTTGTGGTAGTAGATAGATTTTCTAAAATGGCTTGTTTTATCCCATGTAAAAAGACTAATCATGCATCTCATGTGGCTGACTTGTTTGTAAAGGAAGTGGTTAAATTGCATGGAATACCTAGAACTATTGTTAGTGATAGGGATGCCAAGTTCTTAAGTCACTTTTGGAGAATTCTTTGGGGAAAGTTGAAAACTAAATTGTTATTTTCTACATCTTGTTACCCACAAACGGACGGGCAAACGGAAGTGGTTAATAGAACTTTAGGAAACATGTTGAGGGCTGTTTTGAAAGGAAAGTTGACTTCTTGGGAAGATTACTTACCTATTGTAGAATTTGCTTATAATAGGACCTTCCATTCTTCTACTGGTAAAACTCCTTTTGAAGTTGTATATGGATTCAACCCCCTTACCCCCCTTGATTTATTGCCTTTGCCTACTAATGATTTTACTAATCTTGATGGTAAGAAGAAGGCTGATATGATGAAGAAAATTCATGAACAAACAATGCTTGCAATTGAAAAGAAGAATAAGGAAGTTGCATTGCGAAGGAATAAGGACAGAAAATATGTTGTTTTTAAACCTGGTGACTTGGTTTGGGTGCATATGAGAAAGGAAAGATTTCCTTCCAAAAGAAAGACCAAACTAGATCCTAGAGAAAGTGGGCCATACAAAGTCCTTGAAAGGATTGGAGACAATGCTTATAAACTTGATCTTCCTAGTGAGTTCCAAGTTAGTGCTACTTTTAATCTTTCTGATCTTTCCCATTTTGATGCAGATTTGAATTCGAGGACGAATTCTCTTCAAGAAGAGGGGAATGATAGCATCCAAGGAAGCTCTACTCCATTGAAGGACAAGGATGAAGCTTTAGAAACTCCAAGGAGGCCCATAACAAGATCTCAAAACAAGGAGTTCAATGATAAGCTCAATGGGCTTCAATCGTTGATCCAAAGGTGTCTTATTGGGGAAGAAGAGCTCAAGCCCAAGGGAGAGGAATTGTCCAAATGCTACAATTATTTGGTGGCCCAAATTCAAGCCCAAGATGAGGAATTTTGAGGTCCAATTTCGTGCAAATAAGGTCAAGAAGAGTCCAAGAATCAGCCACAACAAGAGTTGCTTTCTGCCCAAGTTTTGAGAGAAGACTAGTCAAACTTTCCAAGATTGTCAAGATTCTTTTCCTAGTTGGGATTTACCTTATTTATTTATTTATATATAGGTTATTAATATTTTCCTTAGTCTATTTATGGTCTCCTAAGTACCATTTAATGCTTTCCTAGAAGTACTAAATTTGTTCCTAGTTAGGTTACTTTATTTCCTTTCTAGGGTAGGATTCCTTATAATTGTCTTTCTAGGGTCCTTGGACGTTTTTTTCCCCTTCTCCTATATATAGGAGTCCTTTTCATTCATTAAAGACAATTTACATTGATATTAATAATATTTGAGAGAGTTCTTTGAACCTTTGTGACTTGTTCTTTGAGAATTTATCTTTAAACCTTTACTAGTTTCATAGTTTAAGGTATAAAGTAATTTCTTCTTGTGATATCTTTGGTTTCTTTTTGGTATTCTTTAGAAGGTGATTAGTTTCTACATACTAATTATTGTCTTTAGTTACTCATAAAGCGGTCAAGATCCGAATCTATCGTTTTGATTCGTTTTCTCAAGTAAAGGCGTTAGATTTCTTTCATAAATCTATACGTTGTTACTTGGATCTTTTCAAGGCCTTAGAACATCTAATCCTTGGAAATTCGTGGATCTTTCCTTCGAATTTCCCATATCTTTAGTTAGTTTTTTTGTTTCTTTTCTTTGTGCTTCCGCATTCTAATATTCAATTCTCTATTTGTGATCTCCCTTAACCTTGTTGTTATCATTAAGAGTATGTTGAGTTAGTGATAGTCATGGTAGCTTAGGATAGAGGATCTATACTCTCCTAAGGATAGCTTGAATTAGCATTATTAGGATCCCTTCATGTTAGCATGACTTGGTTTGGCCAAGATCATTTCATGGTAGCTTGGAATAGAGCACTTATACTCTCCTATGGGTAGCTTAGGATTGAGAATAATACTCTCCTAAGGGTAGCCTGCATTATCATCACAGTCTTCTTGTAAGGGTAGCATGACTTTGTTGGACTAGGACTATTTCATGATGGCTAGGATGGAACACTTGTACCCTTCCTAGAGTAGCTTGCACTTGCATGATAGTTTGTCTTCCAAGGTTGTTTGTTTAGCTTAATATAGTTATGGAATAGCATGGTCTATCCAATAAGGGGGGTTATTCTTTAGTAGCCTTGAATTGAGAAATAGAATCCATTCAAGTGATGTGACTTCTTACCTTGTAATAAATAGTGAAGTACCTGAAATGACTAATGGCAAATAGTAAAGAGGGATTAGTCCCAACTAGTGAGTATGTATGATATCCTAAAGTGGTACTTAGTGTGGATAGTAGTATGGGATGCTATGCATACATTGCACAACTATAACTTGAAGCTACTTATGAAGTTTTCTCTTATATAGTATAGACTTTGTTTGGGTTGTTGCTATAGTTTCCATCCAAGATATCTGACCAAGGGAGGGTAAGTATGACTAGGATGACTTCAAGGTTTTGCTTAGTGTGAAGGGTAGTATGGGATGCTTTTAATGCAATTCACAAGTGTGCCTTGAGCATACTTAGGAGTATGGACCCCTTATGGTAGAAAAGCATTAAAACTTAACCATGTGTATAGACTGTGATTAAGATGACCAAAAAGGGATGCTTAGCTTGGGTGGAATTATGGGATGCTATTCAAGCACAAGTATGAATTTATGTTACTTAAGAGTAGTTCGATTATGATATAGATTACTAAAGAGTTGAATAATGCTTATATCATGCTTATGTTGGAGACTTTGCTTATTATGATAATATTGTCTCTGATGCTTATAACTTATGTTTCATGAAGTATTTCATATGATTTTGGATTTTGTCTTATATTGACTAACCCTTGTTTTATGCTCTTATGATTATGCTAGCTAACATATTTAGTACATTGTGTACTAACGCATACTTTGCCTACATTCTCAGCAAATGTAAGGTTTGGAGATTGAGTTCCTATCTTGAAGCTATGTTTCTAAGGAGCTAAGTAGTTAAAGATTTTTGTGAGTCCTCATAGCTTCGAGGACAAAACCCACCATTTCTTATATGTCTTTTATTTCATGTTGAGACTATTGTACGGGCTATATCGCAAGAGTTTTATTCTAAAGATGTAGTAGATGATTTGTGACAAAAGTTTAGTAAAGACTTCCGCTTGCATTTTATGAAATGTTTTCGATTGTATGGATAAAAGTTTTTAAATTTTCCATACTTTTCTATTATCTTATGTTATGATGTGCCTTAGGCTTGTATGAAACCCCTTAGGGGTCAAGTATGCCATGTTACACCTAGGTATACCCTTGGGTCGTGACATTCAATCGGTGGAAAGTTGAGGGAAAGCTTTGGACACTCAATGGATATGCCAGCCCTTTTACATTGGAAGAATTGAAAGGGTTTATGAGGTTCAAGTTTGTGACAAAGGGGTACACAAAGATTTATAATGTTGATCCAAGAAGACAAGTTCATAGGATAAAGGTTGACATTTGTGGGGATTTGGGGTTTTATCTTATCCTCGATGATTGGTACAATTAAAACCACATCACTCCATCTTTGGTAGCCTACTTGACACTACCTCGACTGTCAAGGCATTATCCATACACCATGGAGGGATGTAAGGTTACCGAAGCGGTAAAGGTCTCTTTCACTTGTGGTGAATAGTATGAGGAGGTTTGGTGTGATATAATTCCCATGGACTATTATCACTTATGCTTGGGAGCCAATTAGTTTAACAAACATAGGGTCCTAAACGATAAAAAATGGTCCAAGTATGTTGTGGATCAATGGGGAACTCATCTATTTCCTCATCCTAAAGTGAGAAATGAGAGACAAAAGAATTGAGAGGAGTAAGGGAGAGCAAGGTGACAACCTTAGAGTGGAAAAAGGAGAGGTTAAGTGGAGTGAAGTGAGAGGGTTGCCACAATCTCAATCTAACCTTTTTGTTCATTCTTTACTTTGTAAGGATTCTTATGTAGGTACAAGCATGATGAATAGGGGAATACGAGTTCCAAACAAAGAACCTACAATTCAAGGTGTGATGGATGCACTTTTGGGATGTCCCAACATTCCTAAAGAAGCGCTATTCCAAGGTAAAGAAGATCTTTCTTATGAGCGTCAAGGTACAATAACTAAACTTAACACTTTTCTAATTGCAAATGAACAAAGTGTAAGTGACAGTTTGTTTTTATGTGAGCCTAATGCTTCTTTACCATGTGTTGATAATGTACATGTTGAGAATGTGGAAACACTAGTTGATCCTATTGATGACCAAATTGATTCTTCTACTAAGGTCGATTTGTGTCCACCTAGTTTTTACACCGGTGTTTTGAGTGATAGTTCATTATCATGTGATAATTGTGTTGATCAACTTGCTTTCGAATGTAGTTCACTAATTGAGGGATCTTGTGATGTGATTAATGAACCTCGATTTGATAATACTAATGATAATGTTGATCATTTAATAGGAGTGACTCTTTGATCATATCTTTTGTGGAAGATCTGATTTCTTGCTTTGCTCATAGAGATCATGTGCTTGAAAATGCTTTGAAAAATGATATGTGTCTTTTTAAGGGTGAAATTGCATGTTTTAATTCTCCCATGGTGGTTGATCATTCCCTTTTTAAGAACAATATCTTATTTGAAGAAGATGAAATCGCTCCTAGTGGTGTGAATCATGAGAGTTGTGTAGTTCTTGTTAGCTATGCTTTCTATAGTAACCCACTATGCTGTGATGATTGTCCTCCTAAATATTTAAATCTCTTATTGGAAGATGAGAGTACTCTTGTAGGGAAGGATCATGATGAAAATGAAGGTGGTAAGTGTTTTCCCATTACCTCTTCGTCTTGGTTTGTTTCAATTCTTAATGGTATGACCAATAATTTCGACCCTATTAGTAGTCATACCTACAAAAAAAATACCTTAGATGAAGTTGATTTGAGAGACACCTTTATCTACTACTTGTTTACATATGATGATGCTCATGCTATTGAGTGGAGTATGTTATTGGAAGGTAAAAGTGCTAATCTGATAAAAGGAGGTGCACTCAATCCAAGTTCATGGATTACCTTTCCATTTGACCCCAGTAGTGAGTTGAATTATAGTATTTGTGTGGGGATGCTTGGTTGAAATGGCAAGCATAGTGTGGGTGAAATTGTTGATTCATTTCCCTTGCAGGAAAGCTCTTCTTAAGGTTTTACAATCAACTTGGAGGACCTACATTGTGTATGCGGAAGGATAGCTTCCTATACCCCTTTTGTTATTCTTACTTTGACCATGATCTTTTTGTATTGTGCATATTATGGGGGTAAGAAATATTTGTTGAGAGAAGCTGAAGTTTGTACCTTTCTTTACTATCTCTTTGCATATGATGAGTCCCATAGTTAGATTAAAAGTGCATTGCATGTCGATTAGGTTATCATTGAGGTGTATACTTGTTGGTATGATCCAATTATGTGGGCCTTCTATCATTTTGATCCCGGTGAATGCTTAAAGGTATTCGAACTTGTGGAGGTACCATCTTTTGGGTTGTATTACCATGTTGTTGAGAAGGATAACCATTATCCTTATTTTCCATCTATGGACTTAATCGACATGAAAATAGAGGATGTTCAGTTCTTACTTGAGTTTAAGTCTTCTCCGTTAATTGTTTTTTAATTCTAACCTTTGTACTACCCATCATGCTATGAGGATAAGCTTCTTGCTTGTGATCTACATGGTTTTGCAAGGTTTGGATTTGAGGACTCAATTTTATCTACTTGCATATGATGATACTCATGCTTGTGTTGGTAGCATATTTTATGTTAGTAGTGGTATCAATGGGGCAAATGAGAGTCTTATTGACTTGATGCTATGCAATCCTTTTCTATTGGACCCCGATGTTGGTTTTAAGTATGCTGAGTGTGGTAGTTACACCGTCTGTCATTCTTATGATTCTTACTTTGGCGTTATTAGCTGATCCTATGTGCCTGAATGAGTTATGTTTGCCATTTTGGATGGGGAATACTTGTGTACTTGAACCCGCTCCTAAATTTGGAATAATTACTCTCTTGAAGTTATCTCGTTCATTGGATGGGGTCTTAATTTGGGGCAACACTACTTATACCTTCGCACTTAGGTATGAGGGTGTTCATGTGCTACTTGACTTAAATGGGAATTATGCTTGTTGGAATGTGGAACCAATGAGGGTTTACATGGGTGGTTGCCTACTTTTATTGGTTCTTTCTCTCTACCTCTTTGTCAAAGTTTCTTAAGTAGCCAAGTATCCACTGTTTTGATGGATTACTAACCCTTTGTTGATCATTTTGATGCTTGGTTAAATGTTAAGTTTGTGCATCCTTGGCATGGTAATAGAATAGTCATTTCTAATGCTAACCCTCATGCCATAAGTTTTTTTTTGTTATTTGCTTTCCCTATGGTTTTGCAAGGTTAGGATTCGAGGACGAATCCTTTTCAAGAAGGGGAGAATGATGCAATCCAGATTGCCTCAAGGCTATTAACTCCAAACCAAGATTGGGAACTCCAATTTATTGAATAATTGTTCATGAAGATGGAGGTCATTGAGCTTGTATTGATGGCAAAGAGAGGTTCACATGCATGAAAGATCACGTGGGGAAGTGAACAAAAGAAAGTGGACAACATTGCCACATTGGCGAGCAGGATCCAGTTGGCTCTTCGCCCAATGGCCTGGGTGATGACCCCCAGCTCGCCTAAAGTTCTAGAAAATGGCTAGAGATTGAACCAAGCAAGAACCATCACCGAACCAAAGGGCGAACCGTCAAGTCCAGTAGGCGAGCCCGATTTGGATCGCCTATTGGCCACTTTGGGTCACTTTTGGGCCCATTTATGTAATAAAGCCATAAAACTATAAATAAGTAGTTAAGGGTAATTTTAGGGTAGACTATTTTGAAAATGTATGATTGATGAATTGGATCTCGTTTGAGAGACTTGAGAGCTTGGTAAAGCTTTTGTTGAATTTTGTTTAGAAATGGTGGTTGGTTGGAGGTTCAATTTCCTTGAGGTCTTCGTAAGAGACTCGGTGGTTGATTCGGATTAATTTATTGAGGTCTTTTAGTTTACTACACCTTTAGGTTGCTTTTGATTTCCTTTTCTTGTGTCAATCTATTTATCTAGAATAGGTGCTTGTTTAGGGATTGTAATTGAAGGTTTTATGATTTAATACATCCTTTGGTTGCCAATTGTTCCCTCTCTTGTATCTCTTCTTCTATCTTTCTTTTTGTTGCTGCATTTTGTTCGTAATTCCTTTTGAGAATTACATCATTTTAGGTTTTAGGGTTTCTTAAGGCTTAGGGTTTTTTTAGGGTTTATATTTTAAGGATTTGGGCTCTTTTGGTTTACGGGTTTCCAAGGTTTTATTTTGGTGTTTTTAGGGACTTTTAAGGTTTAGGGTTTTAGGGATTTTTAGGTTTTTTAGGGTGTATGATTTCTTATGCATTTTTTGGTTTATTTTAAGCTTCAGGGTTTCTAGGGCTTAGGGTTTCTTAAGGCTTAGGATTTAGGGTTTAAATTTTAACTTTAAGGTTTAGGATTTAGGCAATAAGATTTTGGGTTTAGGGTTTAAGCCATAAGGTTTAGGTTCTACAATTTAGGGTTTAAGATTTAGGCCTAAATGTTTAGGGTATAGAGTTAAGATCCAATGGTTAAATGTTTTTACGGTTTAAATTTATAGAGTTTTGGTCTTACGATATTTTACGGTTTAGGGTTTAAGGTTTTGGGTTATTAAGATTTAGGGGATTCTAAGGTTTTCCTTAGAATCTTTTTAGGGTTTTCTTAGAATCTAAGTTTCTTTATGGGTTAAGATTTCAGCCCTATGGTTTAGGGTATAACGTTTTGATCCTATAGTTTAGGTTTTTTGACTGTGTTTTAGGATTTTAAAGTTAAGGTATTTTTCGGTTCATGGTTTTTTTAGGGTTTAGCGCTTTGAGTTATTTAGGTTTAGGAGGTTTTAAGGTTTTTTAGGTGTTTTTAGGGTTTTTTAGGATTAGGATTTTTCAGGTTTAGGGTGTTTTAGGTTAGCGTTAGGATTTTTCAATTATTTAGGTTTAGGATTTAGGCCCTAAGGTTTAAGGTTTAAGACCTAAGGTTTAGGGTCTACCGTTTAAGCCCTATGGTTTTGGTTTTAGGGCAGCGGCGGCATCTGTCTTTTAAGTTAAGTCATTTCCTAAGACGGCTCCTCTTATTCTACGATAATCCAAGCTGCAGCGGCACCTCACGAACTTCTTACTGGGGCAGTACTATAATAGGCATTTGCGAGTGTTTGGATGCACGTGTTTTGTTCATATTCCTGCGCAGTTAAGAGAAAAATTGTCCCCAAGGCAACCACTTGTGTCTTTCTTGGATATGAAGGTTTGGCCCTTATGGTTTAGGGTTTTCCTAAGGTTTAGGTTTTTCTTAGGGTTTAGGACTTAGGCCCTAATCTTTACGGTATTAAGTTTTGATCCTATGGTTTAGGGTTTCTTACGGTTTAAAGTTTAGGGTTTTTTAGGGTTTAGGGTTATTTTAGGGTTTAGGATTTAGGGTTTAGATTTGAGGCCCTATGGCTTAGGGTTTAGGACCTAAGGTTTAGGGTTTAAGATTTAGGGTGTAGGGTTTAAGCCCTAATGTTTTGGGTATAGGGTATAGTCCTTAAGGAATAGGCCCTACGGTTTAGGTATTTTTTTTTACGGTTTAAGCCCTAAGATTTAGGTTTTTTTTTTTATGGTTTAGGGCTTCTTAAGGTTAAGGGTTTCTTACTGCTTGGGGTTAGAGTTTAGATATTAGGCCCTAAGGTTTAAAGTTTAGGCCTTAAGGTTTAGGGTTTAGGGTTTATGCCTTATGTTTTTGGTTTTAGGGTATAGTCCTTAAGATTTAGCATAGCTTTTAGGATTTTTTTTTTGGATTTAGGTTTTTTCTAGGGTTTAGGATTTATTCCCTAATGTTTAGGGTATTGAGTTTAGAGCATATGGTTTAGGGTTTTTAGGGTTTTTTTTGGGTTTAAAGTTTAGAGTTTTTTTTAGTGCTTTGGGTATTTTAGGCTTAGGGGTTTTAAGGTTTTCTGTAGGGTGTTTTTAGGGTATTTTAGGTTTAGGTTTTTAGGACATTCCTTATTATTTTTTAGGTTTTAGGATTTATTAGGGGTTTTTAAGAGTTAAGAGTTTTTACGGGTCAGGGTTTCTTAGGCCTTACAGTTTAGATTTAAGCCCTAAGGTTTAGGGCTTACGATTTAGGGTTTAGGGTTTATTCCCTAATGTTTTGGGTTTAGGTTATAGTCCTTATTGTTTAAGCCCTGCAGTGTAGGGCTTTTTTAAAGTTTTGGGTATAGAGATTAGATCCTACAGTTAGGGTTTTATACAGTTTAAAGGTTATGGTTCTTTAGGATTAGGGTTATTTTAGGGATTAGGGCTTTTGGTTCGTTAGGTTTAGGGGTTTTAAGGTTTTCTTTAGGGCGTTTTTAGGGTTTGTAGGGCTTTTTTTAGGGGTTTTAGGATTTAATAGGGTTTAGAAATTCTCAGGGTTTCTTAGGGTTTAGAGTTTAGATTTTAGGCCCTAAAGTTCAAGGTTTACGATTCAGGGTTTAGGGATTAAGCCCTAATGTTTAGGGTTTAGGGTTTAGGCTATAGTTCTTAAGGTTTAGGCCCTACATTTAAGTGTTTTTTTTAGAGATTAGGACTATTTAAGGGTTTAGGATATTTTTCTACGGTTTAGGATATAAAGTTTAGATCCTATAGTTTTAGGGTATTTTTGGGCTTTTTAGGGGTTTTAGTGTTTTATAGGGTTTTTTAGGCTTATGGTTAAGGGGTTTTGGTTTTTTAGGTTTAGGGGGTTTTAAGGTTTTCGTTAGAGTGTTTTGGTTTTTTTTTAGGTTTAGGGTTTTTAGAGTTTTTCAGGTTTATGGTGTTTGAGGGTTGCAAGGTTTAGGGTTTCTTAGGGTTTAGGGTTCTTAGGGCTTAGGGTTTAAGCCCTAAAGTTTTGGTTTATAATTTAGGGTTTAGAATTTAATCCCTAAGGCTAAGGGTGTCAGGTATAGTCCTCAATGGTTTGACCCTACGATTTAGGGTTTTTTTAAGGTTTAGGGGTTTTTTAGGATATAGGATTTTGGCCAAATGGTTTAGGGTATAGAGTTTAGATTCTACGGTTTAGGGTTTGTAATGGGTTTTGTAATGCTTTTTAGGGTTTTTTTTTATAGGGATTAGGGTGTCTTAGGGTTTTTAGGATTGTTTAGGGTTTAGGATTTCTTAGGGCTTAGGTTCTAGGGTTTAGATTTTAGGCCATACGGTTTAGGGTTTAGATTATAGTTCTTAAGGATTAGGCCCTACGAGTAAGGTTTTTTTTTAGGTTTAGAGTTTTTTTTAGGGTTTAGGATTTAGTCCCTAAGGTTTAGGGTATAGAGTAGATCATATGGTATAGGGGTTTTCACGTTTTTAATAAGTTTTTAGGTTTAGGGAATAGGATTCTTTAGATTTACAGGTTTCTAAGGTTTTCTTTAGGGTTTTTTAGGTTTAGGGTTTTTATATGGTTTTTGATAAAGATGGAAGAAGCAATTGAAAGAAATAAGAAAACGTATGTGGAATTATCAAAATCTAAACGAATTTATGAGTAACAAAGGACTTTATACCTTCACCTCTCAATTGAATCCGATACACCAACAAATTACTAAAACTAAAATGAAACGAGAAAACCAAAACAAATCCAGAAAGAGGGTGACTCGATGATCGATTAAGCTAGAAGATGTTAACTACAAATTCTAAGAGTTAACCACTAATTACTCACTAATTCCTTAAGGGAATTAAACTAACACTAAATAAACAACTACAATTTGAGAGAATTCAATTTCAACATTCAACATACTCTAAGTCTTTCAAAATTAAAAAGACTAATATTTATACTAAGGTAATAAAGAAGACACTTCCGTGACAATTTTACCCTAATGAGATAAGGGACTTGCTTGGTTGCCTTCTTTTGTGAATTCTTGAATTCATGAGATGGCCATTTGCGATGATTGATTAAGCTAGAAGATGTTAACTATAAATTCTAAGAGTTAACCACTAAATTATTCACTAATTCCTTAAGGGAATTAAACTAACACTAAATAAACAACTACAATTTGAGAGCATTCAATTTCAACATTCAACATACTCTAAGTCTTTCAAAATTAAAAAGACTAATATTTATACTAAGAAAATAAAGAAGACACTTCTGTGACAATTTTACACTAATGAGATAAGGGACTTGTTTGGTTGCCTTCTTTTGTGAATTCTTGAATTCATGAGATAGCCATTTGCACACATAGCTACTTTCTTCCTTCTCTTCACTTTGATGGACCTTTAACACATTATATGTCTTTATTTGGTGCATCAAGCTCCTCTAAAGTTCACGTGGTCTATGATATCCATGACGTTATCATCCTCCCCTTATTGAAAAGGATTCATCCTTGAATCCAAGCCTTGCAAACCATGTAAAGGACAAACAACAAATATACCCTCAAAGCATGAGGGTTAGTACAATGGTTGGCATAAAAAGCATTACACAAAGAAGACTCAAACTCAAGGAACAATCAAGTATCTTTTATTATCATGACTATTAAGACCATATATAGAGAACAAGAAATTGGCTATTCTTCACATAAAAAGGATAATTCCACTGAAAGATGACACTTCTACAAGCTCAAATACTCCTAAACAATCACTAGGGTCAAAATGATAATAGGTCCACATAATCGGGTGAGACAAACAGGTATAGACCTCAATGATACCCGACCCAAATGCAATGCACATATAAGAAAAATATGAGTCTCATTATATGCAAAGAGATAATATAGAAAGGTGACATGCACTTTGGAGTCATCTAATGTGTTCTTATATAAATTATCACAACTAGGTTCAAGGATCCTAGCACTCATTACATCATAAGATGGAACACACAAACATGAAGAATTTAACATAAACTTCACCTTCTCTTGACAAATAACTTCTACCCCCATAAGATGCACAATCAACAAGATCATACGCAAAGAGATAGTAAAGAAAGGGGGGTTAGAAAAATACCATTCCCCATATAACTGATGAGTCAATAAATTGGACTCATTTAGGGCTATATTTTAATAGAAATTGTGTCCTCAAATGCTTATTTAGTCTAAATATCTGATGAAAAGACTTAAGTTTCAGGTATTTGACTTTTTAGTGGAAGCATGGACACTTAGGCGCAAAAAGGAACAAAAGGGCTAAAAAGAATGAAGAAGTTGACGCCTAAGCATCACCAAGCATGCTTGGCGATTCACCGAAGGGACACACTCCACCCTTTGTTCCAGTACGCGAAGCCTTGAAGGAGAAGGATCAAAAAGACGACGAAAAGAGCAGTCAGCGCTTCACCGATCAGTTCCACGAAGCAGAAGTATACCGCCCAATGATCCAGAATGCACAGATGCTAAGGCAAAGCACAAACGGCAATGAACTAGAAGAAGGGAAAATTGCTAAGTCATTCGGCGTTCGCGACTAACGTCACCGGGCGATCCGCCAGCACTATTTTCTAAACTCTATAAATACTAAACCATTTACTAGTTTTGGAGATAGATAGGAGAGTCTGAATATTATTGTAATTTTTACTTTAGCCTTCTTATTTTCTCTCAAGTTTGGAGAGGATTTTTTGGATACTAGAAGAGAGAAGGAGTTCATCTTCCAAAAATTGGAAGTGGGTCTTCTCCATTCTTCTTCCTTTACTTATATTAAAGTTTAATTTCTTATACCCATTTGATTTCTCTATCATTTTAGGTATAATTTCTTATTTCTTGATGTGTGGCTAAAACCCCCCATTCTTGGGGTGTGATTTAGCAAATATATGTTGATATTATTTGTTGGGTCTGGCTTTCTTATAGGTTAGAGGTATTTTAATGGTGATTTCACCTAGTGGTTGTGGTTTAATTTTAGGGGTTTGTAGTGGCAAATACAAAACCTCCCATGTGTTTTCAGCTTGCGAGAGAGAGGTCGCGAAACCAAGACTGCTAGACTGATGGCCTAAGGAGTGGCTCAACATGAGGTTCAGCCCGAGAGGGTGAGCCCTAGTCCCATATCCTAACACTCAGCTCGAGAGAGTGAGTGGGGTAAGGTGTAGGCTAGCCTTCATGCGGCAAATGGGTGTCCGAGAGGAACCCATTTGAAATGGGGTAAGTTGCCCAAGAGGGAACTTATTTCCATCTAAAGCTTAGTCTAGTCACTATTATCTTCCAAATTTCCTATCGAAAGCATGTAATCAATATATATTGGGGTCACACCCCAAAAACTTCTCCCTATACTTAAATTTTCTCTTTATTTTTGTTGTTTTAGCTATACTTGTGACAAACCCCCATTGATATTTGACACTTTGTTGTCACCCACTTGAATTTACTTTGTTTTTATTCGATAATTTCTCAAACTACAGCTAACTAGAACAAAATTCTAGCCTACCTACTATTTTCACTACCACTCCCTTGGGATTCACCCCAACCCTTGGTTGGGCTATTATACTATTGCACGATCGTAGAAATTGCATCAAAAGTTGTGTCGTTGATTACGCAAAACATCAACAACGTACGTTCCTCAAGTGGATTGTAAACTCTCAAGAAGAAGTGTCAATCATAGGGAATGGTGCCAACAAATTCCTCCAAATTGTAATTGTAATCTTGACCGCCAAGTTGTTACATAAATGAACGCCATCCAAAATGTGCCCACTTATACAAACACATTTTGATCCACAAGCATTAAGACCTTGATCAAGAATGGGGTCACACAAGAATTGTAGGCTCATTGGAGAACATACATCCTCTTCCTTTTGACCACTAACCCCTCCAATAGACGTACTATAATCTTCCAAGAAGAGAGTTCCATATTTGGAAAGTGTGTCATTATACCATAGTGGATTCTTAATCACTTGGTAGGCTTCAAGAGGGATTACAATTCTATCATGTCAAGATACACCACTATGCATTTCACCATCATTAGTGATGTCAACATCAAAAAAAGGATTAATACAGACAAGTTGATCAACACCAATATCACTTGATAATGAACTATTATTTAAAGCACATGTATCAACAATAGGTAGACACAAATTGACTTTACTATAAGAGTTGATTTGTTCATCAATAGGATGAACTAGTGTATCCACATTCTCAATATGTACATTATCAAAACATGGCAAAGAACTACACGACAAGGTCATATAACTCAAGGCACAGGTGTGAACACTAAGTGGACACAAATTGATCTTACAAGAAGAATATATTCAGTCATCAATATGATCAAGTAGTGTATGAACAGTTTCAACAAATACATTATCACTATGTGGCAAAGAATTATTTAGCTCACATGAAATCAAGCTATCACTTATACTCAATTGGATACTAGCCACACAATGAATTTTTAAGCTAAATGATGTGGAAGAATTAACAGTGTTACCTTGTAGATCATAACATGAAGTGTCTTCACCTTGGTTGTGCAACTCCTTAGGTTCTTCATCACGAAGAGTAGTACCCTTCAATTGTCTTTCCAACTCTTCCGGTTCCATCTCAGTGACTAATTGAATGATCTTTTCAATATTTCCTTATATTGAAGCAAGCAACTCATTTGTGCTCATAGTACGAGGATCTCGATTGCAAAATCATAATGATCCTTCAATCATACCTATAAAACATAACAAACAAGTTAGTAGAAAAATCATCATGTCACTTTTTATTTGAACTCTCAACTCACCTACTATGATGACGTCTCAAAATTGATAGTGAACTAGAATTGCCAACCAATTCAAGGTCATATATCCTTTGTGGTGGAGTGGATTCTTTTGACTCTTGAAAGAAGGACGGCCCAAATAAAAACAAACGGACTTGAATCAAGAAGGCTATCAACGAATTCAGAAGAGAGAAGTAGAAGACACAAGCACCAAAAGATTCGGACTCAAAACAAACTACGTAACAAAAGTAGAAGAATTACTTGTTGTTACTTAATTTGAAGGATCAAAGAAATGATTTGATAATTAAAAACTAGTTAACAAGTAATTAAAGATGTTAATTAATGGTTAAGTAGTTGAGAAGTATAATAAAAATTAGTTTAGAAGAAGAAGAAGTGAATTTGGACACAGAGAAATTTTTTTAGGGCCAAAAGACTACCATACTTAGCCAAATTTTAATGCTGAAACCAAAACCCTGCTCTCTGAAGTTGTACCTCACGTGCGCATCAGAGAGTGGTACCTCTCTGTGTGGCAGTCAGCTGAGATGGGGCTGGCATGGCTGCTGCGTTGGCAGTTGACTTTGTTGACTGCTGATGACTTTTTTTTTTAAAATTCAATTCTTTTTTTGAATTTCAATTTTTTCTTTGTCTTTTCAAATTTCTACAAGTGGACCAATAAACACTTTGACCAACTTTGACTTCAGAATATTGGATCAAATGTACTTTCTTTCTTCTTCTTCTTCTTCAAGAACAACTTGAACATTATCAAGAACACCTAGAACACCAATAACACACACTAAATCCCAATACGCTCAAATCAACTCAGAATTGGCTCAAAATTTAGGATTATCTTTCCTTCAACATAGAGAACATAGCCCAACAATTATTAACCTCCACTTTCTCCTCAATCAAAAGACTGACTTTCAAAATTTGAAAGGCTTGAAACCCTGCAATGGCAACTTCACTTCTACAACTCCAAATTAAATAAAATTTGAAACCTAGACTCAAAAAACATTAGGGAACAAGGATCTAGTGTCAAAAAAAAGATATAAATACAAAAATCTTTCAGATTCCTTTTCGGGGAAAATTTTGGACTTTTTTTTTCTTCAAACCAAGACTAGATTTGTAAGAAAAAAAATCTAAACCTAAGCTCTTGATACCAAATGATAAGGATGGAAGAAGCAATTGAAAGAAACAAGAAAAAATATGTGGAATTATTAAAAGTTTATAGAATTTATGAGCAACAAAAGACTTAATACCTTCACCTCTCAATTGAACCCGATCCAACAACAATAACCCAAACTCAAACAAAACGAGAAAACTAAATTGAATCCACAAAGAGGGTGACATGATGATCGATTAAGCTAGAAGAATTTAACTATCAATTTTAAGTGTTAACCACTAATTACTCACTAATTCATTAAGGGAATTAAACTAATACTAAATAAACAACTACAATTTGAGAGCATTCAATTTCAACATTCAACATACTCTAAGTCTTTCAAAATGATAAAGACTAATATTTAGACTAAGGAAATAAAGAAGAAAGTTCTTTGACAATTTTACTCCAAATGAGATAAGGGTCTTAATTTGTTTTCTTCTGTTGTGAATTCTTGAATTCATGATATGGCCATTTGCACACATGGCCACTTTCTTCGTTCTCTTCACTTTGATGGACCTTTAACACATTATTTGGTGTCCATCAAGCTCCTGTAAAGCTTTCACGTGATCTATGATGTCCATGACGTTATCAGTTTTATTAGGGTTTTTTTAGTGGTTAAGGTCCTACACTCCTTATGATTTATTAAATCTCATTCGAGGAAGAATGTTCCCAATGGGGAGATATTGTAACACCACAGATTTGAGAAAGGTTAGAACGGAAATAGCCAGACATGTCAAGAACCCAAAAGGGGACAATGGAACCCTCTACGGAGACCTAGACGGGCCATGTATGGGACCATGGTCCATTTGGCTGCTCGTGGTAAGTTCCAGAATCTACCCCAGGGAGCTGTCCCTCACACAGATGCCTAGACGGTCTGTGGTGAGGTTGAGGGAATGTCCAAGGGGTAGTCAAGAGGTCCACTCAGAAGGGGTCTCTCCCATAGTCGCTGGTTAAGGACTACAGACATTTAAACTACCCGTGAAGCTTCACACGGACCACGGAGTCATCTGTAAAGGGGGTTATAACACTTAGAGTTTAGGGTCCACTTCGAACGATCATATCTTTAAGCACAAAATGAATTACGTGACCCGTGACCTATAAATTTAAAGATAATCGAGTCCTCTTTCAAATGCCAGAGTGATTGCCCAATTCCAATCTTGGGGTAAACAGTTATGCCCAAATTAGGGAAGCCTTATTGGGAAGAGAATCTTCACGACCCACTTGACGAGCCTTTTGTTCTAGACGACCCGTAAAGACCATCAGTGAGTTCATTCGACAGTTGTAAGTCAGGGTCGTTCCAGTCTATGCCCAATTATTTTAACTCAATACTACGTCATTTTAACATCTACCCAAAGCCTTATATAATGATTTTTAGCTCCAAATCACCCAATTCAATTCAATTCATTCTCTCAAATTCCCAAATAAGATCAAGTCTTCCTCTTTAATATTTCTGTATCTAAAGTTTGTAGAAGAAGGCTAGGGTTTCAAGACAAGTCTCCAATTCCACCATTGATTTTAAGCTTTTGGTAGGTTTTTAACTATGAAAGACGAGTTTATGAAGATATGCATGCTTTTTATGAAATTGATGAAATATGATTTAAAACTGTTTTAGATTAAAGCATCCATGTTTTTGTTTTCGTTGTAATGAAAGGATTCCCCACATAAACATTAAAGAATGATTGTGAAAGTGTTTCCTCACATAGGGATTCTTAGAGTTGAAGCATTTTCTCAATTATACTTTGAATCAAGATGTAGGAGCTATTCTAATGAAACCTAGCTTGGATTGTCTACTTCATGTGCCTTGCATGGATTATAAGGAAATTGGTGATTAATCATGTAACTTAATGATAAGAAAAGTTAAGAATAATGACTATTATGTGGAATTCGCAATTAGCAACCAGAGGCTATTGAATTGGAAGTTCCCCTGTAGCTTTACGTCGGGTTTCGAGTACCAATCTTATTATCTCATACCTATGTGCCCCCATAGTATTATTGTGTTAGATTGACATTAGCTAGTAGACCCACGTAAGCTAGAAGTTCATGATCTTACCTTGGCAAATAGGGCACCCCTTATCGGTGTGGGGTAGTAACCGAATTTCATGTTAATAGCTCACATGGTCTTAAATTTCAGTTAAAGGTAAATCTAAGACAAGAATTAACTAAGGTTAATTCTATAAGTATCTCACAATTTTTTTAAAGATGTTAGTTTGCATTGACCATGTTTGCGATTTATGTTTTCTAACCCATTTATCCCATGATTTAGCTTGGTTATTGCATGTCACGAAAAGTCTTTTTAGCATGATTTCATACTTTTATGCATTGCTAGCATACTTGGTCTATTTTTTACTAAAACATATTCTTGCTTACATTATACAAATGTAGGGTTCGATGCTTTGATTTCGCACCCCCGTGGCTATAGATCGCCTTAGTTAGATATTGATGATTGGTGAGTCCTTATGTTTTGAGGACCGAGCTTTTATTTCCTATTGTCTTTACTTTTCAGTATTGTATGTTATGTACAGGTTACATCCTGATTACTCTTAATGCACTAGATGGCTTTGAGACTATGTTAGACTTTCAATACATTTTATAAACTATTATGTTTTGAAATTTGTCTTTTAAACTCTCTAAATTTTCTATTATATTGTATGATGTATTCTAAGTGGCTTGTGTAGGCCTTCTTCGGGTCCTATACTCCATGTTTCTCTTAGGCCATTCTTCGGGTCGTGATAAGATGTGTATCAGAGCACAAGGTTTAGAAATGTCCTAGGAGGTCTCATAAGACACATCGAGTAGAGTCTTGTTCACGAGTGTGAAACACGCCACATTTATGAATTAGAAGGAGTAAGATGTATATGAAACTCCACTTCTTTCATTACTCTAAGTCATGTGATAGAGTGTAACTCTATATGTCCTTTCTCATAATCATGATCCGATTCTTTTCAAGATATGGCCCCTCGATGAGAATACATTAGAAAGAATGTTAATAAGAATGTGGAACAAGAAGCTCCTCCTTAAGCTCCTCAAGTTCCGATCGATCATTTGGCCAAGCAAGTGATTAATGCAAAGTTTACAACTGCTTTTCATGTGTTAGCTCAAGACATAACGACTCAAGCTAATAGGTAGGTTGTGGTTCCCGCAATCTCAAATGTGGGTACTGCGACATCTAGAGTGAGGGACGTCACTAGAATGAATCCCCTAGAGTTTCATGGTTCTAAGGTTGAGGAAGATACTCAAAATTTCATTTATGAAGTGTATAAGGTGTTGATGATCATGTGAGTGATTCTAGTAGAAAAGGTGGAATGAGCTGCTTACCAACTCAAGGGTGTTTCTCAAGTCTGGTTCAACCAATGGAAGGAAGAGAGGGCGATTGATGCGGGTTTTCTTCATAGGGAAAAGCTTAAGGTTGCTTTTCTTGATAGGTTCTTTCCCCTTAAGATGAGGGAGGAAAAGGTACTTGAATTCATCAACTTTCGTCAAGGAAACATGAGTGTGAAGGAATATGCTTTGAAGTTTACACAATTGTCTAAGTGTGCTGCTACTATGATTGCCGGCCCTAGGCAAGAGAGAGTTATTTTTTTGAGATAGTCCAAGATTGTAGTCAAAGAATGTCGTAATGCCATTCTTATCAATGATATGGACATTTATCATCTAATGATATATGCTTAACAAATAGAAAAATAGAAGCTTAAGGGAATATCTAGGGAGACCAAGAAGGCAAGGACCGGTGATGGTGACTTTTCACATTCAAGGTTCGATGGACGTGGTCGTTCCAGGTTACAGCAAAGGTTTTTCGATTAAGGTTCCTTCAATGCCCCTTCTAAGTTCAACAAAGATAGGGTGTATAACCGTAAGCCTCATGGAGGCAATGATGGTGGATCTTCATTGTCTATTAGTGCTAAATGTGGAAGGAAGCATGAGGGTAAATGGTTAACCGACACAAATAGTTGCTTTGGTTATTGTAAGAGCGATCATAAAATAAGGGATTCTACATCACTTATGGCTAAGGTAACAGAAGGTAAGAAAGCTTCGCCTAGTTGTTCGGGTTAAAATGCTCCAAATTAAAACAAATTATATGCACTTCAGACTCATCTTGAGTTAGAGGGTTCTCCCGATGTGGTAACCGGTATGTTGAAAGTCTTCCAACTTGATGTTCATGCTTGACTTGAACCCGGTGCTACCTAGTCTTTTGTGATGCCATTAGTGGCTATGAGGTTTGTTATTTTTTTGGATGTGTTGTTAGATCCTTGTTCGGTATCTATTCCTATTAATGATTCTATTGTGACTGAGAGGGTCTAGAGAAAGTTTCCCATCTCCTTGTCCCATAGAGTTACTCATGTTGATCTTGAGGAGCTTGATATACCAGATTTTGATAGTATCATGTGTATGGATTAGTTGCATTCTTGTTATGCTTCTAATGATTGTTGAACCCGAGTGCCCATGTTTTAGTTTCGAAAGGTGCCTATCCTAGAGTGGGAAGGAGGAAATTTTATGCCTAAAGGTCATTTTGTTTCTTGTCTTAAAGATAGAAAGAGTATTTCTAAAGGTTTTATATACCATCTACTTAGGGTGAGGGATATGGATTCTGAAACCCCTACTCTTTAGTCGGTCCTCATTGTAAATGAGTTTTTGGAAGTGTTTCCCGATGATCTACTCGGTATTCCTCCCGAAAGGGAAATAGACATTGGTATTGACCTTCTCCTAGATACGTAACCTATATTTATTCCTCCTTATCCTATTGCTCCAGCACAACTTAAGGAATTACAGGAGAAATTGAAAGATTTGTTATATAAATGTTTCATCTGACCGAATATCTCTCCATGGGGTGCTGCAGTTTTGTTTGTTAGAAAGAAAGATGGTTCACTCCATATATGGATTGACTACCGACAATTGAACAAGGTTACCATTAAGAACAAATATCCTCTCCCAAGGATACATGACTTGTTTGATCAACTTCAAGAAGCAAGTTACTTCTCTAAGATTGACCTTTGGTCGGTTTATCATAAATTAAGGGTAAAGGTAGATGACATTCCGAAGACGTCTCTTTGAACTTTCTATGGCCATTGTGAGTTTTTGGTATTGTCGGTTGGCTTGACTAATGATCCTAAACGATTTTGGGATTTGATGAATAGGGTTTTTTGACAATACCTTGATATGTTTGTGTTGTGTTCATTGATGATATATTGATCTATTTGAGGAGTGAAGACGGGTATACCATTCATTTGTGTCTTTTCTTGCTCACATTGTTTCTGCAATGGGTAGTGCAGTAGATTTAAAGAAGACAGATGCGGTTAAGAGTTTGGCTAGAAGTTTCTTGGCTTTAGCATGTTAATATAAAATGTTTGTGGAAGGGTTTTCTTCGATTGCCTTTCTATTGATGACATTGACTAAAAAGGAAACCAAATTCATATTGTTAGAAACTTGTTAAAAGAGTTTTCAGGAATTGAAAGATAGACTCACTTCCTTTCCGATGTTGACTTTACTAGAAGGACCGATGGTTTTGATGTTTATTGTGATACTTTAAGAAATAGGTTACGATGTGTCCTTTTGAAAAATGGGAAAGTCATTGCCTATGTTTCCATGAAACTTAAGGTGCACAAAAAGAACTATACTACCCATGATTTAGAACTAGTGGCAGTTGTGTTTGCTTTGAAAATTTTGGGGTATTACTTAGATGGTGTTCATATCGATGTCTTTACCGACCACACGAGTTTAAAATATGTGTTTAAGTAGAAAGATCTAAATCTTTGCCAATAAAGCTAGCTTTAGTTACTAAAGAATTATGATACGAGTGTTCTCTATCACTACGGTAAAGCCAATATGGTGGAGGATGCTCTTATTCAGTTGTCAATGGGTAGTGTTGCTCATGTAGAGGACAATAAAAAAGAATTTGTTCGAGAATTTGATAGATTTTCCTATATGGGTGTTTCATTGAAAGACTGCACCGAAGTTGGTGTTGTGGTTAAAAGCAGTTTAGAATTGTCTTTTGTGGTGGATGTGTAAGCCAAGAAAGGTCTTGATTTGACTTTGGTTGAATTGAAGGAAGCGGTTCTTAAAAGTTCATAGAGGCTTTCTCCAAAGGGGGAGATTGTGTGCTTTGTTATCAAGGTCGTTTGAGTGTTCCCAATGTAGAGTGACGTGAGAGAATCTATCTTATGAGAAGCCCATAGTTCTAGATATTCAACTCACCCAGATGCCACCAAGATGTACCGTGACCTGCGGTAGATATATTGGTAGAATTGGAAGAAGAAGGATATTTTTGTGGAATTTCTGGCTAAGTGTCCTAATTGTAAACAAGATAAATTTGAACATTAAATGGCGAAAGGTTTATCTCAAGAGATTAACATTCCTACTGGGAAGTGGGAAGATTTTAATATGGACTTCATTGTTGGTTTACCATGAACCTGGCAGCAACATGACTCAATTAGGGTTATAGTAAATCGTATTACAAAACCATCTCATTTCATTCCCATCAAACTTTTATATTCATCGTAGGACTAGGCTAAGTTATACTTGAGAGAAATGGTTAGGTTGCATGGAGTGCCATGTCCATTATCTCCGATCGTGGTACCCAATTCACTTCTCAGTTTTGGAAATACTTCCAAAAGAGTCTTTGTACTCGTGTTAAGCTCATTACGGCTTTTTATCCACAAAACGATAGGCAAGTGGAGCATACTATAAAAACTTGGGAAGATATGTTAAGAAGGGCTTGTGTAATTGACTTCAAGGATGATTGGGATGATAACTTGCCTTTGATTGAATTTGTGTATAATATAAGCTATCACTCAAGTATTGGTATGACTCCATTTGAAATTCCATACGGTAGGAGGTGTAGATCTCTTATAGGCTAGTTTGAAGTGAGTGAAGTCTCTTTGATAGGGCCCAAGTTGGTAGATGAGGCTATGGAGAAAGTTCGGCTTATTAGAGAAATGTTGAAAACATCTCAAAGTCAAATAAAGTTCTATTCCAATGTTAGAAGAAGAGATCTTGAGTTCGATGTAAATGATTGAATCTACTTGAAGATTTCACCCATGAATGGTGTAATGAGATTTGAAAGAAAAGGAAGCTTAGTCCCAGTTATATGGGCCCATATCAAATTTTAAGGCGTATTGGTAAAGTTGTTATGAACTCAATTTGCCTACTGATTTGGAAACAATGCATCTGGTTTTCCATGTCTTCTTCTTTGAAGAAATGCATTGGAGATGAAATGTGTTGGAGATCCGAAATCCATAGTTCCTTTAGAATGTTTGGGAGTTAAAGAGAATCTTTCTTATGAGGAAGTTCCGGTTGTGATTTAAGACCGGCTAGTTAAGAAGTTGAGAAACAAAGAGGTAGCTTCTGTAATGGTTCTATGAAGGAATCAGTTAGTTGAGGGTGCTACTTATGACGCCGAAGCTGATATGATGTCCCGTTATCCTTATTTTTTTCCCTCTGTCCCTACTGTAGCTTGAGGTTCAAATTCCTCATGGTTTTACCATTTTCATTTCATGTTTCTTAGATAATCCAATGATTCCTCATTCATGCATGTCCATGAAAAACTTGATTATGGAGAAAATGAGTTAGCTAGATTGATTTGTGTATTTGAGTATGAGTTGCATATAGACTTTATGATATGATATTTTGAACATGCTTTAGCTTGGGGTTAATGTTTCCTCCTAGGATATGTGTATTTATATGATTGCATTCATGTTGGGATGTTAGGTTAAGTTCCTACACTTCTTATAATGTCTTGAATCTCATTCGAGGACAAATGTTCCCAAGGGGGAGATATTGTAACACCCCAAATTTGAGAAAGGTTATAAAGGAGTCAAGTGGGCATGTCAAGAACCCAAAAGTGGACCATGGAACCCTCCACGGATCCCTAGACGGGTCGTGTAGTGGACCACATGCCCTTTGGTTGCTTGTGATAATTTCCAGAACCTACCCCAGGTAGGCATCCCTCATACGAAAGCCTAGACAACCTTTGTTGAGGTTGACGGACCGTCCTAGGGGTCGTGAAGTAGCCCATTGAGAAAGGGTCTATCCCCTAGTGACTAGTTAAGGACCACAAACGTCTAAATGGCTCGTGAAGCTTCACACAGATCGTGAAGTCGTCCGTGAAGGGGATTTATCAAACTTAGAGTTTATGGTCAACTTCAAACGATCATATATTTCAACACAAAATAAATTAGGTGGCCCATAAAAATCAAATTAAATATAATTGAGTCCTCTTTCCAACACCACCTAGTTTTAATAACTCCAAGCCCAGAGTAAAAAGTTATGCTCTAAATAGTGAAGCCCTATCAACCGGAGCATCTTCACGACCCAGTTGACCAGTTGTGGTGCTCTAGACGACCCGTGAAGACCTTCTAGTAAGTCAATTCGGCAGTTTTAAGTCAGGGTCATTCCAATCTTTTCCCAATTGTTTTAACTCAATAGTATGTTTTTTTAACTTTTACCAAAGCCTTATATAATTATTTTTAGCCCCAAAATAACCCAATTCAATTAATTCTCTCAAATTCCCAAATTAAGATAACTTCATCCTCTCATATATTTATTTCTTTTTCTAAAGTTTGAAGAAGGTTAGGATTTCAAGTCAAGTCTTTAATTCCGCATATTGATTTTAATATTTTGGCATCAAGGTTCGATAATATTCACCTATGAAGGTCTGATAGTATTGCCATGAATTCCTTTAAATGTTGATCAAATTGATTGTTTTATGTCTTCTTTTGCATGAATTGAAGAAATTGCAGGTTTTAAATTGAATCACCCATGAACCCATGCTTCACTCCTATTTTCTAAGCAATTATGACATAATGTGAATTTTGAACTATGAAAGATGAGTTTGTGAAGATATACACATTCTTTATGAAAGTGATGAAAAATAATTTAAGCTGCTTTGAGAGTAAAGCATCCATGTTGTTGTTGTTGATGTTGTGAAAGGATTCCTCACATACATTAAAGCATGATTATGAAAAGATTTTATCACATAACGATTCCTAGAGTTGAAAGTTTTTCTCAACTAAACTTTGAATCAAGATTTAGGAGCTATTCCAATGAAACCTCGCTTGGATGCCTCATGTGACTTTCATGGATCATAAGGCAAGTGACGATTACCCATGCCTCTTAATGATAAGACAAGTTAAAAATAATGACTATTTCGTGGGATTTACGATTAGCACTAAGAGGATATTGAGATAGAAGATCTCCCGTAGCTTGAGGTCGGGTTTCTAGTTGCAATACCCCTTATCTCATACCTATGTGCCCCCATAGGATGATTGTCTTAGATAGACATTAGCTAGTGGATCCACATAAGCTAGAAGTTCATGTTCTTACCTTGGCAAGTAGGACACCCTTTTTCGGTGTGGTGTAGACAGCAAATTCCATGTTAATATCTCACATGGTCTTAAATGTCGGGTAAAGGTAAATCTTCCACAAGAATGAACTAAGGTTACTTCAATAAGTTCTCACGTATGTTTTAAAGATGTTAGCTTGCATTGACCATGTTTCACGATTTATATTTTCTAACCCTTTTATCTCATGATTTAACTTGGTTATTCCATGCAACGAAAAGGTTCTGTTACCGTATTTTCATACTGTTATGCATTGCTATCATACCTTGTACATTTTTGTACTAACGCATACTCTTGCCCACATTCTTATAAAATTGTAGGGTCCGACTCTCTGATTTTGCATCGTTGTGGTTAGAGATTGCTTAGTACATATTGTAATTGGTGAGTCCATATGTTTCTAGGATCCGATAAATTTTATTAACTCTTACATTTTGAAAATTGTCTTTTAACTCTAAATTTTCTATTGTCTTGTATGTTGTATGTTTAGTGGCTTGTGTAGGCCCTAGGGGACCCAACCACCATGTTACGCCTAGGGCATGCTTTGAGTAGTGACATTTAGGGTTTTTTATGGTTTAGGATCTCTTAGGGCTTAGGGTTTAGGATTTAGGGTTTAATCCCTAAGGTTTAGGGTTTAGGGTATAGTCCTTAAGGTTTAGGACCTACGGTTTATGGTTTTTCATGGTTTAGATTTTTTTAGGGTTTAGGATATAGGACCTAAGATTTAGGGTATAGAGTTTAGATACTACTATTTAGGGTCTTTAGGTCTTTTTAAGGGTTTTGATGGATTTTTTGAGGTATAAAATTTCGGGTTTTTTGGGTGTAGTTTTTTTAGGGTTTAGCGTTAACGAATTTTGGTTCTTTCGGTTTAGGGTTTTAAGGGTTTTCTTTAGGGTGTTTTTTGGGTTTTTAGAGTTTTTTTATGGTTTAGGGTTTCTAAGGGTTTTTTTTAGTGTTTTCTAGGATATAGGGTTTCTTTGGACTTACAGTTTAGGGTTTAGATTTTAGGCCTTAAAGTTTATGGTTTAAACCCTAAGGTTTGGGTTTGAACCCTAAGTTTTAGGTTATAGAGTTTAGATCCTATGGTTTAGGGTTTTTAATGGTTTTTCAAGGTTTACAGTATAGTGTTTTTTAGTGTTTTGGGTTTATGATTTTGGGTTCTTTTGGTTTAGCGGTTTTTAATGCTTTCTTTAGGATGTTTTTTAGGGGTTTTTTAAAAATGATTTTTGAAGTTTTTGTAGGGTTTTAGGGTTTTGGGGGTTTTAGGTTTGTTAAGGTTTATAGGGTATTTTTATGGTTTATGTTTTATTAGGGTTTAGGGTTTCTTAGAGCTTAGGGTTTATATTTTAGGCCCTAATATTTAGGGATTATGATTTAGGATTTGGAGTTTATGCACCAAGGTTTAGGGTATATTGCATAATGTTTTGGCCCTACGGTTTTGGTTTTTTTGGGTTTAGGGTTTTTTAGGGTTTAAGAATGCACCCCTAAGGCTTAAGGTCTAGGGTTTCAATTTTATTCCCTAAGGTTTAGTTGTTAGGGTTTATGCCCTAAGGTCTAGGGTTTATGGTATAGTCCTTAAAGATTATGCCCTATGTTTTTAGGGTTTAGGATTTAGAGGTTCTGAAGGTCTTCTTTAGGTTTAGGGGTTTTGAAGGTCTTCTCTAGGGTCTTTTAAGTGTTTTTTTGGGCTTTAGGGTTTCTTAGGGCATAGTGTTTAAGGTTTAGATTTTAGGTCGTAGTGTTTAGGGTTTAGGCCCTATGGTTTGGAGTCTACGATTAAGGGTTTAATTCCTAATATTTAGGGTTTAGGGTGTAATCCTTAAGGTTTAGGCCCTATGGTTTAGGGGTTTTAAGGTCTTAGGGTCTAATTATTGCTATGGATTTAGGCCCTATTGTTTAGGGTATAGAATTTAGATCATACAATTTAAGGGTTTTAGGGGTTTTTCGTTTAGATACTAAGGGGTTTTTAGGGTTTCTTATGCTTACAATTTTTATTAGTGTTTAGGTTTTGGGGCTATTGGTTCTTTAGGTTTAAGGGTTTTTAAGGTTTTCGTTAGGGTATTTTAAAGGTATTTTAGGTTTAGGGTTTTGTAACAACCCTAAAAATGAACTAGTGAAACTAGAGCCTCACATGTGAGTTTGGAGTTGAGAACTTGATGAAATGATGAGAAATGACCGTGACGTCCGGAAACTAGTCATTTGAACTA
Organism: Solanum okadae; assembly: GCA_036553675.1. Classification (NCBI taxonomy): domain Eukaryota; kingdom Viridiplantae; phylum Streptophyta; class Magnoliopsida; order Solanales; family Solanaceae; genus Solanum; species Solanum okadae. The sequence continues at coordinate 15,040,644 of CM071687.1, read as the reverse complement.
GTGAGTTGTAAGGGTCAACTTTAAATGGTCATATCTTTTAGCTCAAAATGAATTAGGTGGACCATTACCTATCCAATTAAAGGTATCTGAGTCCTCTTTCCAACGCCACCGAGTTTGCCCAATTCCGACTTTGGAGTAAAAAGTTATGCCCAAAACAGTGAAGCACTGTCCAAAAGGACGAGTTTAGACGGGTTTAGTGAACATTTTTTAAGTCAAGACTTTGTGGGTCCAACTAAGTGAGGGGTAGTTTGGGCATTTATTTTTTTTAGTTGTTTTTTATTATTTTAGGTATATTAGATCATTTAAATGAGGGTTATAACTTCTTTCTCCTCTTAAAATTTCCAAATCATTCCCTCTCTCAAATATTTCTCTCTAACTCAAGGAAGAAGAGGAGTTGGAGCTAGGGTTGTAGATTTCGAGTGCTTCTTCTTCAATTTTCGTGGGTTTTCAACTTAGAGGTATGGAGATCTTTATCCTTGATTATTCTTTCTTTCAAGGAACCCAATCAAAAGGTTTTCAAGGTTTTTCAAATACACACAAAAACCTATTTCGATTCTAGCATGGGTTCTTGCATAAAAAGGCTTTAAATGATGATTTATATGGTTATTAATGATTATTAATGGTTTTTAGAAAGAAATCCCCATGAACCCATGTCTTCTCAAATTCTCTAAATTTGGCCTAAAGTGGGTGTATTGATTTTGTGTAATTGATGGACGATTATTGTGTAGATTGTTGTGGACTGTTCATACATGTATTTATCTATGTGGAATTGTTAAGAATTGTTAGTGAATCGAAGGATGTGGGATGTTAGCCTTGAATGGACAAAATTGTGAATTGGTCTTCATGTTGATTATTGGCTTATGCTTAGCCTAGCTTGTATAGTTGAATGTTGCTATTATCATTGTTATTGTATTGTTAATTGTTGGAATATGAGGATGATGAAGATAGCCATGGAAAGAGGGTAAGTTGATCAAACTTGATAAATATTGTATAATTGGCATGGAGTTGAGTATTGTGGCTTATGGCCTTTGAAAAGGGTGGTAAGATGGCTTGATCTCTTAGTATTAATATAATTGTTATTGGTTGGTTTGATCCACCTTTGGTGGAGGTGGTTATTTGTTGTATTATTGTGAATTGAGGCCATGAAGGGCATTATGTGAATGTTATTATATTGTTGTATTAATATACACATATGAGGCTATATGTAAAGTCCTATATGAAGCTATATGTAAAGTTTTATGTGAAGCTATATGTGAAGGTATGATGTGAATGAGTTTTATATGAAGCTATATGTGAAGGTATGATGTGAATGAGTTTTATGTGAAGCTATATGTGAAGGTATGATGTGAATGAGTTTTATGTGATCTTGTGATGATCCTATGTAAAGTGGATAGCATTGTGAGTTAAAGTATGACTTCTCATGATGTATATATGAAATGATGTTGGATTATGAAGTATTCTTAAATGAAAATGTTGTGACTTGGTTGGTAGACTAAAGTGTCCCTCCTTGTTACTTAAAGTCTTGAATGCATGAATGTGTGAAATGGGCAGAACTAAGAAATGGTGCCCTTTTTATAAATGCTAAAAGAGGAATTCTAGGCCAAGACTTGAATCGGCAAAACTAAGAAATGGTGCCCTTTCATAAGTCTAGCTTTCCTAAGTAAATGTAAAACCATGAAATCGGTAGACCTAATGGTGGGAGCCCTTCTCATGTGTGAAATGATGAACCTTGGACCGGTAGGCTTAAGGCACCCTTAATGAAAAATTGGTAGGCCTAAGGCACCCTTCCAGGGGGATTTAATGAGCTATCCTTAATGAACCTTGATCGGTAGATCCTTGTGGTGCCCTTCTTGGTAGATGTGCTATGGGTCGGTAGACCTAATGATGGTGCCCTCTCTAGCACATACATGTGAATGAAATTACTTTATGGGAACTAAGGCTAAGCACCGAGTGGATATGGTTAAGATGGTAGCTCTCCCGAGTATGAGGCAAGAGTACAATGAACATCTTTGGATATCCCCTAAACCATGTGCCTACATGGGATGTGTCCTAGTTCTACCCTTGGCAAGTAGAACACCTTCCACGGTGTAGGGTTTTATGACACCGGATTCCATGTCTAGCTCGCATGGTCTATGTCGGTTAATGCCTATTCCCATCATGTGGGATGTGCACTCTAGTTATTGGATAGGTTCTACAACGTGTAGGTAGTAGTATGAGATGCTATCTACACATGGCACGAGTAGGCCTTGAAGATGCTAAAGTGAGTTCCCTAAGCCTTAATGGCTAATGTATGAAAGTCCTCTAAATACATGAATGTCTCCAAAATGGTTTCTTAAAGAATGTTGGTCTATTGATGTTAGGTTGTGAAGGAAATGTCCTTATCTAAGGTAATCTTGGGGAACACTTAAGTGTGCTTGAAGAGGTTGTATGGGCGGTCACTTCTTGTCTCACTCAAGTGTGTCTTAAGATTATATTAGGTAGAGGTCCTATGGTAATGAAATGACATGTGTTCTTTTAAAGTTGAGCATGGGTTGTATATGGACATATGTTGAGTATATGTATGATTGGCTATGGTCTTATATATTAATGTTGACTTGTATTATGTCTCTTATACTTGTAAAGGAAAGGTTTTATCAAATGATATGAAAGCATTTACTTCCTTGAAAATGTCCTTTTTGGCATGTTTTTGCATGGTCTCCATACTTAGTACTTAATTGTGCTAACCCCTTTCTTTCCCTTTTTGGACTAAAGTGTAGGGATTTGGAGATGATGACATGTCATGGCTATTTGATAGGTTTCTAAGTGTTGAAGATGAAGACTTGGTGAGTCCTCATATATTCCAGGACAATACCCCATATGTTCTTTTATGTCTTTTTAGTATTGTTTAAGTTGTGTATGGGATTAGTCCCGAATTTTGTACTCTAAAGTATTAGATGGTTTTGAGACATCATGTATAAAGTCTAGAAAGTCTTCCGCTTGCTATTGTTTTTTTTTAATGAAATGTTTTCTTGGTAAAGAAAGTTTTTAATTCCTTATGGTTTTAGTGTCTATGCGATGAATGAATGCTAAGACGAGCGTATTAGACCTCTTCGAGGTCGAGTACGCCGGTTACGACTAGGGGGTGATCCCAGGTCGTGACAGGTTTTTTAGGGTTTAAAGTTTAGAGGTTTTTAGGGTTTATTTTTTATGGCTTTGGGTTCTTTAGGTTTTGAGGATTTTAAGGTTTTCTTTATGGTGTTTTTATGCTTTTTTAGGTTTAAGGTATTTTAGGGTTTTTCTTTAGTGTTTTTTAGGGTATAGATTTTCTTAGGGGTTTTTTGTGTTTTGTTTTAGGGTTTAAGGTTTGTTACAGTTGATGGATTTCTTAGGGCTTAATGGTTAGATATTACCCCTGAAGGTTTTTTGGGGTTTAGGGTATAGTCCTTATGTTTTAGGCCCTAAAGTTTAGAGTTTTTTTAGGGTTTTCGATGTAGTCCCTAATATTTTGGGTATAGAGTTTAGATCCTACATTTTAGGTTTTTTTTAGGGTTTTAAGGTCTTTAATGGTTCTTTTACGGTTTAGAAATCTTTAGGGTTTCTTCGTGTTTAGGGTTTTGTAAGGCTTAGGGTTATGTGTTTAGATTTTAGGCCCTAACGTTTAGGGTTTAAGCCCTAAGGTTTACGCTTTACGATTAGGGTTTAATCCCTAAGGTGTAGGTTTTAGGGTATAGTCTTTAAGGTTTAGGCCCTACATTTTAGGGTTTTTTAAGGATTAGGGTTATTTTAGGGTTGAGGATTTAGGTTCTAATGTTTAAGGTATAAAGTTTAGACCCTATGGTTTAGGGTTATTTAGGGTTTTTATGGGTTTTTATGGGTTTTTAGGGTTTTTTAGCGTTTAAAATTTAGTGATTTTATGTTTTGGGATTTAGGGTTTGGTGCTTTGGGTTTTTTAGGTTTAGGGGTTTATCAGGTTTGTAGGCTATTTTGGGGGTTTTCAAGTTCAGGTGATTTTAGGGGTTTTAGGGTTTAAGGTTTCTCAGTTTTCTTTTAAGGTGTAGGGCTTCTTAGTGTTTAGCGTTTCTTAGGGCTTAGGGTTTAGGATTAAGATTTTAGTCCCTAAGGTTCAGGGTTTAGGCCCTAAGGTTTAGGTTTTATGATTTAGGGTTTGGAGTTAAAGCCCGAAGGTATAGGGTTTCGGGTGTAGTCCTTAATGTTTTGTCCCTAAGATTAGGGATTTTTTAGGATTTAAGACCAATGGTTAAGGGTATAGAGTTTAGATCCTACGGTTTAGGGTTTTATAAGTTTTTTTTATGGTGTTTAAGGTCATTTTAGGGTTTCTTAGGTTTAGGGTTTTTTTAGGGTTTATGGTTTAGGGTTTTGTGTTCTATAGGTTTAGAGGTTTTTAAGGTTTCCTTAAAGGGGTTATTCGCTAGGGTCTTTTTAGGTTTAGGGTTTTTCGTGTTTTAAAAAAATAAAATAAGGGTTTAGGGTTTCCTAAGGTATTTAGGGTTTATTTTTAGGATTTAGGGTTTCTTAGGTTTAGATTTCTTAGAGTAGAGTCTAGAGTTTAGATTTTAGGCCCTAGGGTTTAGGGTATTGTCCATAAGGATTAGGCCCTAATGTTTAGAGTTTAGGGTTTAGGGTATAGTCCATAAGGATGAGGCTCCACAGTTTAGGGTTTTTTTAGGTTTATGATTTTAGGCCCTAAGGCTTAGTGTTTAGGCCCTATGTTTTAGGTGTAAGATTTAGGGTTTACGTCCTAAGGTTTAGCATTTAAGACATAAGGTTTAGGGTATAGTCCTCAAGGTTTAGGACATATGATTTTTTTAGGGTTTAGAATTTAGTAATTAGGTCCTAAGGTTTAGGGTATAGAGTTTAATCCTACGGTTAAGGGTTTTTAGGGTTTTTTATGGTTTTCTTAGGGTTTTTAGGTTTAGGGTTTTTTATGGTTTTCTTAGGGTTTTTAGGTTTAGGGTTTTTAACGGTTTAGGGTTTAGGGATTTGGGTTCTTTAGGTTTAGGTGTTTTTAAAGGGTGTAGAGTTTCATAGGGGTTTTTACGGTTTTTTAGGGTTTAGGGTTTAGACTTTAGGTCATAAGGTTTAGGGTTTATGATTTAAGCCTTAAGTTTTAGTGTTTAGGGTATAGCTTTTAAGGTTAGATCCTATGGTTTAGGTTTTTTTTTTACGGGTTTTTAGGGTTTATTTAAGATTTTAAGTTTTGGGTTTCTTTAGGTTTAGGGGGTTTTAAGGTTCTCTTTAGGGTGATTTTAGGGTTTTTTAGGTTTAGGTGTTTAGGATATTTTTTTAGGTCTTAAGGTTCAGATTTAGGCCCTAAGGTTTAGGGTTTAGGCCCTTAGTTTAAGGTTGTACGATTTAGGATTTGATTTTTAATGTTTAGGGTTTATGGTATAGTCTTGAAGGTTTTGGCACTACGATTTTGGGTTATTTATTGTTTAGTTTTTTTAGGGTTTAGGAATCAGGCCCTAAGGTTTACGGTATAGAATTTAGAACCTACGATTTCTTGTTTTTAGGGTTTTTTTTATGGTTTTTTTGTATTGAAAGTTTAGGGTTTAGGGCTTTGGGTTCTTTTGGTTTATGTCTTTTAAAAGGGTTTAGAGTTTGTTAGGGGCTTTTACATTTTTTTAGGGTTTAGGGTTTCTTAGGGCTTAGGGTTTAGGGTTTAAGGTTTTGATATTAGGCTCTAAGGAAGTATTTAGGCATTAAGGTCTAGGATTTATGATTGAGGGTTCAGGGTTTAAGCCTTAAGGTTTAGGGTTTAGGGAATAGTCTTTAATGCTTAGGCCCTACAGTTTAGGGTTCTTTCAGGGTTTAGAATTTAGGAACTAAAGTTTAGGTAGATAGTTAGATCCTACTGTTTTGGATTTTTTAGGGTACATATAGGGTTGTTTAGGTTTAGCGTGATGGTTTATTGTTTAGGTCTTTAGGTTTTTAAGGATTAGGGGTTTTAGATATTTTGTTTTGAGTGATTTTGTGATTTTTTAGGGTTTTTACGGTCTTTTTAAAGGATTTTTTAGGATTAAGGGTTTCTTATGTTTTAGCATTTTTTAGGGTTTAGGGTTTCATTTTAGACCCTAAGTTTTATTGTTTACAATTAAGGGTTTAGGGTTTATTCTCTATTGTTTGGGGTTTAGGGTATAGTCCTTAAGGTTTAGGCCCTACGCTTTAGAGTTTTTTTATGGTTTAGGATTTAGTCCCTAATGAGGGCTACTGCCCCAATCTTCACGAGAAAGACCACGAATCGTGGTCATCACCACGGCTTGTGAAGATGGTCGTGAGCCTGGACGGTGTCCTTTAAGTGAAGGTCATTTGACTCATTTCCTTTTTAGTCCATTTAAGTGGGGGTGTTTTTCGTATTCTTGAGGGTAAAATATATATTGATTTTAAGTAATAATTCACAAAACTTGGTCATTATTCACAAACACCCAAATATTTCGCCAAAATCCTCTCATCTCCAATATTTATCTCTCTAGAGTTTCTCCATTGAAGAACACCAAGAACATGAAGGTTAGGGATCAAGAATCCATCTTCTCAACTCCAATTCGTGGGCAAAGCTTCAATTAAGGTATGTGAACATTGATTCATGGAACACTTTTCTTCGTGAAACCCTTCCAATTCTAATTTTGAAAATTGGGTATTGTTCAAAAACTAAGGTTTTCATTCTAGCCATGGGTTCTTCTGAAAAATGATTTCATTATGTCATTTTACTTATATTATGGATGAATTGACGTTTAATGGTGATTTTTATAGTGAAATTCCCCATGAACCCATGTATTCCCCCATGACCCCAATTTCATGAATTGTGATGGGTGTATTGATGCAACATGATTACTATGGATTGTGTCTATGTTAGTCTAGTTATTGAATCTTGTTGTATTCATGCTTAAAGTAGTATGTCTAAGTGTGATTGTGAGGCTTCGTTCATGACCCTGAAAGGCGGTAAATTGTGAAGAGTTGTTCATGATTTATGAAGGTTGTATGTGAACTTAAGATTCACTTGAAAGGTAATGACCCTGTGACTAATATGTGAATTGAGGTATTGTTGAAAGGTCAATTCTCCCCTTAACCTTTTTCCAACTGTTCATGTATGACTTGTCTAGGATGATGATGATATTTTTGTGTTGATTAAAAGGTTAGTTCTCATGTAAACACTATGAATGCTAATGTGAAAGGTTTACTCACATGATTATGACAATTCTAAGGTTGGAAGGTAGTTCTCACCTAATGAATCTATGAGCTATTATGATGTATGTTGGTTTGAGTGCCTAGTGCATTCTCTTATGAACATGAACCTAAGTAAAGTCTTAATATGACTCTTAAAGGGAATTATGCTTAGCACCGAGAGGATATGAACAATGAGATAGGAAGCTTTTACGTTTAGCAAGTCCGGCTTCCCAATGTAGGTTATCTCATGAGATGGAAACCTTTTCAGCTATTAGTTGGGATTTCCAGTAGCAATCTCCTTATCCCATAACTATGTGCCCACATAGGTCTTTAGCTAGTGGATCCACCTAAAATTTATTATGATAGGTGATGATTCCACAAATTGGACTCCTTTAGGGCTTCATTTTGATAGAAATAATGTCCTCGAATGCTTATTTTGTCTCAATATCTGATGAAAACTGTTTTAGGTATTTGAAGTTTTAGTGTAAGCATGGACACTTACGCACAAAAAAGGAACAAAAAGGCTGAAAAGAACGAAGAAGCTGAAGCATGAGCATCGCCAAGAACCTTTGGCGATTCACCGAAATGGCAGACTCGACCCTTTGTTCCAGTATGCGAAGCCCTAAATGAAAAGGACCAAAAAGGCGATGAAAGGAGTAGTCGACGCTTTGTCGAATAGTTCCGCAAAGAAGTACTATACCGCCCAATGGTCCAGAATGTGAAGATGCTAAAAAAAACCATGCAATGGCGATGAAACAGATGAAGGGCGAATCGCCGAATCATTCGGCAGCATCGAATAACTTCGCCGAAAGATCCACCTACGCTATTTTCTAAAGTCTATAAATACTAAACTTGTTATTAATTTTATAAGTCCCGAACCATTCTTATTATTTTCAGAATAGAATAGTATGTTTTTAGATATTTTCTCTCAAGTTTGGATAGGGTTTATGGGAGACTTGAAGACAGAATGATTTCATCTTCCCTAAGTTGTAAGTGGGTCTTCTCCATTCTTCTTCCTTTGCTTCAATTAAGGTTTAATTTCTTATACCCATTTGATTTCTCTATCATTTAACGTGTATTTTGTTATTTCTTGATGTGTGGCTAAAACCCCCCATTCTTGGGGTATGATTTAGCAAATATGTGTTGATATTGTTGTTGGATCTTGCTTGTTGATAGGGTAAATGTATTTTAATGGTGATTTCACCTAGTGGTTGTTCTTTAATTTAATGGGTTTGTAGTTGCAAATACCAAACCACCCATGTGTTTTCCAGCTTGCTTGAGAGGGAGGTCGCGAAACCAAGACCACTACACTGATGGCCTAAGGAGTGGGTCAACATGAGGTTCAGCCCGAGAGGGTGAGCCCTACTCCCATTTCCTAACACTCAGCTCGAGAGAATGAGTTAAGGTGTAGGCAAGTCTTCTTGCTGCAAATGGATGTGCTAGAGGAACCCATTTGAAACGGGGTAAGTTGCCCGAGAGGGAACTTATTTCCATCTAAAGCTTAGCCTAGTCACTATTATCTTGCAAATTTTATATTGAAAGCATGTACCCAGCGATTTATCTCAACTTGTAATGCGGTCACACCTCAAGAATATTTCCCCATACTTGATTTGGTTGTTAACTTTTGTTGTTTTTACTAATTGTGACAAAACCCCCAAATCAATCTTTGAGACTTTTGTGTCGCCCCCTTTAATTTACTATGTTTTTAATCGTTAATGTCTTTAGCTACGACTAATTAGAGCTTAATTTTATTTTTCTATCAATTCTCAAAACCACTCCCTTGGGACACGACCCCAACCGCTAGTGTGCAATGGTCATTAGAAGAAAATCAATTCGATAAATGGCTAATCACAACGAGATGCAATGAGTTCACATATTGTCTATGCAACTTCATTTGGCCTCATCGTAGCCATACATTCATGTTCGTTCAATTGAGAGCACTATTCAAGTCATCGGTATTGATCAAAATCGAAACTCAATTTTTGCGAAAGAACAACCACATTCAACTCATGAAGGGTGGCAAAATCTCCAAAAATTTCGGAAGGGTCAAAGTTATTTTGCAATTAAACCCAAAAGAGAGCAATGAGCTCGAACAAACACGAAAAGCAATGTAAACACAATTTTCAGCAGAATAGCCCAAATATACAAAACATGAATCACAAATAGCACACAAAAGGTGAGCCTCACCCCACCACAAATAAAGGTGTTTGTCCTCAAATTCAAATAATGGTATCCAAAACTAAATGCAAGTAAGACAAACAGAGGGGTGAAGAGGTGATCCGGATTATGCAGTTGATCCATCTGTCATGGCATCACTCCAGTTTTCGTCCATTTGGTGGTATAAGTTCTAATCTCCGAATCTCTTGGTGATTCACTGAGTGAGCACTCGACTAGCCGAGTTTTACAGAAACTTCAATCATTGTGAAGATCCAAACGGTGGTTTGCATCGAGATCGCTGAAATTTTCAACGAATCACAAATAATCTCCAAATCTCGCCGAGTTTAATAGACTTTGGTTTGTACGATGTTCTGAGTCTAACGGTGGATAAGGTCGGATTCGCCGACCCCTTCGGTGACTCTCCGACATGATCTATTGTTTGACATCCTTCATTCATTTTAGTACTTTAACCTGCACAAATGACATACCATTTTATTACCGGGAAATAAGTACTGACAATAATAAAAAAAATAAAGCAATTAAAGGGATTTTTTTTTAGGTTGCCTCCCAAACAGCGCCTTAGTTAACGTCGCGGCACAACGCAACATCGCCTACATGAGTCTTCCAAATATACCACTTCAACCAACAAAATCTCTTGACAATCTCCCAGATACAATTTTAGACGTTGACCGTTCACTGTAAATGGAATTCCTTCCTGATCTTCAACTTCTATGGCACCATTGATGAACACTCGCGTTACTCTAAAAGGTCCAGACCATTTGGATTTGAGCTTTTCGGGAAAGAGTCTAAGTAGCGAGTTATATAGCAGAACCTAATCTCCAACCTTGAAGTCTTGCTTGAGTATTCGAGCATCATGCCATTTCTTCATCTTCTCTTTACATATGGCTGAACTTTCATATGATATGAGTCTAAATTCATCCAGTTCGTTCAGCTGCTCTATTCTCACCCTTGAAATTTTTGACTAGTCCAAATTAAAAGCTTTCAATGCCCACAATGCTTTGTGTTCTAACTCAATAGATTGATGACAAGGCTTACCATAAACCAACTGATATGGAGAAATCCGATAGATATTTTGTAAGCAGTTTGATATGCCCATAGTGCATCATCGAGTTTCCTAGACCAATCAGTTCTATTGACATTTACTGTCTTTAACAAGATGCTTTTGATTTCCCAATTCAACACTTCGACTTGGCCACTTGTTTGAGGATGATATGGGGTTGCCACTTTGTGTTTCACCCCATATTTACTCAATGCCATTAAGAACCACTTATTGTAGAAGTCGTATCCCCCATTGCTTATGATTGCTCTCGGAGTACCAAATCTTGCGAAGATGTAGCGTTTTAGGAATTGGACAACTCTTTTTCCTTCGTTGTTTGGAAGTGTGATGGCTTCCACCCATTTGGAGACATAATCTACAGCCACTAAAATATATTTATTTCCAAACGAGCTCACAAATGGTCCCATGAAATCTATCCCCCATACATCAAATAGCTAAACCTCTAAAATAGGAGTGAGAGGTAATTTGTGTCTTCTAGACACTCCGCCTTGCTGCTGACATTTATAGCATTTCTTTGCAAACTCTTGTGCATCCTTGTAGATTGATGGCCAGTAATATCCACTCTGGAGAACTTTGGAGGTGGTGCGAACACCACCATGGTGGCCTCCCACTGGAGATGTATGGCAAGCACGGAGAATTTCTACCACTTCTTCTTTCGGAACACACCTTCTAATGACATGGTCAGCACACTCTCGGAACAAAATGGCTCGTCCCAAAAGTACTTTTTAACATCGAACATGAATCTTTTCTGTTGGAAAAAGGTCAACTCATCTGGCATCAGCCCACACACAATGTAATTTGCAAAATCTGCATACCATGGCGTATGTTTGAGGGATATTGCAAACACCTGTTCATCTGGGAAATAGTCATCTATGTCAACCACATGCTCGGCATTCTCCCTTGCTTCCAGCCTTGAAAAATGGTCAGCCACTTGATTTTCGCATCTTTTTCGATCTTTCACCTCGAAATCAAATTCTTGTAATAGTAGTACCCACGTAATCAATCGTGGTTTTGCATCTTTCTTTTCCCTCAAATAACGGAGTGCAACATGATCAGTGTGTACGATTACTTTGGTGCCTAGCAGGTACGCCCTGAATTTTTCAAATGCATAGACTACTGCAAGTAAATCTTGTTCGGTGACCATATAATTTTGTTGGGCAATATTTAGAGTCTTGCTTGCGTAATAGATTGGGTGAAACAATTTGTTGCGCTTTTTCCCCAACACATCCCCCAGTGCCATACCGTTGGCATCACACATTAACTCAAAAGATTCGGACCAATTAGGACTGATTATGATCGAAGTGGATAATAGTTTCTCTGACAAACACTGAAATACAGTCATACAAGCATCATTAAAGTGAAATTTCACTTCCTTCTTTAAGATTTTGCATAATGGGAGTGCAATCTTTGGAAAGTCTTTAATGAACATTCTGTAAAATCGTGCGTGCCCCAAGAAGCTGCGAATGCCCTTTACTGAAATCGGCGGCGGTAATTTCTCAATGACCTCAATTTTTGCCTTGTCAACTTCTAGCCCATTTGTGACACCTTATGCCCAAGAACAATACCTTCTTTTACCATAAAGTGACATTTCTCCCAATTCAGAACCAGATTTGTTTCGATGCATCTTTGGAGTACCTGTCCTAAGTGAGTCAAGCATTCTTCGAACGTATCCCCTACGACTGAGAAGTCATCCATGAGCACCTCCATAGAGTCTTCAACCATATCTGTAAAAATAGACAGCATGAAACGCTGAAATGTTGTTGGGGCATTACATAGCCCGAGTAGCATTATTTTGAATGCGAAAGTTCCATAAGGGCAAGTAAAAGTGGTTTTCTCTTGATCTTCCGGCGCAATAGAGATTTGGTTGTAGCCGGATTACCCATCCAAAAAATAGTACCACCCTCTTTATGATAACCGGTCAAGCATCTGATACATAAAAGGCATGGGAAAATGGTCTTTCTCAGTCCATGAGTTATGCTTTTGGTAGTCCATGCATACTCTCCACCCATTCACTGGTCTTGTTGGCACAAGTTCTCCTTTTGTATTCGGGACTATGGTTATGCCTCCCTTTTTTGGTACACATTGCACCGGACTTATCGACTTACTATCTGCAATAGGGTATATCACCCCTGCATCTAGTGACTTGATGATTTCCTTTTTTACCACCTCTTTCATTTGAGGGTTCAATCTCGGTTGATGTTCCACACTAGGTTTGCATTCGTTGTCGAGCCGGATATTGGGAGTATAGATGCTAGGAGGAATTCCTACTATATCGGCTATTGTCCATCCAATAGCTTTTATATGCTTTCGCATTACTTGAATGAGCAATTTCACCTACCTTTTGTCACGCCTCAGATCTGATTAAGACGGACAGGCACCCGATGCCTAAATGGCCGAGAGAACCAACTTACAACCTGCACCTACCATACATTTAACTATGATAACTATGAAGCTATGACAAGCTTATATGCACTGTAGTGATAAAAGACCGACATGGACAGGCCCAAAACTGATGTACAACACTTGGCCGTTGAGGCCACAATTGTTAAGAGACAAGACACAACCAAACTTTATACCTTAGTCTACAAAGCCTCTACAAGATAGACAACCTTAGTTTAGGTCGGGACAGGACCCCGCCTTACCCTTAACTACTATACGGTAACAAAATATATGCCAAAGACTCGTTTAAGCCCCGAATCAACTTGGAGCTCACCAATAGTAGCTGAGTGTCCTATGCTCCTACTGGGAAGGTCTACTAGCTGGAGTACCTGTGGCTGCAGCATGAAATACAGCGTCCCCCAAGAGGAACGTCAGTACGAAGAATGTACTGAATATGTAAGGCAATAACATATGTAAACAAGAGCTCAATTGAAATCAAGTATCTATACGTAAATGCAAAGATCAGATTAAAAGACCACCCTTGTTACTGTTGTGGAATCATTTACATTATATTCTTTTCTGTGATTTTCTTTACATTACAATCTCTGTAAAGCATGTGATACAAATAACCAACTGATCAGTGGTAAAAGAGGATGACCCATGATAGGCATTTCAACCCCTGGGATGCTGTCCTCAAATATATAAATTTGGGATCGACCCATGCTAGGCTTTCGCCCCTAGGCTGCCACCCTTATACACAAATTGGGATCGACCCATGCTAGGCTTTTGCCCCTGGGCTGCCACCCTTACACATATACCGCTTCATATAGTTTCTTTAATCTTTGAGATTGTTACCTTGGTGGTCTTAATTACTTTTGAGCATCAGAATTGTGGATCAGTAGTAGGAAACATGTGAATATGCACTTAGGGCAGTAACAATAACAGAAGATGGAAATGTAACACTAATGAATTACATAAGAGCTCAAATGACACAATGGACCTCATTTGATTGACAGGAGGAATCACAAAGCTACTGCTGAAATTACCCTTTTCTCATACCAATACTTGGAAAAGTAAAGATGCACATATATTGAAGCAATTCGACACACTAATGAGAGGGGAAATTTTGTTTGCTGTGTTTGGGATTGTGCGCTGCCACTATGTGTCTTTTACTTGAAAGAGCACTTAGGAAGCTCACTTGTTGGTAGTGACACAAGCAGAGTTCATGCCAAAGAATATAGAATCGAATAGCCTTACATACCTTGTTGTACCACTCGGATAGTACAACGAATCAACCTCCTTCCTTTCCGATTATTAATCTACAATCAAATAAGTAACACAACTAATATTAGTAGCTAACCAACAGATTGGGCTACTTGAACTTGGCAAACAGTAATCAGGCAGCAAACCCATACTGATCAAACCGATGGTATGCATTCCACCCCTTCTCCTTTAATAACGTCATATACAATACGACCTTCTAATAAGGTCCCCTGAAACTCCTCGGGCTTTATAACATATGCAAAATAGTATACAAAGGGGTTGCAGGCAGCAAGCTCATGCAACGCCCAATTAGATGGTGCAAGTCCCCTTTACCGTTTTATCCTTTAACAAGTTCTCATGACTTCTGCACATGCCTCCTTATGTTTCTATACACAAATCAGTCTCTAAACATCAGAATGTGGCAGTAGCAATAACTCACAGTTTCCAGCCACTGTCCCTTGAGCATCCAACTAACATTACATTTAAAATGCTCAAATGAGCTAACAATTGAGTTAAAGGGGACTCCCTTCCATGGCTGTCCCAACATGCACAATCAACCAGAACATTCTCCAATCTCACATCATGTAAAAAGAACAATTCTCAGCTCATTAACACATACCAAATCCCCTAACCAATTCAACCACAAAAGAGGGATGAAAATTTCAGTAACTCACCTTGTTGGACAGCAACCTCACTTGCTAACTTCAAGGTTTAGGTTGTCTTTTCCAAATTATCTTGAGAATAATGAAGGATTACTAAATCAGCAGACCATATTCTTACGAATCCAAACTTTAAAAAAATTAACATATGGCAGTAGCCTTACCTTAAGGTGAAATTAGTTTCTCCTCTTGAATTTCTTAGGATGGGAGATGTTACACCAACTTGTACTTGAAAATAAAGGGTTTTCTCAGATTTTTAATGGTGAACTTGCAGGCCAGCACTTTGGAGCTTCTAGGGTTTCTTTTTGGGAGTAAATTGTTGTAGAACAAGTGAGAGATATATGAAATGAATTTCATTCTCTTAAGGGTCCTTTATGGACGTTTTTACATTAAGAAATATGTAGAAACATCCAGTCCCTCACTTTAAGTAAGCAGGTACATCACTCCCTTAATCTTTGCCACAAGTTCTTTAAGTAGCTGCATCACCTAGTTGCCCTTTTCTTTTAAAATGCAGTCCACATATTTCCTAAGTAGGTGCATCACCTACTTACCACTTATTTAAGTAGGTCAGCAGTTAATCTACCATTAAGAACCTATGTCATCCTTTCTACGTAAGCTACACATGTACGTAAGTAACTTAATTACGTATGACATCCGAATCAGTAGCTTAAGCAAGTAGGTTGATTACTATGACAAATTATACGTTACTTACTCTATTTAGCCTCAAACCTCTTTCGAATATTGTCAAACCTATTTCAAACTCTCACTACTCACATAGAACTAGTATATGCAAAATATGGGACGTTACATCCTCCCCTCCTTAGGAACATTCGTCCTTGAATGTTTGCCTAATTATTCAGCTCCAATCAGGTTCAATCAAGCCTATGTTGAATTCTACTTTTAGCCACATAATACGCACAAACTTATACTTACTTGTTATTGTCTCAACTCAGCACTTTAACCCTTCTCCTCGGATTGAAATAAATGAGGATATTTGGACTTCATTGTTTCTTCCGCCTCCCATGTAACTTCTTCAACTTGTTGGTTTCTCCATAGTACTTTTACAGAAGCTACTTCTTTATTTCTTAGTTTCTTAGCTTGTCGATCCAGAATTGCGATGGGTACTTCTTCGTAAGTGAGATCTTCTATAACGTGTACATCTTCCGTAAGAGTGATACGAGATGGGTCACCTATGCCTTTTCGAAGCATTGAGACATGAAATACTGGATGGACTGTTGAGAGCTCTTGAGGTAGCTCTAACTCATACGCGACTTGACCAACTCTTCGAATAATTTTATATGGCCCTATATAGCGCGGACTCAGCTTCCCCTTTTTACCAAATCTTATTACCCCTTTCATTGGGGATACCTTCAAAAATACCCAATCTCCTATGAAAAATTCTAGTCCTCTCCTTCTATTATCTGCATATGATTTATGTCGGCTTTGAGTTGTTGCTAATCATTGTAGTATCACCTTAACTTTTTCCATAGCTTGATGAACAAGATCTGGCCCAAATAAGGCAGTTTCGCCCGCTTCTAACCATCCGATCGGTGACCTGCACTTTCTCCCATATAACGCTTCATAAGGTGCCATTTTGATACTTGAATGGTAGCTGTTGTTGTAAGCAAACTCAATAAGCGGCAAATGATCATCCCAACTACCTTTGAAGTCTAATATACAAGCTCGCAACATATTCTCAAGTGTTTGGATTGTACGTTCTGCCTGACCATCCGTTTGAGGGTGAAAGGCTGTGCTTAAATTCACTTGTGTTCCCAAACTCTTCTGAAATGACTTCCAAAAGTTCGCGGTGAATTGATCTCCTCTATCAGATATAATAGAGATTGGCACTCCATGTAGCCGAACTATCTTTTTAATATACAATCTTGCATACTCTTCAACTGTATAAGTAGTCTTGACCGGTAAGAAGTGCGCTGCTTTGGTGAGTCTATCAACAATCACCCATATGGAATCAAACTTCCGAAATGAGCGAGGCAAACCAGTGACAAAATCCATATTAATCATATCCCACTTCCAAATTGGAAGTTCTATACGCTGCATATAACCTCCAGGCTTCTGGTGCTCTACTTTAACTTGTTGACAATTTGGACATTGAGCTACAAATTCTGCAATGTTCTTCTTCATGTCACCCCACCAATATACTTCTTTCAAGTCATGATACATTTTTGTTGATCCCGGATGGACAGAATATCTTGAATGATGTGCTTCCGTCATAATTCTCCTTCTTAGTCCATCTATGTTAGGTACACACAATCTGTGTTGGCATTGAAGTACTCCCTCTTCTGTAAGCTCAAATGCCTTTGTCATACCTTGTTGTACATTCTCCTTAAGCTGTAATAGGATAGGATCCGTGTACTGCTTCTCTTTCACCTCCGCTACAAATGAGGATTCTGCAACATTTTGCACAATAACTCCTTCATCTGGAGATTCAAGAAGGCGAACCCCCAAGCTAGCTAATTGACGTAAATCTTTAGTTATTTGCTGCCTTCCTATGGACTGCTCATAAGTGCTTGCCATCATTTTACGACTTAAAGCATCAGCTACAACATTTACCTTCCCGGGATGATACAAGATATCAATGTCATAATCTTTTAATAACTCAAGCCACCTTCGTTACCTCAAATTCAGATCCTTCTGCTTAAAGATGTATTGCAAACTCTTGTGATCAGTATATATATCAACGTGAACACCATACAAGTAGTGGCGCCATATCTTTAAAGCAAACACAGCTGCTGCTAGCTCTAGATCATGGGTTGGATAGTTTTTCTCATGTGGCCGCAACTGCCTTGAGGCATAAGCTATCACCTTACCATGCTGCATCAACACACATCCTAAGCCCACTCCCGATGCATCACAATACACTACGTACCCTTCCGTGCCTTCTGGAAGTACCAATACTGGTGTAGAAGTCAATTTATTCTTCAGTTCTTGGAAGCTTCTTTCACATGCATCGCTCCACTGGAACTTGACTTCTTTTTGTGTTAGTTTTGTTAATGGTGCGGAAATAGAAGCAAATCCTTCAACAAACCTTCTATAATAACCTGCCAGCCCAAGGAAACTACGAACCTCCGTAGGTGTTGTAGGTCTTGGCCAGTTCTTCACATCTTCTATCTTTTGGGTATCAACCCTTATTCCTTCATCAGATACAATATGACCCAAGAATGCCACAGATCTTAACCAAAACTCACATTTAGAGAACTTTGCGTACAACTTTCGATCACGAAGAATCGGTAACACCTGCCGCAAGTGATTAGCATGGTCCTCTTCAGATCCTGAATACACCATAATGTCATCTATAAATACTATCACGAACACATCCAAAAATGGCTTTAACACCCTATTCATCAAATCCATAAAAGCTGCTGGTGCATTTGCTAGCCCGAATGACATAACTAAAAACTTGAAATGACCATACCGTGTTCGAAAAGCCGTCTTGGGTATATCTTGATCTCTGACCCTCACTTGGTGATAACCCGACCTCAAGTCAATTTTTGAAAAGCACTTAGCACCCTGTAACTGATCAAACAAATCATCAATTCTTGGGAGGGGATATTTGTTCTTAATCGTTACCTTATTCAACTGTCGGTAATCAATACACATTCTCAATGAGCCATCTTTCTTGCGTACAAATAAAACTGGTGCTCCCCAAGGGGACATACTAGGCCTTATGAATCCCTTTTCTAACAAATCATTTAATTGCTCCTTCAACTCCCGTAATTCTGCCGGGGCCATTCTATATGGAGCAATGGAGATAGGTTGAGTATCTGGAATTAAATCAATACCAAACTCTACTTCTCGTTCTGGAGGCAAACTTGGAAGATCTTCAGGAAATTCATTTACCACCGGAACAGATTGAAGAGCTGGTGGATCTGCATCTATATCTCTCACTCTTACTAAATGGCATATGTAGCCTTTGAACTTCATCTTCTTCGCCTTAAAATAAGAAATAAACTTACTTCTTGGCGCCCCAATATTACCTTTCTATTCAAGGACTGCCTCTTTTGGAAAATGGAAATGCACCATCTTAGTTCGGCATTCTACTGTAGCATAACAAGAAGCTAACCAATCCATACCCATTATGACATCAAAATCAACATTTCTAGTTCAACAAGGTAAGCTAATGTATTACGACCACAAACAGTTACTATGCACTTTCGATAGACTCTTCTAGCTATAATAGATTCACCAATCGGTGTAGACACTTCAAATGGTTTAACCAATAATTCTGGTGTTCTTTTGAACTTTGCAGCAATCAATGGAGTGACATATGATAGTGTAGACCCCGGATCAATTAATGCATATACAATATGTGAAAAGATGGACAATGTACCTGTAACCACATCCGGTGAAGCCTCCAAATTTTTGTCGATCCCCTAAGGCATACGTGCGATTCTGAACTCCACTAAAACTAGCTGCCCCTCTAACACCTCTACCACGACCTGCCGGCATTTGTACACCCCTGCCTAAAGAAAGAACTGATGAAGACGATGCAACAATCGATCCAGCAGGTTGTGCCATACCACCCATGCCCCTTTGAGGGCAATTTCTCATCATGTGTCCCGGTGTACCACACCAAAAACAAGCATCTGTCCCAAACCTACATGTGCTTAGGTGATTTCTCCCGCATTGTCTACAAAGTTGTCGAGGAGGTCTTGATTGGCTCATAATTCCCTGCTCTTGGTGCCCCGCTGTTCTTGAGCTTTGGCTTTCACCTCTTTGCCTAGACTGATCGCCCTTAGACCCTTGGGGTGGAGCACTAGCTGTAGAGTAGGAAAATGATGGCCTAGGCGGTCTATTAGAAAACCGAGGCTTAAACTCACCTTGAGATTGGGTAAACTGCCCCGTAGATTTGGCCCTCTTGGACTGCCCTCTTTCCGACTCTTGTGCCCTTCTTCTTTGCCTTTGATCCTCCAACTTTTGTGCAAAAGCTTGCATCCTCGCTATATCCATGTCTTTATTCAAAGAAGCAATGGTACAATCTCTAACCAAATATGAATCTAATCTGTCCACATATCGATGAACTCTATCCTCCATAGTAGACACTACATTAGGAGCATACCTGGATAAAGAATTAAACTTGAGATTGTACTCCCTCACGCTCATATTCCCTTGGTGGAGATTTAAAAACTGATCAGCACGGGCCTCTCGGATCTCCAATGGCAGATAATGGTCAAGAAATGCCTTTTTGAACTCTTTCCAACTAGCTAAAGGTGCATCTGTAACCCTTGATTGCTTCCTAGCTTCATACCACAATATAGCCATACCCTTGAATCTATATGTGGCTAGCTCAACTGCTTCTTTACCACTTACATGCATAACATCCAAAGTTCGTTGAATCTGATCAATAAAGTCTTGCGGATCTTCTTTAGGATCTGACCCGGTGAATGATGGAGGGTCCAAATTAAGAAAATCACGTATCCGCGTACTAGCAGCCCTATTTGCACCACTCGTACCTGCAATTGGACCTTCTTGCCTTTGCCCTTGGCCAGCAACTATACGAGTCAATAATTGGACTGCATTCTTTAAATCTTGCTCAGTAGTATTAATAGGGGGTTCTCGAGGTGCTGCTTCCCTCCTTAAATCAACTGGAGATGGAGGAGTCGGAGAAGTCTGTGATAGAGACTCATTTTGAGCCTCACTTTGATCAGCTTGTCTAGGTAATGATTGGCTACCCCCTTCTCCGGCAAGCACATCTATTTGCTTGCCTGTATTTTTACTCCTTCTCGTAACTGGCATCTTTGCTATAATAAAAGAATTTAGAGGTTAGATATAATCCACCTACAATATGGCTCTAACGCACGATCTAGAAGACGAAACAACATAAACAACTCCAACATGTCCCGTAGCCTCCTGTTTATAGATGTGGTGCACAACACATCCATAAGCAAGACTCTACATAGACACGGCTTTGTAGACTCCCTAGGATAACCTGGCTCTGATACCACTTTTGTCACGCCTCAGATCTGATTAAGACGGACAGGCACCCGATGCCTAAATGGCCGGGAGAACCAACTTACAACCTGCACCTACCATACATTTAACTATGATAACTATGAAGCTATGACAAGCTTATATGCACTGTAGTGATAAAAGACCGACATGGACAGGCCCAAAACTTATGTACAACACTTGGCCGTTGAGGCCACAATTGTTAAGAGACAAGACACAACCAAACTTTATACCTTAGCCTACAAAGCCTCTACAAGATAGACAACCTTAGTTTAGGTCGGGACAGGACCCCGCCTTACCCTTAACTACTATATGGTAACAAAATAGATGCCAAAGACTCGTTTAAGCCCCGAATCAACTTGGAGCTCACCAATAGCAGCTGAGTGTCCTGTGCTCCTACTGGGGAGGTCTACTAGCTGGAGTACCTGTGGCTGCAGCATGAAATGCAACTTCCCCCAAGAGGAACGTCAGTACGAAGAATGTACTGAATATCTAAGGCAATAACATATGTAAACAAGAGCTCAATTGAAATCAAGTATCTATATGTAAATGCATAGATCAGATTAAAAGACCACCCTTGTTGCTGTTGTGGAATCATGTACATTATATTCTTTTCTGTGATTTTCTTTACATTGCAATCTCTGTAAAGCATGTGATACAAATAACCAACTGATCAGTGGTAAAAGAGGACGACCCATGCTAGGCATTTCAACCCCTGGGATGCTGTCCTCAAATATATAAATTTGGGATCGACCCATGCTAGGCTTTCCCCCCCTAGGCTGCCACCCTTATACACAAATTAGGATCGACCCATGCTAGGCTTTTGCCCCTGGGCTGCCACCCTTACACATATACCGCTTCATATAGTTTCTTTAATCTTTGAGATTGTTACCTTGGTGGTCATAATTACTTTTGAGCATCAGAACTGTGGATCAGTAGTAGGAAACATGTGAATATGCACTTAGGGCAGTAACAATAACACAAGATGGAAATGTAACACTAATGAATTACATAAGAGCTCAAATGACACAATGGACCTCATTTGATTGACAGGAGGAATCACAAAGCTACTGCTGAAATTACCCTTTTCTCATACCAATACTTGGAAAAGTAAAGATGCACATATATTTAAGCAATTCGACACACTAAGGAGAGGGGAAATTTTGTTTGTTGTGTTTGGGATTGTGCGCTGCCACTATGTGTCTTTTACTTGAAAGAGCACTTAGGAAGCTCACTTGTTGGTAGTGACACAAGCAGAGTTCATGCCAAAGAATATAGAATCGAATAGCCTTACATACCTTGCTGTACCACTCGGATAGTACAACGAATCAACCTCCTTCCTTTCCGATTATTAATCTACAATGAAATAAGTAACACAACTAATATTAGTAGCTAACCAACAGATTGGGCTACTTGAACTTGGCAAATAGTAATCAGGCAGCAAACGCATACTGATCAAACCGATGGTATGCATTCCACCCCTTCTCCTTTAATAACGTCATATACAATACGACCTTCTAATAAGGTCCCCTGAAACTCCTCGGGCTTTATAACATATGCAAAATAGTATACAAAGGGGTTGCAGGCAGCAAGCTCATGCAACGCCCAATTAGATGGTGCGTTACTACACCCTTTACCGTTTTATCCTTTAACAAGTTCTCATGACTTCTGCACATGCCTCCTTATGTTTTTATACACAAATCAGTCTCTAAACATCAGAATGTGGCAGTAGCAATAACTCACAGTTTCCAACCACTGTCCCTTGAGCATCCTACTAACATTACATTTAAAATGCTCAAATGAGCTAACAATTGAGTTAAAGGGGACTCCCCTCCATGGCTGTCCCAACATGCACAATCAACCAGAACATTCTCCAATCTCACACCATGTAAAAGGAACAATTCTCAGCTCATTAACACATACCAAATTCCCTAACCAATTCAAGCACAAAAGAGGGATGAAAATTTCAGTAACTCACCTTGTTGGACAGCAACCTCACTTGCTAACTTCAAGGTTTAGGTTGTCTTTTCCAAATTATCTTGAGAATAATGAAGGATTACTAAATCTGCCGACCATATTCTTACGAATCCAAACTTTAAAAAAATTAACATATGGCAGTAGCCTTACCTTAAGGTGAAATTAGTTTCTCCTCTTGAATTTCTTAGGATGGGAGATGTTACACCAACTTGTACTTGAAAAATAAAGGGTTTTCTCAGATTTTTAATGGTGAACTTGCAGGCTAGCACTTTGGAGCTTCTAGGGTTTCTTTTTGGGAGTAAATTGTTGTAGAACAAGTGAGAGATATATGAAATGAATTTCATTCTCTTAAGGGTCCTTTATGGACGTTTTTACATTAAGAAATATGTAGAAACATCCAGTCCCTCACTTTAAGTAAGCAGGTACATCACTCCTTTAATCTTTGCCACACGTTCTTTAAGTAGCTGCATCACCTAGTTGCCCTTTTCTTTTAAAATGCAGTCCACATATTTCCTAAGTAGGTGCATCACCTACTTACCACTTATTTAAGTAGGTCAGCAGTTAATCTACCATTAAGAACCTATGTCATCCTTTCTACGTAAGCTACACATGTACGTAAGTAACTTAATTACGTATGACATCCGAATCAGTAGCTTAAGCAAGTAGGTTGATTACTATGACAAATTATACTTTACTTACTCTCTTTAGCCTCAAACCTCTTTCGAATATTGTCAAACCTATTTCAAACCCTCACTACTCACATAGAACTAGTATATGCAAAATATGGGACGTTACAACTTTCAAGGAAATTGGCGGCAATAATGACAGGCAGAGTATTATTGGCTCCTAAGAAAGCATATTTGAGATGAGAGGGTAGGGCTTTTAACTCAAAATTCGGTGTTTCTTCTACTGATGGTTTTGCAGGGAAATTTTTCCGTTTTTCAGATCGATATCCAATTTGATTGGATTCCTTGAATATGCTCCTAATCCTAATAAAGCAGCTGCCACTTCCTGGTAACACTGAACTTCAGATTCATCATAATTAGCAAGCACAGACTCATGGGGCTCATTCTCGCGCATTCAATGACTCACATTTGCCAGTGCCTTATCTATCACATCCTCAGTGAACACCACATAGATGTCACTTGGTTGCTTCATGGACTTACAGATATTGAAGGTCACCTCATAATCAATCACACGAAACTTCAATATACCACTTTCAGCATCCACCAATGCTCTCCCGGTAGCTAAGAATGGCCTTCCCAAAATAATGGGAATTTCAGCATCGATCTCACAATCTAGAATCACAAAATCAGTCGGAAAGATGACCCGATCCACTTTTACCAATATGTCATAGTGTATTCCAATTGGGTGCTTGATTGATCGATCAGCCATGAGGAGTCTCATTGTGGTTGCCTTTGGTTCACCCAAACCAAGTTGCTTGTATATTGCATAGGGCATCAAGTTGATACTTGCCCCTAATTCGCGCAACGCTCTAGCAAATTGGAGCATGCCAATCATGCATGGGATTGTGAATGCTCTAGGATCTTCTCTCTTGGTGATTCAATCATTTGTCATAATTACACTGTAACTATGGGGAACCTTAATCGTTTCATATTCCCAGCTCCTTTTCTTTGTAACCAGTTCTTTCATGAATTTGGTGTATCCCGACATTTCCAACAATGCTTCTACCAGAGGAAGGTTAATTGATAAGCTCTTGAATACTAACAAAAAAAAATTGAACTTCTTATATTCATTCTTCTATTTCAAACGTTGGGGAAATGGTGGAGGTATCTTGGGTAAAGAATGTGTGACTTTTGGAACTTGAACTTGTTGATCTGCTTCCTCCTGTGGTTCTCTAGTAAGGCTTTGTTGAATAGTTAAACCTTGGTCCTCGACATCTTGGCTCTCTTCAATTTTTTAGGAACCTCATCCCTATTGCCACTTTACCGCTACGGGTAACCACAGCCAACTCTCTTTCAATATAGTTCATGGGGTGTTTTGGATGTTAATTGAGTTTCCAGCATTTTGATGGAATCAACATGAGAATTTACTGTACTGTTCAATGATGAAAAGTCATCTTTCATTCCTTTTCGCAGGTCATCAGAGCCCTCAACGTTTTCGATGAAGTGGAACAACAAATCATTTAACCGAGGACTACTTGCACTCCCTTTAGATTTTAGGCTTTCACTCAAGTGAAGATGGTCCTCCTCCTGACAATCCTGCTCAGCCCAATCTTGCCAACATCTCCTTGGTTTTTCTCCTCTATAATAGCTCCAACCTTGATTGCCACCCCGCGATTGATAGTGTATGTGGAAACCCTCCTCGTATCTTCTAAAGTTCCAACCTTGTTCCACTCCCTATCTTCAGTAACCAGAAGAAGAACCCTACTCAATTCAAAATACCCCACGTGTCCCCTTTATATGTTCTTGTAGACTTTCCATTCGAGATAACATCTTCTTGATGTTTTCGTCCCTCTCCCTTTCCTTTTCGATATGTTCTTGCGTTAATCGGAAGCATAGTGGGGACACTTGAGCATCTTTGGTATACCATGCCTGGGAAGCGGCACCATTTTGATGCTTATCGTGACCAACGAGACTAACCTCCGGTATGAGTGTCTAGGATCGTCGATAGTATAGTAACCCAACTAAAGGTTGGGTCGTGTCCCAAGGGAGTGGTTTTGACAATTGATAGAAAAATATAATTAAGCTCTAACTAGTCATAGCTAACGACATTAACAATTAAAAACATAGTAAATTCAAGCAGGTGACACAAAAGTGTCAAATATTGATTGCGGTTTTTGTCACAAGTAGTAAAAATAGCAAAAGTTAACAAGAAAATCAAGTATGGGCAAATGTTTTTGTGGTGTGATCGCAATATAAGTTGAGATAAATGCTTGGGAACATGCTTCCAATAGGAATTTTGCAAGATAATATTGTCGAAGCTAAGCTTTAGATGGAAATAAGTTCCCTCTCGGGCAACTTACCCCATTTTAAATGGGTTCCTCTCGGACAGACATTGGCCGCATGAAGCCCAGCCTATGCTTTACCCCACTCACTCTCTCGAGCTGACTTTTAGCATATGGGACTAGGGCTCACCCTCTCGGCCTGAATCTCATGTCAACCCACTCCTTAGGTCATCAGTCTAGTGGTCTTGGTTTCGCGACCTCCCTCTCGGGCAAGCCGAAAACACATGGGTGGTTTAGTATTTGCAACTACAAACCAATTAGATTAAACCGAAACCACTAGGTCAAATAACCATTAAAAGACATCTACCGTATCAGCACGCAAGACCCAACAACAATATCAACACATATTTGCTAAATCACTCCCCAAGAATGGGGGTTTTAGCCACACATCAAGAAATAACAAAATACACCTAAAATAATACTTAAATGAAATGGGTATAGGAAATTAAACCTTGATTTAAGCAAAAGAATAAGAATGGAAAAAACCCACTTCCAACTTGGGGAAGATGAAATCCTTCTCTCTTCAAGTCTCCCACAAAACCCTCTCCAAACTTGAGAGAAAATATCTAAAAAAGTACTATTCTATTCCGAAAAATAATAATAATGGTTCGGAACTTATAAAATTAATAACAAGTTTAGTATTTATAGACTTCAAAAAATAGCGCTGGCGGATCTTTCGGCGAAGTTAGTTGATGCTGCCGAATGACTCGACGACTCACCCTTCTTCTGTTTCATCGTCGTTTCATGCTTTCCTTAAACATCCTCATGTTCTAGACCATTGGGCGGTAGAGTACTACTTCGTGGAACTATTCGGAGACGCGCCCACTACTCCTTCATTGGCTTTTTGATCCTCTTCCTTCAGGGCTTTGCATACTGGAACAAAGGGCGGAGTCTATCCTTTCGGCGAATCGCCAAAGGTTCTTGGCGATGCTCATGCTTCAACTTATTCGTTCTTTTCAGCCTCTGTGTTCCTTTTTGCACCTAAGTGTCCATGCTTCCACTAAAACTTCAAATACCTAAAATTTAAGAGTTTTCATCAGATATTGAGAGAAAATAAGCACTCGAGGACACTATTTCTATAAAAATAAAGCTATGTTGGGAATGTCATGATTTGGGAATTGATTGATCAGTTCATTAAACCTTGCCCATGACTTGTGGATCCGTTCACCCTCCAATTGCTTGAAGGTGAGGATTCGCTTCCAAAATATCATTACCTGTAATGGAATAAACTCCATTAGCTCCCGAGTGCTGCTCGCCATATTCACTTCCTCTGTTCCATTATAGACAAGATAGCAAGACTACAAGTTAAGTTAGTAAATTACGACTAAGAAGAAAAAAATTCTACTAATCTAAAAGTTCTCAAATAACACCAATCCCCGGCAGTGGGGCCATTTTGATGCTTATCGTGACCAACAACAATAACCTACGGTGTGAGTGTATGCGATTGCCGATAGTATAGTAACCCAAATAAAGGTTGGGGTCGTGTCCCGAGGGAGTGGTTTTGAGAATTCACAGAAAAAAAATTAAGCTCTAACTAGTCGTAGCTAAAGACATTTACGATTAGAAACATAGTAAATTAAATGGGGAGGCACAAAATTGTCAAATATTGATATGGGGGTTTTGTCACAAGTAGTAAAAATAGCAAACGTTATCAAGAAAATCAAGTATGGGGAAATATTCTTGGGGTGTGTCCGCAATGCAAGTTGAGATAAATCGTTGGGTACCTGTTTTCAATAGGAAATTTGCAAGATAATAGTGATTAGGCTAAACTTTAGATGGAAATAAATTCCCTATCGGGCAACTTACCCCGTTTCAAATGGGTTCCTCTCGGACACCCATTCGCCGCATGAAGAACAGCCTATGCCTTACCCCCCTCACTCTCTCGAGCTGAGTGTTAGGATATTGGACTAGGGCTCACCCTCTCAAGCTGAACCTCATGTCGACCCACTCCTTAGGCCATCACTCTATCGGTCTTGGTTTCGCGACCTCCCTCTAGGGCAAGTCGAAAACACATGGATGGTTTCGTATTTGCAACTACAAACCCATTAAATTAAACCACAACCACTAGGTGAAATCACCATTAAAATACATCTACCCTATCAGCAAGCAAGACCCAACAACAATATCAAGACATATTTGCTAACTCACACCCCAAGAATAGGGGTTGTATGCACACTTCAAGATATTAAACCTTGATTTAATCAAAGGAAGAAGAATGGAGAAGACCCACTTCCAACTTGGGGAAGATAAAATCCTTCTCTCTTCAAGTCTACCACAAAACCCTCTCTATACTTGAGAGAAAATATCTAAAAACGTAATATTCTATTCTGAAAATAATAATAATGGTTTGGGACCTAAAATTAATAACAAGTTTAGTATTTATAGACTTCAGAAAATAGCGCTGGCGGAAATTTCGGCCAAGTTAGTCGATGCCACCGAATGACTCGGCGACTCACCCTTCTTTTGTTTCTTCGCCGTTTCATGCTTGCCTTCAGCATCTTCACGTTCTGGACCATTGGGCGGTATAGTACTGCTTTGCGAAACTATTGGGCGAAGCGCCGACTGCTCCTTTCATTGCCTTTTGGATCCTCTTCCTTCAAGGCTTCGTATACTGGAACAAAGGGTGGAGTCTGTCCTTTCGGCGAAACGCCAAAGGTTCTTGGCCATGCTCATGCTTCAGCTTTTTCATTCTTTTTAGTCTTTTTGTTCCTTTTTGCGCCTAAGTGTGCATGTTTTCACTAAAACTTCAAATACTTGAAACTTAAGAGTTTTCATAAGATATTGAGACAAAATAAGCATTCGAGGACACTATTTCTATCAAAATAAATCTCTAAATGAGTCCAATTTGATGTTTATCATGACCAACAACACTAACCTATGGTATGAGTGTCTACGATCGTCTATAGTAAAGTAACCCAACTAAAGGTTGCGATCGTGTCCCAAGGGAGTGGTTTTGAGAATTGATAGAAAAATAAAATAAAACTCTAACTAGTCGTAGCTAAAGACATTAACGATTTAAAACGTAGTAAATTAAAGGGGGCGACACAATAGTGTCAAATATTGATTTAGGGGCTTTGTCACAAGTAGTAACAATACCAAAAGTTAACAAGAAAATCAAGTATGGGGAAATGTTCTTGAGGTGAGACCGCAATTCAAGTTGAGATAAATCGTTGGGTACATGCTTTCAATAGGAAATTTGCAAGAAAATAGTGACTAGGCTAAGCTTTAGATGGAAATAAGTTCCTTCTCGAAGAACTTACCCCGTTTCAAATGGTTTTCTCTCGGACACCCATTTGCCGCATGAAAACCAGCCTACGCCTTACCCCCCTCACTCTCTCAAGCTGAGTGTTAGGATTTGGGCCTAGGGCTCACCCTCTCGGGCTGAACCTCATGTCGACCCACTCCTTAGGCCATCAGTCTAGCGGTCTTAGTTTTGCGACCTCCCTCTCGGGCTAGCCGAAAAAACATGGGTGGTTTGGTATTTGCAACGACAAACTCATTAAATTAAACCACAACCACTAGGTGAAATCACCATTAAAATACATCTACCCTATCATAAAGCAAGACCCAACAACAATATCAACACATATATTTGCTAAATCACACCTCAAGAATGGGGGTTTTTAGCCACACATCAAGAAATAACAAAATACACCTAAAATTATATTAAAATCAAATGGGTATAAGAAATTAAACCTTCATTTAAGCAAAGGAAGAAGAATGGAGAAGACCCACGTCCAACTTGGGGAAGATGAAATCCTTCTCTCTTAAAGTCTCCCAGAAAACCCTCTCCAAACTTGAGAGAAAATATCTAAAAATGTACTATTCTATTCTGAAAATAATAATAATGGTTCGGAACTTATAAAATTAATGAAAATTTAGTATTAAATAGACTTCAGAAAATAGCGCAGGTAGATCTTTCAGTGAAGTTAGTCGATTCCGCCAAATGACTCGGCGACTCGCCTTTCTTCTGTTTCATCGCCGTTTCATGCTTGCCTTCAGCATCTTCACGTTCTGGACCATTGGCCTTTATAGTACTGCTTCGCGGAACTATTCGGCAAAGCGCCGACTGCTCCTTTCATCGCTTTTTATCCTCTTCCTTCAGGGCTTCGCATATTGGAACAAAGGGCGGAGTCTGTCAAAATAAATGAGTCCAATTTGTGGACTCATGAACAGCCCCAACTTAGACTTTTGCTTGTCCTCAAGCAAACTTGAGTTCAGCCATTCAAAAATGTTGTCTCAAACAGTGCTACACAAGGCTCAATCATGAGTGCACACAACAAGACTCAATATACTTATGCAAGGATTAATTTGTGTACTCAAAGATTCTAAATGCCCTCACATGGAGAATGATTCCTTATTCACACACAGAGGTTAATTAATTCAAGATTAGGAATCCGATGCAACTTCACACTCAAAAAGAGGAACACAATGCATGTTTTCACCTATAGGTTTGCTGTTATTTTCCAATCGACTTTCGATTCGGTTTACTCAAGATCAAAAAGGTCTTTCTATGTCTTGTAATGGGGATGAGTGCAAAGGTATGGTCATTTAGATTAAGTGTCTTCTTCCTCGTGGGATGCGGTATTCTAAAGACATTCCCTTGTTTTCCTTTATCAATTCTTTTTCTAATGGCTTTTAGTCACTCTTTTTTATTCTCCTTCATGGATTGCTTGTAACCCAATTCCCTTTGTACTTTATTCCACATATCATTTTTTTTCTTTTAAAAAAAATAAAAATGAATTGAATAGAAGGGGTTCCATTTTTATGCAATACTTTGGGTTATGGGGGACTTTTCTTGCACTTCTTGACTTCTCCTTTTCCTTTTCACCACTCCCCCAACTTAGGCTTTTGGCCTAAGTTGGATATTCGCTAAACCACAACTCAAGAGGATTGTAGGTAGTGGTTCAAGTAAGGTCAAGGGTTCATCAAGGTTCTTCCAAGGAAAGGTAAGGCTCAAAGGATGTTCAAAAGAGTTTCACACGCTCACGGGTAGGCCACAAAAGAGGTATATGTCAAATTTCGCTCACACACTTTAAAATTGCCTAAGGTCATATCAAGAGGACACCTTTCTAAATCAATCAGACTAACAGGGCAAATTCTAGTTTTATTCGTGCAAGTTTCAGAGCAAGCTAATCACACAAGGCATCGAAACTTAAGTCAAACAAGACTACACAATTTCGCTAATGTGCAACGGTCATTACAAGAGAATCAATTCGATAAATGGCTAATTACAACAAGATGCAACGAGTTCACATATTGTCTATGCAACTTCATTTGGCCTCATTGTAGCCGTACATTCATGTTCGTTCAATTGAGAGCACTATTCAAGTCATTGGTATTGATCAAAACCGAGACTCAAACTTTTGCAAAAGAACAGCCACATTCAACTCACGAAGGGTGGCAAAAATGTGCGAAAAACTCAAATTTTTGGGACGGGTCAAAGTTATTTTGCAATTACACCCAAAAGAGAGCCTTGATCTCAAACAAGAGCAAAGCAGTTTTAAAAACACAAACTAAATACAAAACAACCCAAATGTAATCACAAAATGAGAACATTAAATAACACACAAAAGGTGAGCCTCACCCCTCCACAAATAAAACCAATTTGTCCTCAAATGCAAATAATAAATATCCAAAAATTTGAAAGATAACTAAGAACAGAGAGGGAGGTAAAGAGGGGATCATGGCTATGCGATTGCTCCATCTGTCATGGCATCAGTATCCGGATTGACCACCAGAAGGGCCAACTCCACTAGATCCCACAACAGGAGACTTTGCTAAAGAAGCTTGCAGAACAACATTTATCATGATTTCTTTAGTCTCGACTATGTCATCCACCGTAGCTTCCTCAAATATCTCTTCGTCAGTTTCTGCCTCGATTTCAGGATCAACTATATGCTCCATTCCATCTCCATATCTTGCGGCATTCTGGGTGCATCTGGAACTTCCACGGCTCCAAATATCATGGATCTATCAATGGACTTTAGTAGTCCACATCTTTCTTCAGCTCTGCAATGGTGGCCTTTACGACTGTTACTTCCTCTGAGGCTCCTTGATCGTGCTCACACACTAACATCCTGGACTCTAGAGCAACAATAGTAGTGCTCAGTGGTCTCACAACATTGTCAAGGGCAACTTGAGTCATGCCTGGAATGGAGCTCTCTATGTCGGTGGTTCGACAATTAGCAGTTTGGGCAAGTTGTCCAATTCGGATCAAGGATGCTTGAGTGATCGGTTCACATAGAGCAACAATAGCTGAATGTCTGGGTGATAATGAAGTAGGAGAGGAACCTGTAGAGTCAAAAGGAGTGGTAATGACATCAGATATACCTGAAGGCCTAGGGGGCAGAGTAGGCAAAGATGTCTCTACAGATATAAATCTAGTGGTCACAGCTTGCTTCTGTTTCTCTTCTGCCTGCTTCTTCAGATATTCAGCTTTGATCTTTCGGATACTGGTGCAGGCGGTGCCAGCCAATTCCACATCCTTCGTTGCATCTCCAGGCACCCGAGCACTTTTACATAATTCAGTTATTAATATAGGAAAGGGAGAGATGTTTGGCCCAACTTTGCACGGATATGGATTTCAGAGGAAGTGATCTTCCCAAGATTTATCCTAGTTCTTTCCATGATGCATCCAAGGCAAGCTGCCTTAGCATGATGAAAAATTGATTCATTCTGTGATGGCATAACTGTGCTGCTGATGAATTCGAAGCAGTACCATGCTGCTATGTTCACATTTTTCTTCTCAATTGGAACTCCTTCTGCTAACCATATTGGAGCATTATCATCTGAGACTAGCAGGGCTAACCACTCTTTCATTTCATCCATCTTCTGTGTCCTGACCAAGTAATGGCAGTGGTCATTAATCTTATCCGATATTCCCAAAGCTATGTTGATTTTTTCACTGTCACAGGCTACCTTCCTTCCTATGACAAACACGTGGTCAACTACTTTAAAATATGAGACTAGCCTTTTCCGTTGAGGTACTAATGCACTGTATGCATCATAGAACTCTCTAACCCAGCTTGGTATGTAAGAGTTGCGATGTCTTGTGAAGATTTGGAATTTGTGGTATTTCAGGCGGTCTATCACTTCTGGATACCTATCAATAATCACATCTATGGAAAGTCATTTCTCCTCAATGATCATCCTCAGACCATCCACTTTTGGTCTATTCATTGATCCATGTTTGGGGCCTTGTACTAGATGTGCCAGCACTAATGCTTGCCCTGGAGCTGGAGGAGTTGGAGTGGTGGATTGACTATCTCTGATCCGATATGGATCATGTATCCTTTTGGATCGTAACTCAGCCCTCCTTACCTCTGTCTGGTAATCTTTGTTAGACTCTGTACTCTCACTGTTATATGTGGGTGGCTTAGTAGTGTAGAAGCCTGTACTGTCAGAGCTTGCGTCAGATAATTTGAGGGCTTTTCCCTATCCCTTACTTTCTGAAGTTGTGGTAACCTTGCCCCTAGGTGGAGGTCCCTCTAGTCGATTGTTTGGCCATATCTGCGAAACGGTACAGGGAGAATAGTGAGTAATTAAATTGTAGCATAAAAGTTCAGACAGACTCGCCAATCTAATAAGGGAATAGCCAAATCTCTTTGGCGATCATAAGTATGTCCGCCGAAATTACAGAACCCACAACACTTAAGATAAGAATTTAAAGGAAATTTAGGTCTAGGGGGCGAACCGCTGAGTGATTCGGCAAGCTCAACTCAGCTTTCCGACTGACTTATCGTGCCTGAGATTCAACTCACTTTTCAAAATCGATTGCACAACCCTCAAAAGCAAAATTAAACCAAACATTAATGATATTTAGCCTAGAACCATAGCACCCATTCATGGTCAACACCCATTATGCATAGTTTTCCACATTTAGATTTAAAGTAAGTAGAGTGAAAAGGAAGTCGAATAGTAAAAGCAAATAGGCCCCAACTTACAAAACAGAAGATGGTACTTGAAAATGTCTACTCATATCAGAGAGATCTAACATGCATTAGTGGACTCCTATGTTGTAGATTAGGTCTATCTTTTCGAGAGCAAACAAAGAGTTTTCAGAAACTAACCTTTTCGTTGAGTACACAAATTGTAATGCTAGCCGGCAACGAAAATTTGAGTTCCAAGCACTAATCCACTACTAAAATACTAATTTAAAGTGAGAAAATGTAAATTACTACCTTGGTGTGAGGTTATGGAGTTTGAAAGTGAGAAAGAATGAAGAAGTGTGACTATTGGCCATATACGTTGTTCATTTTCTGTCCATTCGGCAACGTTAGTCACACTCACCAACCACCTCGGCGATTCACCGAGTGGTCATTTATCTAGCCCTTTCTTCAGAAATCTTCAATTTTCAGTGGGTGAATTCGGTGGTCTGCATCGAGATCGCCAAACTTGTTAGCGATGCGCCGGGTTGCTTTTCGAGTCCATCGAGTTTTACAGGCTCTGTATTACTCTAGTATTGAGCCAAACGGCGGATGCAGTCACGCTCGCAGACCTGTTTGGCGACTCGTGAAATGGACTTTCTGCTCGCTAACCTGAAATTTTCCACACTTTCCTCGTTTTAACCTACAACACAACACACTATTATTCATAAAAGTAAAATCCTAAACGTTTAAGACCTTGGGTTGCCTCCCAAGAAGCGCCTTATTTACCATCGTGGCAAGACCCAAATCTTTTCTCAAGTTTCGCTGTTAGGGTTGGCCAGGTCCTCATTAGGCCCCCCCTGTTTCTCTGCTTATGGAGTTGAAGCAACATATTACTCATCAGGTCCTCGAGCAGTTGGATAGCTTTGGAATGTGACCAAATCATCTGCTTCATTCCGTCAATGTCTTCCTTCATTCCTTTCAGCTCTTTATCTTGCTCAGTCACCTTGTGGAGAATGATTGAGAGAATTCCCTCAAGGCATTTAGCCTCATTGTCCTTGAGACTTCTTCACTCATGAGGAGGGATGTATTTACCCTTACACTGGATTTCGATCTTCACCATATTTTTAGCCAACTCATCCATCAGTCATTAAGGCAGCCAACATGAAGTCCTTTTCTACTTCTTGGTTCATTTCAGCCATTTGATTAAGTAGTTGGGCAGCTATCACATAAGACTATTTCATAATGCCTCCCGGAATGAGTTGGTCGACCAACCTCTTGTTTCCAGGACCAAGACTTCTGTAGAAACAGTCAAGGAGAGCTATGTCGAGTATGTCATGATTTGGGCATTGATTGATCAGTTCATTAAACCTTTCCCATGACTTGTGGATCCGTTCACCCTCCAATTGCTTGAAAGTGAGGATACACTCCCGAAATATCATTACCTCTAATGGAAGAAACTCATTAGCTCCCGAGTGTTGCTCGCCATACTCACTTCCTCTGCTTCAATATAGACAAGATAACAAAACTACAAGTTAAGTTAGTAAACTGCGACTAAGAAGAACAAAATTCTACTAATCTAAAAATTACCAAATAACACCAATCCCCGGCAGCGGTGCCATTTTGATGCTAATCGTGACCAACGACACTAACCTACTGTATGAGTGTCTATGATCCTCAATAGTATAGTAACCCAACTAAAGGTTGGGGTCGTGTCCCAAGGGAGTGGTTTTGGAAATTGATGGAAAAATAAAAATTAAGCTCTAACTAGTCAGAGCTAAAGACATTAACGATTAAAAACATAATAAGGGGTGACACAAAAGTGTCAAATATTGATTTGCGGGTTTTGTCACAAGTAGTAAAAAAACAAAAGTTAACAACAAAATCAAGTATAGGGAAATGTTCTTGGGGTGTGACCGCAATACAAGTTGAGATAAATCATTAAAAATGTGCAAGATAAAAGTGACTAGGCTAAGCTTTAGATGGAAATAAGTTCCCTCTCGGGCAACTTACCCCGTTTCAAATGGTTCCTCTCGGACACCCATTTGCCGCATGAAGACCAGCCTACGCCTTACCCCACTCACTCTCTCGAGCTGAGTGTTAGGATATTGGACTAGGGCTCACCCTATCGGGCTGAACCTCATGTCGACCCACTCCTTAGGCCATCAGTCGAGTGGTTTTGGTTTCGTGACCTCCCTCTCGGGCAGGCCGAAAACACATGGGCGGTTTTTTATTTGCGACTGCAAATCCATTAAATTAAACCACAACCACTAGGTTAAATCACCATTAAAATATATCTACCCTATCAACAAGCAAGACCCAACAACAATATCAACATATATATGCTAAATCACACCCCAAGAATGGGGTTTTTAGCCACACATCAAGAAATAACAAAATACACCTAAAATGATACTAAAATAAAATGGGTGTAAGAAATTAAACCTTGGTTTATGCAAAGGAAGGAGAATGGAGAAGACCCACTTCCAACTTGGGGAAGATGAAATCCTCCTCTCTTCAAGTCTAGCACAAAACCCTCTCCAAACTGGAGAGGAAATATCAAAAAATGTACTATTCTATTCTGAAAATAATAATAATGGTTCGGGACCTAAAATTAATAACAAGTTTAGTAATTATAGACTTCAGAAAATAACGCTGGCGGATATTTTGGCCAAGTTAGTCGATGCCACCGAATGACTCAGCGACTCGCCCTTCTTTGTTTCATCGCCGTTTCATGCTTGCCTTTAGCATCTTCACGTTCTAGACCATTAGGCGGTATAGTACTGCTTCGCGGAGCTATTCGGCGAAGTGCCGACTGCTCCTTTCATCGCATTTTGGATCCTCTTCCTTCAAGGCTTCGCATACTGGAACAAAGGCCGGAGTCTATCCTTTCGGCGAATCTCCAAAGGTTCTTGGCGATGCTCATGCTTCAACTTCTTCGTTTTTCTCATCCTTTTTGTTCCTTTTTGCTCCTAAGTGTCCATGCTTCAACTAAAACTTCAAATACCTGCAACTTAAGAGTTTTCATCAGATATTGAGACACTATTTCTATCAAAATAAAGCCCTAAATGAGTTCAACTTGTGGACTCACCAATAGTTCTACCTTAGGCAAGTAGGACATCCTCATTTTGGTGTGGGGAAGAACACTGTATTCCATGTAGCTCGCATGGTCTAATCGGTTAATGATATTTTCCCTATATGATAAGATAACGAATAAGACATGAAATACACGATGACTTCTTGGTAAGTTTTAGTTAGTAGGAGTGGGGGTATGGGACTTCACTTCCACATTGCACAAGTAGACTTAGTAGGATGTTATGAGATGATTTATTTTATGATATGAAGAGATATGAATGTGTGCATATATGTTGAACTGGATAGTTGCTATGGATGACCTTCCTTATATTCAAGTAATGTACATGACTAATTCCTTATTGATGACTATTGTTTATGATGAGGTCTAAAGATAATATGTATGACTAAGGTAACTTCAAGGGAGTACTTAGTATGGTTGGTATTATGGGATACCAACCATATATTGCACAAATGTTCCTTAAGGGTTGCTAAGGTATTGATGTTACTACCTTATGAGTATAAATGTGATTATGGCTTGTCTTTGACATTGAAAATACATGTTGGTTTCTAAACTGGATAAATGCATACTTTGTAACAAAAATGTCCTTTTAGCATATTTCAAGGATTTTATGCATGGTTCCATACTTAGTACATATTTTTGCTAACCCTTCTTCTTCAACATTCTATGAGTGTAGGTTCCGGCCGTTGATTCCTTCTACTTTCTTCAAGTGAAGCTTGGGTCGACTATTTCCTAAGCTTGGTGAGTCCTCCAGATCAAGGACAAGATGTTTCCATTTCTTCTAGCTGTTTATAATACTTCTTATATTGAGACTCTTATTGATTTAAAGGGCTAAGTCCCAAACTTTGTATCCTAATGTTTTAGATGGTGTGTGAGACTAAGTCTAGATTTATATTACTTTCTATTATGAAAAATGAAGTTGGACTTCTATTGTAAAGGTTTTAAATTTTCAGCATTATTCTTATGACTTTATGTGAATGACTATGCTAAGGGCTTGTATGTGATCCCTTTGGGGTCAATTACGTCGTGTTACGTCTAGGGGGTAACTCTGGGTCGTGACAAACTTAATATCAGAGCCAGGTTTTGGGATAATATTTAGGTTGATGTCTCATAAACCACATCTAATAGTGTCTTGTTCATGAGTGTGAAGCGTGCCACACTTATGAATGGGAAGCTATAAGATGTTTATGAACTTTCACTTCTTTCACTACTCTTGAGTTGAGTTTTAGAGTTTTAACTCTATGAATGTCCTTTTCATAGGAATATGAATACAAGAAGAGTGGCCTGCAAGAAGAGTGGAATAGGAGATTTCTAATGATGAGGGAGTTCCTCCCCAAGGTCCTCAAGGGTCTCAAGTTACTCTAGGTGAGCAAGCTCCGTTTGATTCGGCAAATGTGACTCAAGCCGAATTTAGGGCCTCTATGCAAATGATAACCCAAGCCATGACAGCCCAAATTCAAGGTACGGTGACCCAAGCCGAAGCTATGACGGCTCAAGTCACTAGGGATGCTAGAGCTCGTGTGAACCCCAATGCAAGTACTCCCGCTTCAAGAATTAGGGATTTCACAAGGACGAATTCCCTACCTTCTATGGCTCTAAAGTTGATGAAGACCCCCAAGACTGTATAGATGAAGTGTTTAAGGTGGTGGATTCCAAGAAAAGGTGGAATTATCCGCCTACCAATTGAAAGACGTAGCTCAAGTATGGTTTGATCAATGGAGAGAAGAGAGACCCGTAAGAGCGGGCCTGGTTGATTCATGATCATTCAAGACGGCCTTCCTAGATAGGTTTTTCCCCCCTAGAGTTGAGGGAACAAAAGTTGGTGGAATTCAAGAACCTTC
The DNA here is from genome assembly GCA_036553675.1 of Solanum okadae. Taxonomy (NCBI): domain Eukaryota; kingdom Viridiplantae; phylum Streptophyta; class Magnoliopsida; order Solanales; family Solanaceae; genus Solanum; species Solanum okadae. Next base: position 15,002,232 of record CM071687.1, on the reverse strand, counting down.
GTCAAGGGGGAATGAGTGTAAAGGAGTACTCTCTCAAGTTCACCCAACTATTCAAGCATGCTCCAACTTTGGTGGAAAATTCAAGGTTTAGGATGAATAAGTTTGTGATGGGGGTGTTGGGCTTGGTTGAAGAAGAATGCCATACGGCAATGCTCCTCCATGACATTACTATCTCAAGGCTCATGGTATACGCTCAACATATTGAGGAGACAAAACTCAAGAAAATGAATAGAGATGTGAATAGGCCTACGACTGAGGATGGGAATTCTTCCAAGGGTAAGTTTGAGGTTCAAGACAAACCAAGGTTCAAAAAGGGGTTTTCCAACCAAGGCACCTACAATGCTCCAAGGCCCAACAAAGATAGAGAGTCTCACCCTAAGCCCCAAGGAGGCAATAGGGATGGCTCTTATGTTGAAACACCTAGTTGTGCAAAGTGTGGCAAGAAGCATGAAGGCAAGTGCCTAGTTGCCACGGATGGTTGCTTTAGTTATGGGAAGAGCAGTCATATGAAGAGAGATTTTCCTATGCTAAAGGTTCAAGGGAGAGAGGGCAATCAAGCCCCTCCATGTGGTTCTAATTCTGATGCTCTCATGAAGAATCACTTCTACGCTCTTCAATCCTGAAGTGATCAAGAGGGATCCCCTGACGTTTTTACCGGTATGCTACAAGTATTTTCAATAGATGTTTATGCATTATTAGACCCCAGCGCCACTTTGTCTTTTGTTACTCCATTTATGGCTATGAAATTTGATGTACTCCACGATGTCTTAAAAGAACCCATTTTCATTTCCACCTCGGTGGGTGACTCCGTTGTAGCTAAAAGAGTTTATAGGGGTTGTCGCATATCATTGTCTCATAATGTCACATTGGTTGATTTTGTAGAATTAGATATGTTGGACTTTGATGTCATACTGGGGATGGATTGGTTACATGCTTGTTTTGCTTCCATTTATTGTAGAACTCGGGTAGTCAAGTTTCAATTTCCTAATGAGACCACTTTAGAATTGAAGGAGGAAACTCTATTCCTAGAGGTCGTTTCATTTCATGTCTAAAAGCTTGTAAAATGATCTCAAATGGATGCATGTATGACATTGTTAGGGTTGTGGACATTGAATCCGGGACTCCTTCTTTGGAGTCGGTCCCCGTAGTGAGGGAGTATCCGGAAGTCTTCCCCGATGATTTTCCCGATATTCCTCCTGAACGGGAAATAAACTTTGGCATTGATCTTATGCCGGATACAAAATCCATATCCATTCACCCTTACCGGATTGCTCCGGCCGTATTGAAGGAATTGAAGGCACAACTCAAGAATTTGCTTGATAAGGGTTTTATTCGACCAAGAATATCTCCATGGGATGCTCCGGTAGTATTTGTGAAAAAGAATGATGGGTCCCTTAGGATGTGCATTGATTACCGCCAATTGAACAAGGTCACTATAAAGATTAAGTATCAACTTCCTAGGATTAACGATTTATTTGATCAACACCAACGACTACCTTTTTCTCCAAAATAGATCTTCGTTCGGGTTACCATCAACTAAGGGTAAGAGAGTGCGACATTCCTAAGATGGACTTTAGGACTCGGTATGGTCACTACGAATTTGTGGTTATGTCTTTTGGGTTAACAAATGCCCTGGCGGCATTTATGGACCTAATGATAGGGTGTTTAGACAATATTTTGATTCATTTGTTATCGTCTTTATCGATTATATTTTGATCTATTCGAGGAGTGAAGGTGAACATAAGGATAATTTGAGGATAGTATTGCAAGTCCTTAAAGACCACCGACTATATGCTAAGTTTAGTAAGTGTGAGTTTTTGGCTAAGGTCGGTTGCTTTTCTTGGGCATATTGTGTCAGGCATGGGAATAGAGGTTGATCCTATGAAGATGGACGCGGTCAAGAGTTGGCCTAGACCCCTAAGTCCCACCCATATTAGAGGTTTTTTGGGTTTAGCCAGGTATTCTAGGAGATTTGTTGAGGACTTCTCATCCATCGCTTCTCCATTAACGTGCTTGACCCAAAATAATTCCAAGTTTAAGTGGTTGGAGGTTTGTGAGAAAAGGTTTCAAGAATTGAAGGATAGACTCACCTCTGCTCCGGTGTTGACCTTACCGGAGGGTACCGACAGATTCATAGTATATTGTGATGCTTCGAGAGTAGGGTTGGGTGTGTTCTCATGCAACACGGTAAGGTGATTTCCTATGCTTCAAGACAACTCAAGATTCATGAAAAGAATTACCCTACCCATGACCTCGAACTAGCAGCGGTGGTATTTTCCTTGAAATATGGAGACACTATCTCTATGGGGTGCATGTAGACGAGTTTATCGACCACAAGAGTCTTCAATATGTGTTTAGCCGACAAATGAGATGGTTAGAGCTTTTGAAAGATTATGACATGAGTGTCCTATACCACCCCGGAAAAGCTAATGTGGTTGCGGATGCCCTAAGTAAATTGTCCATGGGTAGTGTGGCTCATGTAGAAGATGAGAGGAAGAGTTGGTTCGTGATGTGCGTCGATTGGCCCGGTTAGGTGTCCAACTAGTGGATTTCGCCAAGGATTGATTCATAGTTCATCATATTTCCGAATCATCCTTTGTGGTTGATGTGAAGTCTAAGCAACATCTTGATCCTATATTTACGGAGTTGAAAGAAATGGTTCTCAACAAGTCCGTTGAGGTTTTCTCCCAAGGGGGAGATGGGGTGCTTAGGTACCAACATAGATTGTGTGTTCCGGATGTTGATAGTTTGAGGGGGAAAATTCTACAAGAGGCTCATGGTTCGCGATATTCTATTCATCCGGGAGCCACAAAGATGTACCTTGATCTACGGGAAGTCTATTGATGGAATGGAATGACAAAAGATATAGCGGGCATTGTGTCTAAATGTCCTAATTGGTAACAAGTCAGGGTCGAACACCAAAAATCGGGAGGTTTGTTACAAGATATAAATATTCCCACTTGGAAGTGGGAGGAGGTGAATATGGATTTTGTTGTGGGTTTGCCTCATACTCTAAGGCAACATGATTCTATTTGGGTCATTGTTGACAGGATGACGAAATCAACCCATTTCATTCCCGTCAATGTTACTTTCTTCACGGAAGACTATGCTAAGTTGTATTTCAAGGAGGTAGTAAAGTTGGATGGGGTTCCTTTGTCTATCATATCGGATCAAGGTGCTCAATTTACTTCACATTTTTGGAAGGCGTTTCAACAAGGACTTGGTACAAATGTTAAACTTAGTACCGCTTTCCACCCTCATACGGATTGTCAAGCAGAACACACCATTCAAACCTTAGAGGACATGTTGAAGGCGTGTGTGATTGATTTCAAAGGTAATTGGGACGACCATCTCCCCTTGATAGAATTTGCCTTCAACACACTACAACAAATGTGATATTTAACTACAAAATTATTAAGTACGACACAAAATTCGTCACTAATTATTCATCTTTTGGGACAAAAATTATATTTCGTATTTAAATGCATATGCAACTTACATTAGTGACGAAATATATAATTTCGTAGCAAAGTCTTGTCCATTAAACTTTCCCACCAAATAATATTTTTGTGCCATTTATTATGTATCATTAGAGACGAATTTTAAGTTATCACTGACACATTATTTTGTCGTTAATAATATATTAAATTTGTGATAACTTATTATTTGTCTTAAAATTAGTTATGATTTTAGTGACGAAAAGGTTTTGTCACAAAAAAAAGATGTTGTAATAGTGACAAATTAGAGTTTGTAGTTAAATGATGTAAGTTTTAGCCACAAAATTTTAATTAATTGTGACTTTAGTTTTTGTCACTAATAATACAAGCAAATAGTGACAATCTTTTTATTGTCTCTAATCAACCTGTGAATTAATTACAACATAGGTTTGTCACAAAATATGCATTGTTTAAATGATGACGATTTAAAATTTGTAACTGAATAATTTTTTCAAAATAAATTATAACAGAACATTATTTTTTATTTATTCTGGTGGAACACAATTTTTTCCTTTTGTTCAAAGCTAAAATCTTCATGGTTATGTTTCAGAAACCAACCCCCGTGTCATGATCCTACTTGGACATTTTCAGTCTAGTTGTCAAACAATCAACAATTTTTATCATTCTATCCTTATTTGTAGCACGTCATTGATCGCTACTTAAGTTAGAAGTCCAAAACATCTTTTTTGTTTACTCTAGTCATAAATTGACGTTTTTCTCAATCTTTGCACGAACACAACAAAAATAATTGAGTGTTTAATTTGGAGTTGAGAGATTTATTCACTCCAACCGAATATACTTGATCCTATTTTATTTCAACTCTCCCACTGTAATGCGATAATCAATTTCTATATTCATATGTTATTCTCTTATTGCAAGACTTTTAAAAAAACTATTTTAGATATATATAGTATCGTATAATTGTGATTCACTTGATATATAGAGTTGTTTGGTGCTAGTCAAGAGGCTATAAGATTTTGCTTGTGATAACTACATTTTTGAATTCCTACATTCTTTATTTCTAATAATTGTTTATGAAAATCATAATTTTATTGTAATGCTTTATGAATAAATGAAGATACCTTTATTTAAATTTCGTATATAATGAATTTTATTACGAAGAGTTCTTATGTTTGCAAACATTTTAATGTTTGAATGCTTTATGAATTGTTTAGAATATTTTAATATATAGCAATTGACAATGAAATATTATTATTGTTTTCAATTTTTTAAAATTATTGGTAAAATAATTATTTCAAAAAGAATAAATTATTACTTCCTTTTTTTGGTAAAATTTGTGTGGGTGTCCATCCATAAAAATCAAAGAAATATTTCACTTTATTTGAAAATTTTGAAGTACGATTGTGTTCGACCATACTTTTTGCAAAGAATATTTACAATTAGAATATAATTTTTCTAAATATGATTTATATTCTCAATTCCTAAACATTAGAAAACTCACCCAACTTTAGTAATTTACGTGAAATATATAATCAAATTTATTCTTAAACAGTAAGTAATATCTCTAATAGATAGTAACATAATGTCACAGATTAGATCTCATATATGAGTTATCATATACTATTGCACATATCTTTTCAATTTATTTTAAAACTTTGAAGTTGGAAGTTGTGTTTCTTTATAATTTTTGCAAACAATATTTGGTTATTTGAGTGTACTTCTCCTAAAAAACATGAATTATGATTTAAATTTAAATAATTTATATATATATATATATATTACTGAGAGTCTGGTTAACATTGCTACTAAAAACTTCTTATTTTTAGAAGCACTTTTTCAAAATGCATTTTTAGAAATGTGCTTTTGAAAATAGTAATTTGTGTTTGGCTAATTCATTTGAAAAGTGATTTTGTTAAACAAATTGTGTTTGACTATCTAAGTGCTTTTGAGAGTCAAATTACAAAAAAGGTCAAGTATCAATGTACTTCTAATATTAAGATTATTTTATAGAGAAACTATTTCAAATATCTATTACAAAATTTTAAAATAAATTAAAATGTACATATTCAAATTTTCAATCAATATTATACACAAATAAATAAATAAATAAATATTAATATAATATTAACATGATAATTTAAATATAAATATCAAGAAAAATAAATTTGTAAACCATTCCAAAAATTGAATCACTGCATACGAAAAATTCACCAAAAAAATAAATAAAGTCCTTCATATTTTTAAACGAACAAAAATATTATTGTTACCTTTATTTCTAATTTTGCAAATTATTACCTAAAATAATTTATAAAATAATAAAAAATTATTACATTAAAATAAAAATAATTCTTGAATGAAACTTAACTAAACTTATGAGATATGCTAATTAATTAATAAGGGATATATTGGTAAATATTTATATATGGAAGGAATATTATAGTCTTAAAAAATAATTTTCTGCTTCTACTTTTTTTAAGAAGCACAATTTTTTAGATTCTTCCCAATAGTAGAAAAACTATTTCTCCTTCCATTTAAAAACAGTTTTAAGGATTTACCAAACACTTGATTATTTTGAAAAAATATATATTTTTATCAAAAGAACACTTATGGGATCGTAACAGCAATGCCAAACAGACTCTTACTCCCTCTGTTCCATATTAGTTGATCACTTTCAATTTTGCACGATGCTTAAGAAATCATAAATAAGAAGATAATTTTACTAATTCACTTCTTTAAAAATTTCTTAGAAATTTTACAAACAAATATGAACACTTTCAAAAAGAATTAATTTCAAAGGTAAATAGAAAAAAATAATGTTTTCTTGATCTAGTAAGATGATCATCTAATATAAGATAACTATATTTAGTATAATGATCAACTAATATGGGATGGAGAGAGTATACTCATTTATGTGTTGCATGTGCTTACTTGTACAGTCATATTTCTAGACAACACCTTACTTAAAATAAAAATCAATTCTCTTAAAAGAAATACCAAAGTTGTCCTCAATCTTATTCAGGTATTGCAATGGTATTTTAGGTATTTAACATTACTTTTTGCTTTACATATTTGTACCTCTTGCATAGAAAATAAATTAGCTAGATTTAATTCTAAAAATTACCCTTTTTGTTTGTGTATATTTCAAACTTGTCCATAGTTTTCTTAACTTTTGCTCTTCCCAAAGAGATGACCCATTGTAACATTTCTTCTTCCGTGATATGAATCCCTCTTCCCACATTTGAGTTTGAATTCTATGCTTGTAGCAAATCCATTGAACCTGAAGCATATTTGAAGCTACTAAAATGCAACAGTATTCGAACTTTCCACATTTCCAACATCCATCTTCTTTCCGGTATGTTCAACATTTTGGCTTCTGTGCAGGCCTCTGCTTCCGCCTATCTTTGATAGTCCGGCTTTTGCACTAATTTTACCGGTGAGTACCTTTCTTCTTTGTAATTTTTACAATTAGGGGTTCTCAGTTTTCTTCCTTGTGGTATGATGTTTATTGTGTTTCTTGTATGTAATTTACTTTTTCTCTTGCGCTGTGAATGAGCTTCAGCCCCCTAACTATTTGTCAAATATTTCAGTTTTGAGCTTGCCCAGTTTATGAGTTTTAGCCCTCTAGGTTTTTGTCAAAATATTTCACTTAATCAAATCTCTAAACACAAAGAGAAGTACAGTTTAATGAAAGTAGCTGCTCTAATTGAAAATGCTGCCAAAAGTAAAGCAAATGTTGATCTTCATTTGGTAAGCTAATCAATTTAACTGATCTCGACCTTCATGCGAACATCTTGAAATCACTGCCATCTTATTTCAGGAACTTAATAAATCTGATTGATCTTGAATCAGGTTCAAACCGGTTTGCTTATTTTCCTGATTTCCTTGGGAACTTAACTTCCGTCAAGTGATTAAGCTTGGAACCAATAAGCTCAAGGAACTTTCTTACACAATAAAATTTTGTTCTTCCCTTGTAGGACTGAGATTAGATTATAATCAACTGAAAGCTCTCCCTGAGGTGATGGGAATGATCTAACACTTGGAGCTTCTTACGCCGCACATTAACAAAATTAAAGGATTACTAACGGCTATGGAGAATCATTCTTAACTCTGGGAACTTGATGTTAGCTTCCCTGTAGTTGAGAACATACCTAAAACATTATGTTTTGCTATCAGCATGGAAAAGCTTAATCTTGCAATCAACTTTGCAGACTTGAAAACTTTACCAAGATCAATCGGGAACCTTGAGAATCTTGAAGAGAATGATATTACCAATAGTCAAATAAGAACATTGCTCGATTCCTTCAGGCTCTTCTCAATGTTGGAAACTTTTTTAGCTAATGAGACTCCACTAGAAGTACCACCAAACCAAATTATAAAGCTTGGGGCTCAGGTTGTTTTTATGCTTACTGTGTTTCTTACCAATCAATCCAAGACTTTATGGAAGTTTTTATAGTTAATAGTAAAAAACATGCTTGAGTATAAGCCTTTTCGCGAGTTTCACACCCAACACTATAAAATCTTTCCTTTTTCTACATGAACTATCACCATCTATGTATTAAAAAACACCTCGAGTATCACGTAGGAAAAGGAAAAACTGATGGTTGAGTCATTGAGGTGTGTTTTGATACATAGACGGTGATAGTTCAAGTAAGAAAAGGGAAAAATGAAACATCTTGTTTGATCATTATGTCTAGATTCTTGTTTCATTTTCTTCTCTTTTCTTTCCATCAGGTTGTTGTAGAATAAATGACTAATTTCATTGCGATGAACGAGCTTCAATTGAAGTGGCCAAAGAAAATGAGAACTTTCTTTTGATTTGATAATCTTTTTGTTTTGTATGTTTTACTACAGTTGGATAATTTCATTCATTATATGGCTACATTTTTATCTGGATTTGTGGTAGGATTTACAGCAGTGTGGCAAATAGCTCTTGTTTCTCTTGTTGTAGTTCCTCTAATTGTTGTAATTGGTGCTATCTATACTATGACATCCGTCAAGTTGTCAAGTAAAAGTCAAGAAGCACTTTCATAGGTAGGGAACATTGTTTAATTTGCACCTTTATTATACGAATCCAAATGTTTATTAATTGAATATCTTAAAGATGATATTAATTTATATTACAAATTTTACATATGCTTTGTTAAAACAACAATCAGTTTGGGTGAGAAATTATGGGAAAATGGTACTCGAAGAATGTATAGAATCAATTAATGTATCCTATTTGTTGGTAACCCGATTACAAAACTCTCAATCCAGATTTTGAAGTTAATATAATATTGGTTAAATGATGTTTTTTATTGTTATAATTGTATTGGTTGTTGGCGGATATTGAATGAGTTGTGTTTCCTTTCTAACAGCTTGTTATTTTTCTTATAGGGTGCATCAACAAGATTAGAGAAGTTCACTCCAAAGCTTCTATACCCAGGTCTGCAGCTGGTAAGTTATATCGAAAAATGACCAAACTAACAAGATGCAGTTTACAAGTGTTCTGATGGGTACAAGCCTCTCTTTCTTTACCACCAAACCTTATGTTAGAAACCATGCTACTCATTACATAAAAACATATTAATCATTGTCGCTTTTTGTGAGAATTTTTGAAATATAGGAATTTACAAATATTTATATGTTTCTTTGATGCTCAATTCTGTTAACCATTAGGACAATTTATTTTCTTTAGTCATTGTGTTTGTGATTTATTTCCACATATATCTTTTTTACTTTCCCCTTTTTAGTTCATTGCATTTAGTGGAAGTGGTGGAAAATTTTAGATCCCGACAATCAACAATGTTCTATTTTTTAGTAGCCGATTCTCTCTTTATTGAGTTAGTTCTTGTGAACACTGTACATAATCACCCCTCACAAAAGTTATAACGTAGAATCTCTTTAAACCTCTTGTAGAATTATGTTGGTCTATAAGTGTGCGCCTTGATTGATCTTTCGGTATCATGATCATTCTTCTTCACTTTCGGTAAATCATAAATTTTTCTTATTGTTGTGAAATTACTCGACGTATGAAATCAAATCTTAAATAATTATTTTTCCACAGGTTGTGAAAGGTGTAAAGTAAGACCAGTTTCTATAGAAGTGCTTTTGAGGCAACCTCCATTTATACTTTCATTTTTTGTTATTTGTTTAGTATATCTCAATAGACTTTCAAGTTGCATGAAATTTAGTTAATGTTGGTTTTTCTTCAAGGCGTATGCAATGAGATATCATCTCTTGAATATCATTTTTTGTTTTTTCTTAATTAATATATGATTGTGTTTTCAATGATATTTTAGTAATCTTATACTTTTAGTATGTTATTATTTTTAATTTAAATAATGCTATTTATATTGAAGTTTAATATATTATTATATGATTTCATAATTTAAAAATTAGCGGAAGTATAGCTACCTAAATACAAATCATAATTATTATAGCTATGAATTAAAATGTCATTAACTGCTTGTTATTAGTGACAAAATATTTTGTCTATAAAAGCTTAACTTTTACAATGATTTTTTATACTTTTTCAGACGATCACATTTTCTTCATAAAAGTATGACATTTAGTGACAGAATAAAATTTGTCCCAAAACAACCTATTTATTATCTACAAATTAACTTTGTATATTATGACAATTGCGATCGTCGCTTATTATTTCAGTTTCTAGTAACAAATTGATTTCGTTGGTAAAAATAGTATTTTTAGTGACGACCTGATATTTTTAACTACAAAATTACAAGAACGTAGTGTCGTCACTAATTTATACATATTGTGACAAAAAAATAATGTGTATGTAAAAGATATTTTTAGTGATGAAATAATGTTCGTTCAATGACGAAATACATAGAAGATTAGAGACAAATTATGTCGCCACTAATTTAAAAATATAATTAGCAATGCCATCATTCATGTCAGTATTACAACTTCTTTAGTGACGAAAACAATGTCATTGCCTACAAAAAAAATATAATTATATGACGATCAAGTTCGTCATAAATGCTATATATTTGTGGACGAAAATTAGTTTTGTAGTTAATGCAGATCTATTTAGTGATGAAACACTATGTCGTCTCAATATACATTTAGTGATCCATGCTTTACGGACAAATGATTGACGATTTATTTTTCATTATAAAATGAATTTTGTGACGATGTATGAACTTTAACTGACAAAATTATTTGTCACTAATAATCAAATTTGTTGTAGTGACACTAGCTACCATTCTAGCATTGCCATGGTGCCGTTTGAAGCACTTTATGGTAGGAGGTGTAGATCTCTGGTGGGTTGGTTTGAAGTAGGTAGGTTTGCTCTCATTGGTCCCGAACTAGTTTATGATGCCATTGAAAAAGTTCGAATATTTAGGGAAGGTTGAAAATGGCCCAAAGTCGGCAAAATTCTTATGCCGATGTTAGAAGGAGGGATCTTGAATTTGAGGTTGGTGATTGGGTCTACTTGAAAATCTCACCTTTGAAAGGTGTTATGAGGTTTGGTAAGAAAGGGAAACTTAGTCCCCGGTATGTGGGCCCGTACCAAATCTTGAAACGTGTTGGGAAAGTTGCATATGAAGTGGACTTGACAAATGAGTTGGCTCCGATTCGCCCGGTGTTTTATGTTTCTATGCTCAAGAAGTGCATTGGTGATCCGGTATCCATCCTTCCTTTAGAGGGTTTAGGAGTTGATGAGAACCTTTTCTATGAAGAAGTTTCAGTAGAGATTTTTCACCGATAGGTTAAGAAGTTAAGGAACAAAGAGGTAGTTTCCGTTAAAGTCTTATGGAGGAATCACTTAGTTGAGGGTGCTACATGGGAGGTCGAGGCCGACATGAAGTCCCACTATCCTCATCTTTTTCCTTCTACTCCTATCCCAACTTGAGGTGATTAGAGTCTTGAGTTTAGTGTTTTGGAAATTATTTCTGCTATGAGTTTTCTTTATGATTTCCTTATGTTGTGAATGTTCTTTATGGCTAGGTTAGTGGGACTCGTCGATGCATTCGGCAATCCACCCTTTGGTCTACTTCATCGTCTTTCATCATTTTCTTTCAGCATCTCTGTGTCCTGGATAATTGGACGATGTAGCACTGCTTCATGGAGTCGTTTCGCAATACGCCGACTGCACTTTTTCACCGCCAATTTGCTCCTTTTCTCTAGGGCTCAGCATACTAGAACAAAAGGTGAATATGCGATCTATTGGTGATTCGCCGAATGGGTTCGGCGATTCACAGATCTTCATTTTTTCGTTCTTTTAGCTTCTTTTGCTCCTTTTTGCTCGATAGTGTCCATGATTTCCCTTAAACTTCAAATACCTGAAACTTAAAGGTTTTTATCAGATATCAAGATAAAACATGCATTTGAGGACACTAATTTCATCAAAATATAGCCCTAAATGAGTCCAAATCCTGGACTCATCAGGCATGTGAGAAATACTTAGGGTTTAATCCCTAAAGTTTAGGTTTTAGGGTATAATCCTAAATGTTTAGGCCCCACGATTTAGGCTTTTTTTTGGGTTTACGGGTTTTTTTAGGGTTTAGGAATTCGGCCCTAATGTATAGGGTATATAGGTTAGATCCTATGGTTTAGGGGTTCTTAGGGTTTTCGTTAGAGTTTTTCTTATAGATGTTTTTGTTTTTAATGTTAAGGGTGTTTTAGGTTTAGGATTTTTTTACGGTTTAGGGTTTCTGGATTTTGGTTCATTAGATTTAGGTGTTTTATGGTTTTTTTAGGTTTTGTGTGTTTTTGGTTTCTTTTAAGGGATTTTATTGTGTTTTTAGGGTTTATGGTTGAGGGTTTCTTAGGGTTTTTTAATGTTTTTTTATTATTATTTAGGGTTTCTTAGGGGTTTTTAATGTCTTTTTTATGATTTAGGGTTTAGATTTTAGGCCCTATGGTTTCGGGTTAAGGCCCTATGGTTTAGGGTCTACGATTTAAGGTTTAGGGTTTATTCCCTAAGGTTTAGGATTTAGGATATAGTCTTTAAGGTTTAGGACCTACAACTTAGGGATTTTTTAGGGCTTAGGATTTAGTCCCTAAGGTTTACGGTATTGACTTTTGATCTTACAAATTAGGGTTTAAAGTTTAGGGTTTTTTAGGTTTAGTTTTTTTTAAGGGTTTAGGGGTTTGGGTTCTTTAGGTTTAGAGGGCTTTATGATTTTTAGTGTGTTTTAGGGTTTATTAGGTTTAGTGTTTTAATGATTCTTAGTTTTTTTTAGGGTTTAGGGTGTCTTAGCATTTTTTAAGCTTTAGGTTATATAGGGTTTCTTAGTGCTTATGGTTTAGATTTTTGGCCCTAAGGTTTAGGGTTTAGGACCTAAGGTTTAGGGTTTACGATTTGGGGTTAAGGATTTTGGGCATAAACCTTAAGGTTTAGGCCCTACGATATATGGTTTTTTAGGGTTGAGGGTGTAGGATTTACGCCCTATGTTTTAGTGTATAAAGCTTAGATCCTACAGTTTAGAGTTTTATTTTCGGGGGTTGGGGGGGGGGGTTAAGGGTTTTTTAGGGTTTAAAGTTTAGGGCTTTGGGTTCTTTAAGTGTAGGGGTATTTTAATGTTTTCTTTATGGTGTTTTTTTGGGTATTTTAGGTTTGCGGTCTTTTAGGGTTATTTTTTAAGGGATATAGGGTTTTTTAGGGTTTAAAGTTTAGAGTTTTTTCTGTTTAGGGTGTATTTTAGGGTTTAGGAGTGTTTATGTTTTTCTTTTTGCTATTTTTAGTGTTTCTTCCGTATAAGGGTTTTTAGGGTTTTTTTAATGGTTTTTTAGTGTTTAGGGTTTCTTAGGGTTTTTAGGGGTTAGGATTTTTTAGGGAAAATGATTTATGGTTTAGATTGTATGCCCTAAGGTTTAGGACTAAGGTCCCAGGGTTTAGGGTTTCAGCCCTATGGTTTAGGGTAGATCCTACAGTTTTGTGTTTTAGGATTTTTAGTGCTTTTAAAGGTCATTTGGGGTTTAAAGTTGGGGGTTAAGGGTTTTATTAGGGATTTTTAGGGTGTATGGTTTCATAGTCTTAGTTTTTTTTATTTAGACTTTAGGCCCTAAGGTTTAGGGTTTATGATTTTGGGTTTATGGTTTATGCCCAATGGTTTGGGATTTAGGGTATAATTCTTAATGTTTAAGCTGTACGATTTAAGGTTTTTTAAGGGTTTGGGATTTTTTTAATGGTTTAGGATTTAGGCCGTAAGATTAAGGGTGTAGAGTTTAGATCCAACAGTTTAGGGGTTTTTATGGGTTTACTAGAATTTTATGTTCATGGTTTTTTAGGTTTAGTGTTTTTATAGGGTTTAGGGTTTAGGGCTTTGGGTTCCTTAGATTGAGGGGGTTTTAAGGTTTCCTTAAGGGTGTTTTTAGGATATTTTTAGGATTATTTTAGGGGTTTAGGGTTTTTTAGGGTTTAGGGTTTCTTAGGGATTTTTAGGATTTTTTTAGTAGCAATCTCCTTATCTCATAACTATGTGCCCACATAGGTATTTAGCTAGTGGATCCACCTAAAAGCAATTATGATAGTTCTACCTTAGGCTTGTAGGACATCCTCTTTTCGGTGTGGGAGTATAACACCGAATTCCATGCATCTGACATGGCCTATATCAGTTAATGGTATTATCCCTATATGATAAGATAACGAATAAGACATGAAATACACTATGACTTCTTGGTGAGTTTTATTTAGTAGGAGTGGGGGTATGGGACTTCACTTCCACATTGCACAAGTAGACTTAGTAGGATGTTATGGGATGATTCCTTTATAATATGAAGAGATATGAATATGCATATATATATGTTGAATGGGTAGTTGCTATGAATGACAATCCTTAAATTCAAGTAATGTACATGACTATTTCCTTATTGATGACTATTGTTTATGATGAGGTGTAAAGATGATATGTATGACTAAGGTAACTTCAAGGGAGTAATTAGTATGGTTGGTATTATGGGATACCAACCATACATTGCACAAATATTCCTTAGAGGTTGCTAAGGTATTTATGTTACTACCTTATGAGTATAAATGTGATTATGGCTTTTCTTTGACATTAAAAATACATGTTGGTTTACAAACTTGATAAATGCATACTTTGTAACCAAAATTTCCTTTTAGCATATTTCAAGGATTTTATGCATGTTTCCATACATAGTACATATTTGTGCTAGCCCCTTCTTCTTCTACATTCTATGATTGTAGGTTTCGGCCGTTGATTCATTCTACTTTCTTCAAGTGAAGCTTGGGTCGACTATTCCCTAAGCTTGGTAAGTCCTCAAGATCGAGGACAAGTTGTTTCCATTTCTTCTAGCTTTTATAGTAATTCTTATATTGATGTAAAGGTATATGTCCCAAACTTTGTATTCTAATATTTTAGATGGTGTATGAGACTAAGTCTAGATTCCTAATACTTTCTATGATGAAAAATGAAGTTGGACTTCTATTGTAAAAGTTTTAAATTTTCCGCAATATTTTTATGACTTTATGTGAATGACTATGCTAAGGGCTTATATGCGACCTCTTCGGGGTCAATTACACTGTGTTACTTCTAGGAGGTAACTACGGGTCGTGACTAGTCAATAAGGTTTAGGCCCTATTGTTTATTTGTTTATTTGTTTTTTTTCCAGGGTTTAGGGATTTTTAGAGTTTAGGATTTAGGCCCTAAGGTTTAGGGTATAGAGTTTGGATTCTATGGTTTAGGGTTTTTTAGGGTTGAATGTTTAGGGTTCTCTAAGTTTATTGTTTTTTTCTAGGATATAGGGTTTAGGCCTTTGGGTTCTTTAGGTTAGATGTTTATAAAGTTATTAGGGTTTTTAGTATTATTAGGGGTTTTTACAGATTTTTAGTGTTTAGCGTTTCGTAGGGTTTAGAGGTTCTTAGGGCTTAGGTTTTGGGGTTTAGATTTTAGGCCCTAAGGTTTATGGTTTAAGCTCTAAGGCTTAAGGTTTACGATTTAGGGTTAAGGGCTTAAGCCCTAAGGTTTAGGATTTAGGGATAATCCTTAAGGTTTAGGTCCTACGGTTTATGTTTTTTTTTTTGGTTTTAGGGTTTTTTTTTAGGATTTAGGAATTCGCCCCTAATGTTTAGGGTATAGAGTTTAGATCCTATGGTTTAAGGGTTTTCTTTTGATTTTTTCTTAGAGATGTTTTAGTGTTTAATGTTAAGGGTGTTTTAGGTTTAGGGTTTTTTACGGTTTAGGAATTTCGGTTCATTAGGTTTAGGTGTTTTTAAGGTTTTCTTGTAGGTGTTTTTATGGTTTTCTAGGTTTTGTGTTTTTTTTGTTTCCTTTAAGGGGTTTTATGGTGCCTTTAGGGTTTATGGTTAAGCGTTTCTTAGAGTTTTTTATTTTTTTATTTTTTTATTTTTTTATTTTAAGATTTAGGGTTTCTTAGGGTATAGATTTTAGGCCTTATGGTTACAGGTTAGGGCCCTAAGGTTTAGGGTATACAATTTAAGGTTTAAGGTTTAAGGTTTAAACCCTAACGTTTAGGATTTAGGATATCGTCCTTAAGGCATAGGACCTACAATTTAGGGGTTTTCTAGGGTTTAGGATTTAGGCCATAAGGTTTACGGTATTGAGGTTTCATCCTACGGATTAGGATTTAATGTGTAGGGTTTTTTAGGTTTATGTTTTTTAAGGGTTTAGGATTTAGGTCCTAAGGCTTATGATTTTTCGGGTGTTTTAAGGTTTATTAGGTTTAGTGTTTTTTAATGATTTTTAGGGTTTTTTTCGGGTTTAAGGTGTCTTAATGTTTTTTTAAGGTTTAGGTTATATAGAGTTTCTTAGTGCTCACGGTTTAGATTTTAGGCCCTAAGGTTTAGGGTTTAGGACTTAAGGTTTAGGGTTAAGGATTTTGGGCATAGACCTTAAGGGGTTTAGAGTGTAGGAGTACGCTCTACGATTTATAGTATAAGACTTAGATCGTACAGTTAAGGGGTTTTCTTTTTGGGGGGGGGGGCTTAAGGTTTTTTTAAAGTTTAAAGTTTAGGGCTTTGGGTTCTTTACGTGTAAGGGTTTTTAATGTTTTCTTTAGGGTGTTTTTTTTTTGGGTATTTTAGGGTTTTTTTACTGTTTAAAGTTTAGTGTTTTTCCTGTTTAAGGTGTATTTTAGGGTTTAGGAGTGTTTATGTTTTTCTTTACGATGTTTTCAGGGTTTCTTTCGTATAAGGGTTTTTAGATATTTTTTTATGGTTTGAATGGTTTTTTAGGGTTTAGGGTTTCTTAGGGTTTTAGGATTTTTTAGGGGTTAGGGTTTCTTAGGGCTGAGAATTTAGGGTTTAGAATGTATGCCCTAAGGTTTAGGACCTAGGTCCTAGGGTTTAGGGTTTACAATTTTGGGTTTAGGGTTTAAGCTCTAAGGTTTAGGGTAGATCCCACAGTTTAGTGTTTTAGGCATTTTAGTGGTTTTTAGGGTCGTTTATGGTTTAAAGTTAAGGGTTCAGGGTTTGTTAGGGGTTTTTAGGGTGTATGATTTCATAGTCTTAGAGTTTTCGATTAGACTATATGCCCTAAGGTTTTGATTTTAGTCCCTAAGGATTAGGGTTTATGATTTTAGGTTTATAGTTTAAGCCCTATGGTTTGGGGTTTAGGGTATAATCTTTTAGGTTTTAGGTCCTACGGTTTAGGGGTTTTTAGGGTTTAGAATTTTTTATGGTTTAGGATTTAGGCCGTAAGATTAAGGATGTAGAGTTTAGATCCTAAAGTTTAGGGTTTTTTAGGGTTTTTTTAGAATTTAATGATCATGGTTTTTTTAGGTTTAGGGTTTTTATAGGGTTTAGGGTTTTTATTGGGTTTAGGATTTAGGGCTTTGAGTTCCTTAGGTTTAGGGTGTTTTAATGTTTCCTTTAGGGTGTTTTTAGGGTATTTTTAGGATTATTTTAGGGTTTTTTAGGGATTTGTAGGATTTTTTTTAGGGTAAAGGGTTTCCTAGTGTTTAGGGTATCTTTCGGTTTAGAGTTTTGATTTGGGGCCCTAAGGTTTAGGGTTTAGGCCCTAAGATTTTGGGTTTACGATTTGTTGTTAAGGGATGAAACCCTATTGTTTAAGGTTTAGGGTATTGTCCTTCAAGTTTAGGCCCTACGATTTAGGGTTTTTAAGGTTGAGGGTTTTTTAGAGTTTAGGATTTCGGCCCTAAGGTTTACGATGTAGAGTTGAGATCCTACGGTTTATGATTTTTATGGGTTTTTAGGTTAGGGATTTTTAGGGTTTAGGGTTTAGGGATTTGGGGTCTTTGGGTTTAGGGGCTTTTAAGGATTCCTTAATGGTGTTTGTAGGAGTTTGTAGGATTTTTGAAAGGTTTTTATGGTTAGGGTTTAGGGTTTGTTAGGGCTTTTAAGTATTTTTTATGGTTTAGGGTTTCTTAAGGTTTTGTAGGTTTTTGTAAAGTTTAGGATTTCTCAGGGCCTAGAGTTTAGGGTTAACGGTTTAGATTTTAGGACCTTAGGTTTTGCTATAAGGCCCTAAGGTTTTGGGTTTAGGCCCTATGGTTTTGGGTTTACAATTTATTGTAAGGTTTAAGCCCTAAGGTTAAGGGTTTAGGGTACAGTCAATAAGGTTTAGGCCCCTGTTTATTGGTTTTTTCCTAGGGTTAGGGTTTTTTAGAGTTGAGGATTTAAGCCCTAAGGTTTAGGGTATAGAGTTTAGATTCAATGGTTTAGGGTTCTCTAAGCTTATTATTTTTTCTAGGATATAGGATTTAGAACTTTGGGTTCTTTAGGTTAGGGTTTATAAGGTTATTAGGGTTTTTTAGAGTTTTTTAGGGGGTTTTATGAGTTTTTAAGGATTTTTAGTGTTCAGGGGTGATAACAGCAAGGTTAATGGAGATCACAAATAGAGAATTGAATATTATAATGCGGAAGCACAAAGAAAAGAAACAGAAAAAAACTAACTAAAGATATGGGAAATTCGAAGGAAAGATCCACGAATTTCCAAGGATTAGATGTTCTAAGGCCTTGAAAAGATCCAAGTAACAACGTATAGATTTATGGAAGAAATCTAACGCCTTTACTTGAGAAAACGAATCAAAACGATAGATTCGGATCTTGACCGCTTTATGAGTAACTAAAGACAATAATTAGTATGTAGAAACTAATCACCTTCTAAAGAATACCAAAAAGAAACCAAAGATATCACAAGAAGAAGTTACTTTATACCTTAAACTATGAAACTAGTAAAGGTTTAAAGATAAATTCTCAAAGAACAAGTCACAAAGGTTCAAAGAACTCTCCTAAATATTATTAATATCAATCTAAAATTGTCTTTAATGAATGAAAAGGACTCCTATATATAGGAGAAGGGGAAAAAACGTCCAAGGAACCCTAGAAAGACAATTACAAGGAATCCTACTCTAGAAAGGAAATAAAGTAACCTAACTAAGAACAAATTAGTACTTCTAGAAAAGCATTAAATGGTACTTAGGAGACCATAAATAGACTAAGGAAAATATTAATAACCTATATAAATAAATAAATAAGGTAAATCCCAACTAGGAAAAGAATCTTGACAATCTTGGAAAGTTTGACTAGTCTTCTCTCAAAACTTGGGCAGAAAGCAACTCTTGTTGTGGCTGATTCTTGGACTCTTCTTGACCTTATTTGCATGAAATTTGACCTTAAAATTCCTCACCTTGGGCTTGAATTCGGGCCACCAAATAATTGTAGCATTTGGACAATTCCTCTCCCTTGGGCTTGAGCTCTTCTTCCCCAATAAGACACCTTTGGATCAGCGATTGAAGTCCATTGAGCTTATCATTGAACTCCTTGTTTTGAGCTCTTGTTATGGGCCTCCTTGGAGTTTCTAAAGCTTCATCCTTGTCCTTCAATGGAGTAGAGCTTCCTTGGATGCTATCAAGGGGTTTAGAGATTTTTAGGGGGGGGGGGGGGTTTTGCTGGTTTTTATGGATCTTTAGTGTTTAGGGTTTAGATTTTAGGCCCTAAGGTTTATGGTTTATACTCTAAGGTTTAAGGTTCACGATTTAGGGCTTTTTTATTATTATTTGAACGACCCTTGAGGGGGTCAGGGGATGGGCAACACCCCCAGGCCTTATCATAGATAAAAAAAAAACAAAATACAAAGAGGGAGACATAAACCTTACCTCCATCTTATGGTGGTTCTAAAGTTGGTAGCCTACTAAGTTTCTCCAACTCTTCCCCATACTATAAATGAAACCTATCATCTATGCAACCTAGGTGAGAGGACTCCTCTCGATACAAAGAATCTAGGAAAGCATAAAGAAGGGAGACTCTCCCTTTACAAGTAAAAGAAAAGACTCAACATAAAAGTATACCTAACCAAGGAACAACCTATATAAAGATGACATGATGATCATAAAAAAAGGACCTGATGGAGTTTAGGCTCCTTCATAGGTCCTCTAAACAGTAAATAAATTAAGGTGGTTCCTTAATTCTCTTCAAATTTCTTCTTATGAAGGTTTTCATACATTCCATATCCTGTAGAAGATAAGCTGCTGCAATTTTTGGAAGTTGCTGGATGGTGAAATATAGTAATGGACTAGTAACTTGATGGTTGTGTTTGGAGAGTGAATCTGCCACAAAGTTGGCTTCTCTAAGCGTGTGAATGCATTTGAAATGTGAGAATTGAGTGGTAAGGTTGTGAAGCTTCTGCATTTGGGATGAGAAGTTCCATGGAGCTATTGTGATGGTCAATAACCAATCCACTAGTAATTGAGAGTCAACTTCAATGATCACATTGTGATAGTTCAAGTGAACACATCATGCTAAACCAAATATAACAACCTCCACCTCTGCCTGATTGTTGGTGCCTTCCCCCAAAGGAACTTAGTAAGCAAAGATTATCTCTCCAATGTGGTTTATGATAATACGCCATGCTCATATGCTGCCCGGATTGCTCAAAGCACTCCCATCAGTGTTGAGCATAACCCACCTATCGGGAGGTTTAATCAACAGGAAAGTAGTGACCTTGGTATCATGAGTACAATTCTCAATGAGTGTGCATAACTTGTTCCAGATCAAGGGCCAAGAGATATAGGGAAAGACTAAATACAGCAGTTTAAAAGTGTCCAGAATCACTAGGTGTTAGACCCTTGCTATATTGGACTGCTTGCACCCATACTTTTTAGGACACCTATTTTTCCACAAATTCCAACAAATTAAGATTGGTGTATATTGTAGGATAAGCTAGTGTGCTTCATTGTTGTGATTAGTACTCCACCATCTCATGATTATGTATCTAAGAGGAAAATAATCAATTTGAATGCTCAGAGAAACAACAAAGAATCTCCAAACAATTTTGGCAAAGCTTCCAGAATTAAAGATATGTTCAATGGTATCAGTACCTGGAGAGTGACATCAATAACAATCCCTAGGTTCAATTCCAAAACTAGACAACTTTTCATTGGTGGGAAGCTTGCCTCTGATTGTCCTCCATAGCAAGAAGGAGCATTTGAATGGAATACTTTTATGCCAAGTGTAGGTGTGAATTTTGGTCTTTGCCCATTTTTCTCTAATAACATTCCATGCAGAAGAAACAGAAAACAGTCCATTAGTGTTGAGGTTCCACACTGCTTGGTCAAGGATGCCTTGCTGCAATTGAATTTGAGTTAACAAAATGTTGTGTACCTGGTTCTGTGGAGCAAGCTGAAAACCTTAGCCATGTTCCATTGTCCATCCTCTATAAAACCTGAGACAGTGTCATTGTTGAACCTGTTGCTATTAGTTGTGAAATGAGCCAGCGGGCCCACCCCTAACCAATTATCCCACCAAAAGGAGCATGAGGCAGCTCTGATTTTCCACTGGATGTGGTTCTTCACAGTTTGTTTGTTTTTTATCATCAATCTCCAAGCTTGGGACTCTCCAGTGTCCCACTTTTTACTTACAGGGTTAGATCTTTGGCAATACTTTGCCCTTAAAAAATCACCCCACAATGTTAGCTTGGATCTAAATATCCACCATTTCTTTAATTGGAAGGATCTAAATATCCACCATTGCTTGAATTGGAAGGATCTAAAAAGAGGGCCCCAAAGGTAGGTGAGAGTCGCTTCTTTTGGTGGAAACAAGTATATCTTTTGATTCTGTCCTAGCTACTTCTGAAGGCATTGGAAGGGAACAAGAAATGGTTTTTTTCTTTATTAATGAGCTGACCTGAGATCCTTTCATATGTAGCCACGGTATGCATGATGGGATTAAGAGAATTTTTCCTCCCAGAGGTGAAAATTATGATTTCATCTGCAAAGCTCATGTGATTAATCTGAGGACCCCTCATTTTGATATAGAAGCCATGGTAGAGAGGGTTTTGGTGAAGTGTATTCAAGGATCTGGATAGTACTTCAACACCTAAAATAAATGGGGTTAGGGATAAGGGGTCTCCTTGTTTAAGACCTCTAGTGGAATAAAAGAAATCATATGTCTTGCCATTAATAATGATAGAGTACAAATTGTTAGCCATGATTCTCCAAGCCATGCCAATGAAGGCTTCATCAAATCCCATTTTCCTTAGGATCAGACAAATATATGACCAAGAAACTGTCATGACCTGAGAGCACCCCCTAGTCGTAACACAGCGTACTTGACCCCAAAGGGGTATTATACAAGCCCTTAGCTTTCATCATTGCATAAAGACATAGAAAAAAACGAAAAAATTAAATACTTTTACAATAGAAGTTAACTTCGTCATATAAGGAATACATGATCTAGACATTGTCTCACTCACCATCTAAACATAACAATACAAATAGGGTTTACATCAATAAGTCTCCAAAATAGGAAATACAATATAGTCTAGAACATAGGAGAAACTAGAAACTAGAATCAAAGGCAACTTGTCCTCGAACTTTAGGACTCATCAAGCCGGGGGAATAATCGACCAAAGCTTCACCTTCAAGGAAGTAGTAAGTATCAACGACCGAAACCTACCCTCATAGTAAAGTAGAAAATATGGGTTAGCACAATTAATTGTACTAAGTATGGATGCCATGCACAAAATCCTTAAAACATGCATAAAAGGGACATTTAGTTGAAAACATGCCTTTATAAAATTTATAAACCATTATGCACATTTATGAAGAAACAGAAACCAATCCAACACATAAGCAACCCAAAGCCATACTTGTGCAATGCAAAGGTAAAGTCCCATAAACCTACCAAATGCTAAGCATCACATTTTGGTCACCAACAACATATATATCTTATCCTAGTCATAGTCAACATACATAAAAGAAGAGACATTCACATTCCATAACATTCATACATACCCTTTTCATACATAGTTCATAATTCATCTTAACATCATACCATAAGAGGACCTAACCACCACCCCTCTTAGAGTCTACTTGTGCAATGTATAAGTGAAGTCCCATACACCCACTCACACTAAGTAACGCCCCTTGAGAAGTACTAGTTAGAGTCCATGTTCTTACCATAGTTTATATTCTTATTATTTAGGGAAGACTTACAATAACCGACATAGACCATGTGAGCTACATGAAATTCGGTGTTCTACCCCAACACTGAAAAGAGGTGTTCTAGTTGCCTAAGGTAGAACTAACATAATAGATTCTAAGTGGATCCACTAGCTAAGACCTATGTGGGCACATAGTTATGGGACAAGGAGATTACTACTAGAAACTCGGACTTGCTAAACGTAGAAGGTTTCCATCTCATGAGATATCATACATTGGGAGGTTGAACTTGCTAAACGTATAAGCCCCCATCTCACTTTCATGTGAAGTCGGTGCTACGCATTAATCCATTTTTGAGTCATAATTAGCCTTTACTTAAGTTCATAACAACATTCATTAGCCACTCATGCCAACATATCATCATAATAGCTCATAGGTTCCTTAAGTGAGAATGCTCCTTTCACTTTAGAAACACTATCATGTGAGTAAAACTTTCACATTATAATCGTATTGTGATCATGAGGATGTCCTTTCAATCACACAACAATCTTACCATAAACATACATACATAAATAAATAATCAAGTGTATATGGTATAGGGTTAGAGGATCTTGTCATCAACACCACAAAAACACAATAGATATAGAATAATTACTATCTAAGTAATTCGAGTTCTCATACACAATTCCCATAAAGAGACATAACCTTCATACCTTTTCCCCTCAAGGGCCTTCGAATCACAATAAACCCAACAATATACAATTACTACATAATATAGAAGGAATTCATGATTCATTGAGCTTAAGCATCATAAACATATTTAATTGACATATTCAAAATATCCTCCAACCCACATTATCAATTCAAAATCTATCAACATGGGGAACACATGGGTCTATGGAGAATTCTCATTATAAACATCTATTCTCCATCAATATATTCATAATTTGTCATAAACAACCATAAACAATCATAATTAAGCAATGAAAACGTTTTGGAAGGAAGACCCATGTTATAGAATGAAAACCCTAAAAATTGGGGAAATTTGATATCATGAAAACATATTTGAAAGGGCTCCTTGGGTGATAGCTACCCAAGGATGAAAATTAATAATACCTTAACAATGAAGATCCAAGAAATTTGGGGAAGAACCTTGAAACCCTAGCTTCAATGTCCTCTTCTTCTACTTGAGTCTAGAGAGAGAATTTTAGAGAGAAGTGGGAGGTTTTGATTTTCAATAGGATGTTTCTGAATAATGACCAAGCCTTGTGAATTTAGACTTAAAACCAATATATATTTTACCCCTAAAATACCCAAAACACCCCCACTTAATTTGAACTAAAAAGGATCTGACATAAAAGTCCCTCATTTAACTAAACCCATCCAGGTTCACGAGCCACACTTCATGAGCCGTCTGGGGACCACGGCCCATGGTAGTGCTCGTGGTCCCTTAGGCAGTATCTCCCATAAGTGTGCCGACACTCCACAAGGCCAAGGTATGGCCACGAGACCTCCCACTATCCGTGGTAATGGCCACGAGTCGTGGTGGAGGTCGTGGTCTTGAGGCCATGCAAGGCCTTCCATGCCTTGCCTCCACATGCCAAGGTATATTAACGAGCATATTCACGAGCCACCCTCCCCATTGTCAAGTGAACCACGGCCCGTTATGATGCCTTGGGCAGTAGCTCATCTAAAATGTTCCAATTCCTTAATAAACAAGGGAGTCTCATGCCAACCTTCACGTGTCGTGAAGTGGACCACGACTCGTGGTCCCTCTCGTGGAGGTTGGGGCAGTGTCAAGGACACTTGGAAGCTTCCCTCCCTTGGCCAAGGCAACTCCACGAAGCCTCCCACTGGCCGTTGTCATGATCACGTGCTGTGGTGGTGGCTGTGGAGATTGATGTAGTACCTCCAAGGTTGGGGCAGCCTTGGCCTTTGGCCTTGGCTTGCCCCTTTTGATTTGCACTCCTCTCTTAGGCCTTGACTTCTAAACCCCCATATCATACATAGATGGTCTACTAACTTAGGGGAAATTATTTTATAGCTTTTTACCTTACGTTTAGGCTTTAGTTCAACCTACAAATTTTCCGGGTTGTTACAATATCCCCCCCTTAGGAACATTCATCCTCGAATGACACTTTAAATACTTTTTAGGGTAATAAATACTCGAGACTAGCAGTCCATCATGAATGACATATAATTCAAATGCAGAAATCATAGGAGGAAACAAAAACTCCACATCATAAGCTCAATGCAACACAAAAAGTGGGGGCTACATCCACAATCTGATTATGCACCAAGATTACCATTTCATACAAACATGGGAGGAACAACTTTCTCCAACACAAGCAAGCTCAATCACAACAATATTATGCTAACATGCTATTTCATCACAACATAACTGAACATGTTCATTAACTCATCTCATGTTGTCACATATGCCAACATCATAATCAAAAGCAATTCAACATGAGAAACATATAATCCATGAAAGCTCAACTTATACAAAACATGAATTTCATCAAGAACATGTCAAATACAAGGAAATCATGCAACCTCATAAACTACACATGACTCCAAAAATACTAAACCTCATGAGGAAATTTCTTAGCTCAAGTTTGGATAGGAGTAGAAGCAAAAAGATGAGGATAATGGGACATCAAATCGACCTCGGCCTCCCATGTAGTACCCTCAACTAGGTGGTTCCTCCATAAAACTTTAACGGAAGCTACCACCTTATCTCTCAACCTCTTTACTTGCCGGTCCAAAATCTCTACCGGGAACTCTTCATAAGAAAGGCTTTCATCGACTCCTAAACCCTCTGAAAGAAGGATGGACACCGGATCACCGATGAACTTCTTAACCATGGAGACATGAAACACCGGGTGAACCGGGGCAAATTCATTAGGTAACTTTAACTCATATTCCACCCTCCCGACACATTTCAGGATTTGGTATGGACCGGCATATAAGGATCTTAACTTCCCCTTTTTGCCAAAACTCATAACACCTTTCATAGGTGAAATCTTCAAATAGACCCAATCACCAATTTCGAATTCCAATTCCCTCCTTCTATTAGCGGCATAAGATTTTTGCCGACTATGAGCCGTTTCCAACCTTTCCCTAATAAGCCGAACATTTTCAATGGCATCATAAACTAGTTTGGGGCCTATTAGAGCAAACTCACCTACTTCAAACCAACCCACCGGTGATCTACACCTTCTACCATATAGTGCTTCAAACAGAGCCATGGCAAAACTTAAGTGGTAGCTATTGTTGTAGGCAAATTCTATCAAAGGAAGATCGGCATCCCAACTACCCTTGAAATCAATCACACACACTCTCAACATGTACTCCAATGTTTGAATGGTCCTTTCCGCTTGACCATCCATTTAAGGGTGGAATGCGGTACTAAGCCTAACATTGGTACCAAGCCCCTTTTGGAATGCTTTCCAAAAGTGTGAAGTAAATTAAGCACCCCGATTCGATATGATGGATGAGGGAATACCATGCAACTTCACTATCTCATTTATGTACAACTTGGCATAGTCTTCCACCGAGAATGAAGCTTTAACTAGAATGAAGTGGCCTGATTTAGTCATCCTATCAATAATGACCCAAATAGAATCATGTTGTCTTCTAGTATGGGGCAACCCCACCACAAAGTCCATATTAACATCCTACCACTTCCAAGTAGGAATTTCTATATATTTGGACAAACCTCTGGGTTTTTGATGTTCGGACTTAACTTGTTGACAATTCGGACATTTGGTTACAAAACCCGCTAAATCCTTTTCAAGCCTTTCCACCAATAGACTTCCCATAGATCACAATACATTTATTATCTCTCGGATGAATAGAATATCGTGAACTATGAGCCTCTTCTAGAATTTTCTCCCTTAAGCTGTCAACATCCGGAACGGATAATCTACCTCGGTACCTAAGCACCCCATCCTCTCCTTCGGAGAAAGCCTCAACGGACTTATTGAGAGCCGATTCTTTCAACTCCATCAAAATAGGATCAAGATATTGCTTAGACTTCACATCCACAACAAGGGATGATTCAGAACCATGATGAACCATAAAACCACCCTTGGTTGAATCCACTAGTTGGACACCTAATCGGGCCAACCCATGTACATCACAAACCAATTCCTTCTTCTCATTTTCTATATGAGTCACACTACCCATGGACAATCTACTCAAGGCATCCGCTACTACATTAGCTTTGCTGGGGTGGTAAAGGACACTCATGCCATAATCCTTTAAAAGCTCCAACCACCTCCTTTGTCGGAGATTCAAATCTTTTTGGGTAAACACATATTGGAGACTCTTGTGGTCGGGAAACACATCTACGTGTACCCCATAGAGATAGTGTCTCCATATCTTCAAAGCAAAAACCACCGCCGCCAGTTCGAGGTCATGGGTCGGGTTATTCCTTTCATTAGTCTTGAGTTGCCTTGAAGCATAGGCAATTACCTTGCCTTGTTACATGAGAACACACCCTAACCCTATTCTCAAAGCATCACAATATACTACGAATGTGTCGGTACCCTCATGCAAGGTCAACATCGGAGTGGAGGGGAGTCTATCATTCAACTCTTGGATGCTCTTCTCATAAGCCTCCGACCACTCAAATTTGGACTTATTTTGGGTCAAGGTCGTTAATGGAGAAGCAATATATGAGAAACCCTCAACAAATCTCCTATAATACCCGACCAAACCCAAAAAACTTCGAGTATCGGTGGGACTTAGGGGTCTAGGCCAACTCTTTACCGCAACCCTTTTCTTCAGATCAGCATATATACCCAGTCTTGACACAATGAGACCTAAGAAAGCAACAGACCTTAGCCAAAACTTGCACTTGCTAAATTTAGCATAAAGTTGGTGGTCCTTGAGTACTTGCATTACTAACCTCAAATGCTTCTGATTACCCTCTCTTCTTGAATGGATCAAAATATCGTCAATGAAGACGATCACAAACAAATCAAGATATTGCCTAAATACCCTATTCATAAGTGATGAGTCCACAAATTGGACTCATTTAGGGCTATATTTTAAAATATAGTGTGTCTACAAATGCTTATTTTATATCAATATCTGATGAAAACCCTTGAGTTTTAGGTATTTGAAGTTAGAAGGAAAGCATGGACACTACGTCGTAAAAAGGAGCGAAAAGGCTGAAAAGAACGAAGAAATGAAGGCCTGAGGATCGCCGAATCCACTTGGCGAGTCACCGAAGGGTCTAACTTAACCTTTTTCTCTAGTGTGCTGAGCCTTGAAGGAAAGGATCAAGTCAGCGGAAAAAGGGATAAGTCGACGCATCACCAAGAAGTTCCATGAACCAGTACCATGTCGCCCAATGACCTAGAGCATGACGATGCTGAAAGCTGGTGCAATACGGAGATGAACTACACCAATGGGTGAATCGCCGAGTTGATCGATGATTCCGACTAATGGCGCTGAATGATCCACTGCAACACAAATTTGTGAAAGCTATAAATACTAGTTAGAGTTTTAGTTTTAAGGGTGGAACAATTATTATAATTTTCATCTATAGTAGCACTTTTTATATTTTTTCTCTATGTTTGAGAGGGTTTTGAAGACTTGGAGCTCCAAAGGGTTTCATCTTCAAGATTTGCAGTTGGGTCTGTTGGATTCTTCAATTTTGGCTTGTATCAAGACTTAAATATTCATACCCAGTTGAATGCAAGGTCAATTTGATATAAATTTCTATCTTTTATACATGTGTGGCTAAAAACCCCAATTATTGGGGTGTGATTTAGCGAATATGGGTTAAGATAATTGTTGGGTGTTGCTTACTGATAGTCCATTCATAGTTTAAATGTGAATTCGTTTAGTGGTTGCAGATTAATTGAATGAATTTGTTGTTGCAAATACATCTTTATTTATGTGTTTTCGTCTTGCCCGAGATAGAGGTCGTAAAACAAAGAATAGTAGATTGATGGCCAGTGTGAGTGGGTCAACATGAGGGTCAGTTCGAGAGAGTGAACCCTAGTCCCATGTCCACACACTCAGCTCGAGAGTGAGTGGGTTAAGGCATAGGCTGTTCTTCATGCAGCAAGTGGGTGTCCAAAAGGAACGCATTTGAAACATGGTAAGTAGCTCGAGAGAGATCTTATCCCCCTTAAAATCTAGCTTAGTCACATTTATTCTATGAATCTTCTATCGAAAGCATGTACCCAATAATCTAGCTTAACCCATATTCCTGTCACAATCCAAGGATCCTCTCTCATTACTTAGAAACCGTTGTTTATTTTGTTGTTTTTTAGTCCCTACTAAAAAAACCCCATTGTTAATTGTCACTGTTGTGTCCCCTTTAAATTACAATGGTTTTAATCGTTAATGTCTTTAGCTACGACTAGTTAGAATTAAATTTTATTTTTCTATTAGTTCTCAAAAGTACTCTCTTGGGAACGATCCTAACCCTTGGTTGGGTTACTAAACTATTGTACGATCGTAGACACTTGCATCAGAAGTTGTGTCTTGATTACGCAAACATCAAAACTATAAGAACCCGTACTTTTTCTCTAATCATGCATAATATATGTGGCATAGTATGGCATGGTTATATGAGGTGTATATGGCTTTGTATAGTACATTGAAGATTAAGATTTTGAGTAGGTGGCAATATCAAGGAACTAAACTAAAGTTTTAGGTCAAAGGGACCCCTCAAACAAAGTTCATGATAAAAGAAATGTGTAGGGTAGAACTTCGCCCGTTTGAAAGGTTTAACTTGTCCCATACCTTGTGGATAAGCCAATGACTATAAAACATACTAAGAATAGTGTGTTATGAGGTACTATAATAGAACAAGGGTCGTATGTTAAGTTTGGAAGTCAAGAAAATTAGTGAAACTAAAGTCAGCAAAAGTTATCGAAGTTTCTCTAATAATATTTTCTTAACTTTGGGTCAAATGTCTTGGATGTTTTCTCCCAATAAACAAAGAGTTAGAATTCCTTTCACCCATTAAATCGAAGCCCTACGAGTCTATTTTGCAACGCACAAAACCCCGTATGTAACCGACATCAGAGTAAAAGGTTATGAGGGTTTTACTACTGACTATCGGGCAGAATCCGGGTCGGATCCGGATCGGGTCAAAAATGTGGTATGTCGGCATACTCAATGTTTTAAGCCATGAAAACATTTCATTTTATTTCCAAAGAAGAAAGAAGCTTAAGAGAAGGATCCTATGGAGTACTTTCATTATGAAGGTCAGTTTTCGACGATTTCTACCATTAAAGATTGCCCCCGTGCCTAGAAACGTGATCTCTGCACGTGGTAGTCGTTTTCCCCCTCTATTAATTGCATTTGGAGCAAGTTTTAGAAAATATAAATTTGTAGTTATTGGTGTTTTTTCAAGGTTTACATTTGGTTAACTAAGGTAATCATCTCGGGACTGTTTTATAATTTTTTTAATGACTTTCTACAGACATTTCGTCAAGTTGAGGCCATTTGGCAAATCTGCCGATTTAAGAACAATTATGAACGGTTTATAGGTGTGTACCAGCTGTGTATATATAGTGTTTGCGAAGTTTAGAACATAAGGAACAACTTTCGTGAGGAAGATATGGCCATTCGAGCGTTCACTGAAAAGATATGTTAAGGCGAAGCTACGTCCCTCATTTTAGAAAGACCTTCAGTGAAAGCCATTCGAGCGTTCATTGATATTTTGCTATTCTCTTGCTAGAAAGACCTTCAGTGAAAGGCATTGGGATCTTAGCTGAATTATTTTCATGATTCTGTTATTTTGATATTTCACTCGTTCGAATAAATAGAGTGTTCGACATCTACATGTCATTTTATCAGTTTCCTTGATTATATGTCCGCACGTATGAATTCGTATTCTTCCTTGGGTGATGTGAATTAAAATGTCACGCGAGACCCTTACTACTTGTGATCAGCCCTCTTTCTCCACTAATGTTATTATTAAAGAAAAACTTTAAAGTAGCTCACGACCTTCAAAACACTCAAATATAATTTAAATGTAAACTATTAGAACACTTGGTTTTTGAAATATTTCTTTTATAAATTATATAGGAGCCATGTTAGGAATAGTAAGTCACCTTAAACAAGTTATGAATACCAATAAGGTTAGGTTATCCTTCTAAAATTCGAGTTAACTTTTCAAGCTTATTTGGAAGAACATATCAAGTTCTATGAGATTGTTATATGTTATACGAAAGTTATTATGGGGTTATGAGAACAAGACTACAAACAGGCCATGATTAGCAACATGACAACAGTAACTCATATGTGTTATAAATCCGTGACATGACATACTATGAATTCTACTCCCGTGCTATAATCGGGAGGTATAGGGCCTATGCCTATATTTGTACGTATGAGACACATATGGCCACAAGTTGGCAAATATGATGTCGGTTCACTACCGGAAAGCACCCCCATTGCAAGCATTTGGTTGGGTATGTCATGCATTTGCATCTATATATATATATATATATATATATATATGTATTCAAGACATACAATTATACGAGCATACCATGCATATTTAAGTAGTAGGGGGATAAAGGTCAGCCATGGAGATTATTTAGGTTTCAGTTTCAGGTGGTATCTTTATTACCCTTTTACAGTAAATGTTTATGATTTTACTTTTCGCTTTATGTACTAGTACATTTTTATTCATACTGACGTCCCTTTGCCTAGGGAAGCTGCTTTTTGTTTTGTGTGAGCAGGTACAAGCAGGGACTCTAATCGACCCAACCGCTAGAATTCAGGTTCAGGTATGAGTTGGTAAGCTCCATCTTATTCTGGGGCTAACAGAGGATGTTTATTTTTGTTGTACAGTTTGGGTATAGTCGGGGCCTTCTCCCGAAAGTGCTTATGTCACTCCTAGAGGCTATTGTGGTCACAATACTCTGGGTTTTCTTTTTGTATGTTTCAACCTTTAGCCAATAGTCTTGGCATGTATATAAAGGTGTATGTGTAAGTAGGTATGTTTTTGGTTGTTTCCTCGTCGGCTAGATAGTACATCTTTTTTTTTATTTTTTTCGGTTTGCCTACCATTATTTGTGTGGTTATTCTCTTTCAGGTCATGACCTATGGGTCCGGCTCCACGTTTTAGAGGCTCTGCTGCCCAACCTTTTTGCCTCACAAGTTTGGTTTAGCTAGTTTGTTTCAGTGGGTAACTCGATGTATTAGGGAATCGAGTGCCAGTTACACCCCCTATTTCGGGGTGTGGCAAACTTGGTATCAGAGCAGGTCATATCCCAGGGGGGTCCACAAGTCATGTCTAGTAGAGTCTTGTTTATGGGTGTGTTGTGCACCACACTTATAATCAAGAGTCTATAGGGCATTTAGGAATGGTTACATTTCATTAAACTGATAGATCGTGCTATAGTGCAAATGTATAAGAACATTTGAAATCTAAGTCGTGCTTCATGTTTCTTACCTAACAAGTTACACTCGCTCCGGATATGGCAGATCGAGAGATACGTATGGATCCAAGGGAAGGTACTAGTCATTCCCCACTGGGTCAAAGAGATAGATTTCCCTTGGAGGCATAGGGTGGATCTCCAGTACCCCTAGTAACAGCCTCCCTGACACCTATTGAAGCTCGAGGAGATGCAGTACCCCCAACCTCACTAGTTCCATTGGTACCTGAGGAAGCTACGGACACAGGACCTCCAGTACCTATTATTTGTCCACCAGATATCTCTGGGGAATAGGGGATGAGAGAGGCAGTTCAGTTGCTGACTAGGATGGTTTCTATTCATGAGCGACAACTGGAGTCAGGAGTAAATATTCAGAGAGACCGGTCGGAAAGTTCGAAGGTACGAGAGTTTCTTCATTTGGCCCCTCCGTTATTTACAGGATCTAGTCTTACTGAGGATCCCCAGGACTTTATAGACCACATATATAAAGTATTTAGGGTGATGCATGCCTCCGTCACAGAGGCTGTGGAGTTGGCTTCTTTTCGGCTACGTGATGTAGCCATCCTTTGGTATGAGGCATGGAAGAGATCAAGAGGACCTGATGCTCCGCCAGCAGAGTGGGAGGACTTCGCTGAGGCCTTCCTTGCCCATTATTTTCCACGGGAAGTTTGAGAGGCCCTTCTTGACCAGTTTATCAATCTGAAGCAAAAAATCATGAGTGTGAGGGATTATAGCCACATGTTTAATTCTTTGGCAAGATATGCACCAGATATTTTATGTACAATGAGAGCCAGAGTTCATCGTTATGTTGATGGTTTGCCAGATCATTTGATCAGAGATTGTAGGGTAGCATCCCTATCAGATAATGTAGATATTTCTCGCATATAGGCATCTGCTCAGACTACAGAGGACCTTTCTAAATAGATTCGTGATACCCGCAGGGATAGGGAGCAGAGTAAGAGGGCCCGTACTATGGGGTTTTATAGGGAGCTACATGGTAATTTTAGGCCCCCTTTCCATCGATATCCACCTCGGCCAGCGGGTAGTGTTTCACCACAGGTGCAGGGACTGCGGTTTGATCGTTATAGTCAGTCAGGACCAGGTCAGAGCTTAGGCTAGCCTAAAGGTCGTCGACAGGATTGTTTCGTACAGGTAAGACATCCTACTCCTCATTGTACACAGTGCGGTAAGCTGCACACTGAACAGTGTAGACAGGGTTCAGGTGCATGTTATCATTGTGGGCAGATAGGACATTTTATTAGTCGGTGCCCGAGGTTGAGCAGAGGCGATCTAGCTCAGCCTTAAGGATCCACAGCCACATCTTCACCCTCATTCCATGCCCCACGACCAGGACCACAGTCTACTCAGGGTCATGTTAGAGGGAGCGGTGAAGGATATACAGGTTCGAGCGGTGGTCAGAATCGCTTTTATGCACTCACAGGACGACAGGATTCAGAGGCATCTCCTGAAGTTGTTACATGTATATTGACGATTTCTTCTCAAGTTGTTTACGCATTGATAGACCCTGGCTCTACATTTTCATATATCACTTCATTTATTGCTAGTAAGATTTACATGAAATCTGAGTTGTTGCCATAACCAGTTGAGTTGTCTACACCGGTTGGCGATTTTATTTTAGCTAGTCGTGTCTATCGGGGTTGTATGGTATTAATTAATGATCGTCCAACCTCTGCTGATTTATTTGAGTTGATTATGATAGATTTTGATGTTATCATGGGTATGGATTGGTTGGTAGTTTGCTATGCTAATATTGATTGTCATGCAAAGATAGTCCGATTTTACTTTCTAGGTGAGCCAGTCCTTGAGTGGAAAGGTAATGCAGCCAAACCTAAGGGTAAGTTTATTTCATACCTTAGGGTGCGGAAGTTGATTGCTAAAGGTTGCATATACCATATGGTTCATGTATAGGATATTGATAAGGAGCCCATGACTCTTTAGTCAATTCCTATCGTGAATGAATTTACAATGGTATTCCCAGATGATCTTCCAGGAATTCCCCCAAAAAGGGAAATTGATTTTGCTATAGTCTTGCTTCCTGATACGCAACCTATATCGATTCCTCCCTATAGAATGGCACCTGTAGAACAAAGAGAATTGAAGGAATAACTGAAGGACTTGCTCGATAAAGGCTTTATCAGGCCAAGTATTTCCCCATGGGCTACCCCAGTGTTCTTTGTTCGAAACAAAGATGGATCCTTGTGGATGTGTATTGACTATATACAACTAAATAAAGTCCCTATAAATAATAAATATCCTCTTCCATGGATTGATGACTTATTCGATCAGTTACAAGATGCCAAATGCTTTTCCAAGATTCACTTGCGGTCTGGTTACCATCAGTTGCGAGTCAGGGAAGTTGATATCCCTAAAACAGCATTTAGGATGAGGTATGGCCATTTTGAGTTCCTTGTCATGTCTTTTGGGCTTACAAATGCCCTAGCAGTTTTTATGGATCTTATGAATCGGGTCTTCAAACAATTCTTGGATGAATTTGTGATTGTGTTTATTGATGATATTCTTCTATATTCACGGTCGAAAGCAAAGCATGCAGACCACTTGCAAGCTGTATTGCACACTCTCCAAGATTGCAGGTTATATGCTAAATTCTCTAAATGTGATTTTTGGCTTACCTCAGTAGCTTTTTGTCACACCCCAACCCTAGGTGAGGCAGACAAGTACCATATGAACACATGCTTTACAAGTAACCTATGATGAGAAAGTAAACTACTATATAGATAGATTTACTGAGGAGAAGCTTCATATACAACACATGTTGACTAGCTGAACCGATACATGTGACAAGTGAAACTATGAATACAGATGATAGTTTTATGATGTCCACAAAGCCTATACTGGAATCCATGACTGCACCACTATAAAAATACGCATAGTAAGGACTCAGCAAAGCCCCGAATCAACCTGGAGCGCACCAACAACCGCTGAGTATCATGTGCTTCTATTGGGGAGATCTACTAGCTGAGTACATATACCTGTAACATGAAATTGAGCATTCCCAATAAGGGACGTCAGTACGAAAGAATGTACTGAATAAGTAAGACATAATACAACCATATGTAAAATGAGAGCTTAAGTGAAACCAGATACCAATAGATAAATATTAGAGACCACCTCTGCTTATACTTGTGGAATCTTGTACGTTACATTCTTTTCTTTACTTTTTTTTGTGCATTATAATATTTATAAGACATATGATACAAATGACCAGTTGATCAGTGGTAGAAGAGGATAACCCATGATAGGCATTTTAACCCCTGGGATGCTGTCCTCATAATTCCACAAATTGGGATCGGCACATAGACAAGGGAACCTTCACCTTTAGTCAACATATCAAGGATGGCAACTATAGCAACAATCCAAACTAAGCATACATCATATAAGAGAAACACTTTATAAATAACCTTAAGTCATACTTATGCATAGCATGGATAAGACCCCATTATCTTACCAATACTATGTATCGCTTTAAGTCATCATGCATACTGATCATCTATATGACATCATATTTAGCTCATCATAAAGGACAAGCGGAATCACCTCAAGTCATACATATCATGGAAGGATTATCAAGCTAAAACCCATACAATTCATCATTCATGACATAATACATATTAAGGAATCATAGGTATTTTCCTCCATGTTCATTTTAAGGAATCACAGGTATTCGCCTCCATGTTCATTTTAAGGTGTAATTTTGGTATTCGCCTCCACATCACTTAATAAGGATCATATGTAATCGCCTCCATGTCCATCATAATAAGATATAGGGATTCACCTCCATATCAACATAAAGGCTAATGGGTAATCACCTCTTGACTTGCCTTAGGAGTCACATATAAAAAGGGTAGTCACCTCACACTCCTCGTCACATGACATGGGTAATCACCTCATGTCTATTAACTTATGATTAGGGGAAATCAGCTGACATCATTCTCATATAAAGGTCTTTAGGGGAATCACCACAACCTCATCACATTTCATAGTCCTTTGACTTAGATTCATTTTAGGTGAGCAAACCCGTACACCTAGAATCATTCTATGTGAGAGATCCTTTCATATCATATTCACTCATAAGTGTGTATATGAGAATATCCTTTCAACAACACAACAACATATAATGATCATAGACATTTCATTCTGAAAGTGTTCATAAGGCATGTACACAGCTTTCATAAAACACGCATAATATCATATCTTGCCCTTTCAAGGGTCAAGGCTCACATCAAATCACCACATCTAGAATTACTATATTAGACATGGATACTATTATAACTAAAGTGATTCTATCACCTCATACAATTTATCATTCATAAGGTAGATTAGGTAGGTAAAGGCACATAAGAGCACGTGAGCTCAAGAAAGAAGAAAAGAAAGCAGAGCTAGCCAAACAAAGGAAATATACCAATGAAGCTAGAGCAAAGAGACTAATTCCCATCGACCCTAATGTGCCTTCATGGAATCGAAGTATTGTTAATGCAATACGGGCCTTCGGGGAAGCTCAGGAGATAGATCAAATGATTGCATCTAATCTTGCTGTACAGGCAAACAATACTCTGGATATTGATGCCCAGACAAATGAAACGACCTATTAGCTAGGATGATCTCATTACCTCCCTCTCTGTCTTATTATATTTTCTACTTTTGGATTCCTATTACTTGCATTTGAGGACAAATGATCTTATTTATGGTGGGGTGAGGCTCACCTTTTTGTGTGCTTGTTTCAGATACTTGTGTTTTGTATATATTTGGATTGCCTATTTTCAATTATGTTTTTAAAACTACTTTTCCGATTGTTTGAACTTATGGCTCTCAGTTGGGTTTAATTGCAAAATTATTTTGACCCTTCCGAAAATTTCTGAATTTTTCACACATTTTTGCCACCCCTCATGAGTTGAATGTGGTTTTTCTTTTGCAAAAATTTAAGTCTCAGTTTCGATCAATACCGATGACTTAAATAGTGCTCTCAATTGAACGAACATGAATGTATGGCTATGACGAGGCCAAATGAAGTTGCATAGACAATATGTGAACTCTTTGCATCTCGTTGTGATTAGCCATTTATCGAATTGATTCTCTTGTAATGACCATTGCAAACTAGCGAAAGTGTGTAGTCTTGTTTGACTTAAGTGTCGATGCCTTGTGTGATTAGCTTGCTTTGAACCATGCATGAATAAACCTAGAATTTGCCCTGTTAGTCTGATTGATTTAGAAAGGTGTTCTCTTGATATGATATTAGGAAACTTTAAATAGTGTGAGCCAAATTTAAAATATACCTCTTTTGTGGCCTACCCGTGAGTGTGTGAAACTCTTTTTGAACACCCTTTGAGCCTTACCTTTCTTTGAAAGAATGTTGATGAACCCTAGACCTCACTTGACCCACTACATATAATCCTCATAATTTGTGGTTTAGTGAATAACCAACTTAGGTTAAAAGCCTCGGTTAGGGTGTGGTGAAAAGGAAAAGGAGAAGTCAAGAAGTGTAGGAAAAGTCCCCCTTAACCCATGGTGTTGCAGAACAGTGGAAACCCCTTCAATTCAAAAAAATAAATTAAAATAAAATAAAATAAAATTAAAAAAATGTGGAATAAGGTACGAAGGAAATCGGGTTTCCAAGCAATCCAAAAAGGTGAATAAACAAGTTACTTAGAAGCACTAGAAAAAGAATCGATAAAGGAAAAGAAGGGAATGCCCTGAGAGTACCACATCCCACGATGAAGGAGCCACTAAGCCTAAATGACCATACCTTTGCACGCATCCCCATTACAAGCCTTAGAAAGACCTTTTTGATCTTGAGTAAGCCGAATCGAAAGTCGATTGGAAAATAAGGGCAAACCTATGGGTAAAAACATGCATTATGTTCCTCTTTTTGAGTGTGAGCGTTTCATCTGATTCCTGATCCTAAATTGATTAATCTCTGTGTGTGAATATGGAATCACTCTTCATGTGAGGGCATTTAGATACTTTTTGTCGAGCTTGCACTTGGACAAGTAGCAAGTATTGCGAGTATGAGAATCTCTGGTAATGGTGTGTCACAACTTGAATCTTTGAGTACACAGTTGCTCTGTGTATAAGTATTTTGAATCTTTTGTGTATGTTCATGATTGAGTCTTGTGTAGAACTGTTTGAGACACCCTTTTTGAACGGCTGAACTTGAGTTTGCTTGAGGACAAGCAAAAGTTTAAGTTGGGGTGTTGATGAGTCCACAAATTGGACTCATTTAGGGCTTTATTTTGATAACAATAGTGTCCTCGAATGCTTATCTTGTCTAAATATCTGATGAAAACGCTTAAGTTTCAGGTATATGAAGTTTTAGTGAAAGCATGGACACTTAGGCGCAACAAGGAACAAAAAGAATGAAAAGAATGATGAAGCTGAAACTCGAGCATCACCAAGCACACTTGGTGATTCACCGAAGGGATTTACTCCGCCCTTTGTTCCAGTACGCGAAGCCCTGAAGGAGAAGCATCAATAAGGCGATGAAAAGAGCAGTCGGCGCTTCGCCAAATAGTTTCGCGAAGCTGTACTATACCATCCAATGGTCCAAAATGTGAAGGTGATGAAGGCAACCATGAAACGATGATGAGACAGACGAAGGGCGAGTCGCCAAAGTCATTCGGCGACATAGACTAATTTTGCTGAAAGATCCGCCAGCGTTATTTTCTGAAGTCTATAAATAATGAACTTATTATTATTTTTAAGAGTCAAACTTTTATTTTAATTTCCAGGATAGAATAGTACTTTTTAGATATTTTCTCTCAAGTTTGGAGAGGGTTTTTGGGAACTTGAAGAAAGGAGTTCATCTTCCCAAGTTGGAAATGGGTCTTCTATATTCTTCTTCCTTTACCTAAATTAAGGTTTAATTTATTATACCCATTTGATTTTACTATCATTTTAGGTGTATTTTGTTATTTCTTGATGTTTGGCTAAAAACCTCCATTCTTGGGGTGTTATTTAGCAAATATGTGTTGATATTATTGATGGGTCTTACTTGTTGATAGGTTAGATGGAGTTTAATGGTGATTTCACCTAGTGGTTGTGGTTTAATCTAAAGGGTTTGTAGTTGCAAATAGATAGCCACCCATGTGTTTTCGGCTTGCCCGAGAGGGTGGTCGCGAAACCAAGACCACTAGACTGATGGCCTAAAGAGTGTGTCGACATGAGGTTCAGCCCGAGAGGGTTAGCCCTTGTCCCCATATCCTAACACTCAGCTCGAGAGAGAGAGTGGGTTAAGGCGTAGGTTAGTCTTCATGCGACAAATGGGTGTCCGAGAGGAACACATTTGAAACGGGGTAAGTTGCCCAAGAGGTAACTTATTTCCATTTAAAGCTTATCCAGGTCACTATTATCTTACAAATTTCTTATCAAAAGCATGTACCCAACTATTTATCTCAACTTGTATTGCGGTCACACCCCAAGAACATATCCCCATACTTGATTTTCTTGTTAATTTTCGCTATTTTTACTACTTGTAACAAAAACCCCAAATCCTTATTTGACACTTTCGTTTCACCCCCCTTATTTACATGTGTTTGCTCACTAACATATTTAGCTACGACTAGTTAGAGTTGAATTTTATTTTTCTTTCAATTCTCAAAACCACTCTCTTGGGACACGACCACAACCTTTAGTCGGGTTACTATACTATCGACTATTGTAGACACTTATACCATAGGTTAGTGTCATTAGTCACGATAAGCATCATGGGTTCCTAACTCTTTGGGTATCAAGTTTTTCTAAATATATTCAAGAATTTCCATTAGCACTCAGATTTGACTTTTTTGATCATTTCAAACTGTTTTTTCAAAAATCAGCTACATGTGTTTCAGTGTTCATGTTTTCATATGGGAATCCTTTTTTGATTAGATTGTGTGGATTTAGTGGCTCAATATAAATGAAAGACTCAAGTATCGGATTGATTCCTTTACTTTGTGTCAAGTTAACTTTTCTGACTCGTTTACAAAATGTGTTAGCCCGTGTTTGACATGTGTTGTGGTTAGTTGTAAAAGAAAAACATAACGGTTGAGGCTCACCTTTTTTGTTTGTGTGAATACCTTTATGTTTAGCGTATGAAATTGGGTCATTTGTTTTGCTCTAAACTTTGCTTTAAATACTGTTTCTTTTTGTGGATGCTTGAGCTTATGGCTCCTGTTGTTTTACTTGCAAAATAAGTTTGATCCTTTTGAAAAAAATTTGCCACCTCTTGTGTTGAAAGTGGTTGTTCTTTTGCAAAAAATTAAGTCTCAGTTTCAATCAATACCGATAACTTGAATAGTGCTCTCAATTGAACAAACATGAATGCACGGTTACGACGAGGCCAAATGAAGTTACATAGACAATATATGCATTCTTTGCATCTCGTTGTGACTAGCCATTTATCAAATTGATTCTCTTGTGATGATCGTTGCACACTAGCAAACGTGTGTAGTCTTGCTTGACTGAAGTATCGATACCTTGTGTGTTTAGCTTACTTTCAACCTTGCATGAATAAACCTAGATTTTGCCCTATTAGTCTGGTTGATTTAGAAATGTGTCCTCTTGAGATGATCTTAGGCAATTTTAAAGAGTGTGAACCAATTTGACATATACCTCTTTTTGTGACCTACCTGTGAGCGTGTCAAACTTTTTTGAACACCTTAGAGTGTTACCTTTCTTTGGAAGAAGTTTGATAAACCCTATACCTTACTTTATCTGCTACCTATAATTCTCTTGATTTGTGGTTTAGTGAATAGACAACTTAGGATAAAAACCCTATGTTGGGGGTGTGGTAAAAAGGAAAAGAGAAGTCAAGAAGTGCTATAAGTTGAATAAAGGAGTTCTTCTTCCCCAAGTTGGAAATGGGTCTTCTCTATTCATTTTCCTTTGCTTAATTTAAGGTTTAATTTCTTATACATAGTTGATTTCATCATAATGTTAGGTATAATTTTTTATTTCTTGATGAGTGGCTAAAAACCCTATTCTTGGGGTGTGATTTAGCAAATATGGGTTGATATTCTTGTTGGATCTTGCTTGCTAATAGGTTAGATGTATTTTAATGGTTATTTCACCTAGTGGTTGTGGTTTAATCTAAAGGGTTTGTAGTTGCAAATACAAAGCCACACATGTGTTTTTGGCTTGCCCGAGAGGGAGGTCGCGAAACCAAAACCACTAGACTGATTGCCTAAGGAGTGGGTCGACATGATGTTCAGCCCGAGAGGGTGAGCCCTAGTCTCATATCCTAACACTCAGCTCGAGAGAGTGAGTGGGGTAAGGCGTAGGTTGGTCTTCATGCAGCAAATGGGTGTTTGAGAGGAACACATTTGAAACCGGGTAAGTTGCCCGAGAGGGAAATTATTTCCATTTAAAGTTTAGCCTAGTCACTATTATTTTAAAATTTTCCTATCGAAAGCATGTACCCAACAATTTATCTCAACTTATATTGCGGTCACATCCCAAGAACCTTTCCCCATACTTGATTTTCTTGTTTATTTTCCTGTTTTATCACTTGTTACAAAACCCCCATTTGATATTTGATACTTTCGTGTCACCCCCTTTAATTTACAATGTCTTTTATCGCAAATGTCTTTAGCTACGACTAGTTAGAATGTAAATTGTATTTTTCTGTAGATTCTCAAAACTGCTCCCTTGGGACATGACCCTGGCCCTTGGTTGGGTTACTATATTATCGACGATCGTAGACACTCATACCGTACGATAGTGTTGTTGGTCACGATAAGCATCAACCACACCCCCAACTTAGGCTTTTGGTGTATGTTGACTATTCAAACAAACCACAAATCAGGAGGATTATGGGTAATGGATCAAGAAAGGTCATAATTTCATCAAGTTTCTTCCAAGAAAAGGTTACGGCTCAATGGGTGTTCAAGCAAGGTTCACACACTCATAATTAAGGTAGGCCACAAAAAGAGTTATTATGTCAAATTGTTTCACACTCTTCAAATTTGCCTAAGATCATCTCAAGAGATTCCCTCACTTAGTTAATCGGACCAACGGAGAAAATTCTAGGTGTCATCACACATGGTTCACGGTAAGCTCATCACACAAGGCATTGACACCAATGTCAATCAAGACTCCACACTTTTGCTAGTGTGCAATGTTCATCACAAGAGACTCAGTTCGATACTTGGCTGGAGGTAAATAGGGATCATGTCTAAATAGTCGTTCTATTTTTCTGGGCATCAGTGCCTGGTGTATACTGATGAGTCCACGAATTGGACTCATTTACGGCTATATTTTGATAGAATTAGTATCCTCAAATGCATATTTTGTCTTAATAGCTGATGAAAATCCTTAAGTTTCAGGTATTTGGAGTTTGAGGAAAAACATGGACACTACTTCGCAAGAAGGAAAAAGGCTACTGAAAAGAACGAAGAAATGAAGGCTTGAAGATCACCAAGACCAGTTGGCAATTCGCCGATCGGCTTGGAGATCGCCTTTTGTTCCAGTGTGCTAGCCTTGAAGGGAAAGATCAAGTTGGCGATGAAATGGAGCAGTCAGCGTGTCACCGAGTAGTTCCGCGAAACAGTACTATATCGCCCAACGACTCAAAGCGCAAAGAGGCTGAAGGCTAAAGCAAGAAGGTGATGAAATCGACCAAAAGGCGGATCACCGAGTGTATCGGCGATCCCGACTAACTGTGCCCAGTGATCCTCCGCAGCACAAATTTTAAAACACTATAAATACTTGTTTAAATTGATAAATTAGTATAGAGTGATAGTCATAGTTCCTTCATCTTGAGGATCTTGGGGACCATGAGGATCTTGAGGAGGAACTCCCTCATTACCAATCTCTCTTTCCACTCTTCTTGCGGCCGCTCACCATGTATTCATATTCCTATATGCACAAGAAAAGGGTTAGCAAAAGGACTTCATAGAGAAAAAACTCTAAGCCATGATTGAACAGTAATCAAACAAGTGAGAGTTCTTAAACATCTTATAGCCCCTCTTTCATAAGTGTGGCGCACTTTACACTCATGAACAAGACTACTAGACGTGGTTCATGAGACATCACCCTAAATATCGTCCCAAAACCTTATGCTATGATACCAAGTTTGTCATGACCCAGGGGTACCCCTAAATGTAACACGGAGTACTTGACCCCGAAGGGGTGTCATACAATCCCTTAGCATAATCATAACATAATAACATGGCAATGATGCGGAAAATTTAAAACTTTTACAATAGAAGTTAAACTTTATTTTCATAAATGAAAATCATAAGAGTCTAGACCTTGTCTCATATCCCATCTAAAACATTTAGAATACAATGTTTGGGACTTAGCCCTTTACATCAATAAAGTCTCAATATACGGAATACAATAGAAACTAAGAAATGGATAATTCTTCCTCGAAATTGAGGACTCACCAAGCTTAGAGAATAGTCAACTCAAGCTTCACTTTAAAAGGAGATAATGACCTTAACGACTGGAACCTACACTTATAAGAAAATGTAGAGAAAATGGGTTAGCACATTTAATTGTACCAAGTATGGAAGCATGCATAAAATCCTTAAATCATGCAAGAAGGGACATTTAGTTAAAATCATGCATGCATCATGTTTAAAAATAATTATGCACATTTAGAGTAATCACAAAGTCAAACCATACCGTAAGCCACCTTAGGCTATCATAGTCATGCATAACTTACGTTAACCTCATCCAAGCTAACAATCATAGACAATGAAAACATCATGTTCGTAGTTCATAATAATTAAGTCATTCCAAACACCAACTAATATCATGCATACATGGATTCATACATATTCATATCACAAGTGAACCACACCAGAACCCCTTCTTAGGTCTACTTGTGCAATGTAAAGTGAAGTCCTATACCCCCACTCATACTAAGAAAAGCCTATTAAGAAGTCATTGATATAGCTCATGTTCATGTTCATATTCATATTCATGGTTCATGTTCATATTCATATTCATGGTTCATGTTCATACATAGCATACATTAACTTCATAAAGCATCATGTTGTCAATCATATACCACAATCACTCTCCAAGCTCACTTGTGCAATGTATAAGTGAAGTCCCATACCCCCAATCATACTAAGAAAGACCCATCAAGTAATCATAGCACATGATTCATGTTTGTGTTCTTAATTCATGTTCTTGTTCATGTCATGTCATGGATATTGTTCTTATCATGTAGGGAAGTATAGCCTTAACCAACATAGACCATGTGAGCTACATGCAATTTGGTGTCATGAACCCACACCGGAAAAAGGCGTTCTACTTGCCTAAGGTAGAACTGACTTGTTTAGCTTATAGGTGGATCCAGTAGCTAAGGACCTATGTGGGCACATAGTTATGGGATAGGGAGATTGTAACTAAGGTAAAAGGTTTCCATCTCTTTTTCCTATCTTTTCAGTGCTAAGATTAATCCCTTTAATAATCATGTTAGGTATTTACATTATAACCATGTTCATAGAAGAATA
Organism: Solanum okadae; assembly: GCA_036553675.1. Classification (NCBI taxonomy): domain Eukaryota; kingdom Viridiplantae; phylum Streptophyta; class Magnoliopsida; order Solanales; family Solanaceae; genus Solanum; species Solanum okadae. The sequence continues at coordinate 14,957,541 of CM071687.1, read as the reverse complement.
CCTAACACTAAACCATCATGATATTATGGTAGCTCATGGATTCTTTGGGTGAGGATAGTTTTTCACCCTTAGAAACCTTAGAATGTGAGTAAATCTTTCACATCACGTTCATGGTGCTTTTTTCATGAGAGAATCCTTTCAACCAACACAACATTCATATCATAATCATAGTCCTTTCATGCATAGATAAGTGTAAGGGTGTAGGGGAGGAAGATCTTGCATCAATACTACCAATACACAATAATCATAAGGTCATCATTTCATAGGGATATCATGAGTTCATATAGAACCTTCATCAACATATATAAACCCTGGCAATTTACCCCCTTTTTATGGTCATGAATCATGTTTCACAATTACACCTAAGGATACCACAATAGGCATGAATAAAACAAGATTCAATAACTATATTAACATAGATACACCTCATAGTAATCATCTTGCATCAATATACCCATCACAATTCATGAAGTTGGGGTCATGGGGTAGTTCATAGGTTCATGGGGAATTTTACAATAAAAATAACCATTAAACATCAATTCATCCATAATATAAGACAATTAACATAATGAATTCGGCTTTAGGAAGAACTCATGGCTAGAATGAAAACCCTAGTTTTTGACCAAATCACAACTTTTGAAATTAAGAGTCGAAGGGCATCATGGAGAAAAGTGTTCCATGAATCAAGTCTCCCATACCTTGATTGATGATTTCCTCACGAAATTTGAGTGAAAAGGATGGATCTTGAATCCCTATCTTGAGCTTCTTCTTTGTTCTTCAATGGAGTCTAGAGAGAGAATATTTTGAGAGTGAAGTGGGTTTGAGTTTGGGTCTTGTGAGTTATGTGAAGTTAAGTGAAGTTTAATGACTTAAAACTATTTATATGGGTCTAAAATAGCTAATAATAACCATCCCCACCCTTAATTAATTAATTAGAATTTATTAAAAGAGTTGACCCTTGGCCGAGATCCTTGACATCATTGCAGACCTCAACCACGAGCCCCCATCTATGGGGCATGGAATGATCCACGAACTGTACTGGTCACTCGTGGATTGGGTCTGAGGATGGTCTTTTGGCAAGGTCCAGGACTGATCCATGAGCCCCCATCTACGGGGCGTGGTATGGTCCACGGACCGTACTGTGCAAGTGTGGATTGGGACTGCGACTAGGAGATTTTAGGGGATCTTTGAGGAAGCTAAGTCTTGACTCACGACTTCCATCCACGGGGTGTGTGTCAATCCTCGACTCTTGGATTCCCCTTTGTGGATTGAATCTATTTTTGGACAGCTTTTGAGCAGCCCCTTGGCAATCATCAAGGACCCACCCTTGGGGGGTCCTTAGAGGGGGCCATGCCTTGACGTGTAGGGACTAAAACACTAGTGGTAACCTTGGGAAGTCATTTTACGATTCTTACATTGACGTTTACCCTTTTTAGGAATCTATACTACACATTAGGGTCTAGCTTTAGTCATTAGATTTTTGGGGTGTTACTAAAAAATGTGGAAATTTAAATTTTTTTCTTTACAATCGAAGTCTTTTATAAAATGAGAGAGTATATAACACTATGTCTCAAACCATCTATAATACTTGGATTAAAACTCTTGAATACAGTCTTAGGAACATAGCCCTTACATAAGTCTAAAACATGAAAAAAAGACATAAAGGACATATGGTTGATGTTTGACATAATCAAAGACACAACATTCAATTCAGGTGTCAACGATCGCGTGCACTAATATAACCCAACCGAATGGGTTGGGGAGTCCCAAGGGAGTGGTTGCAAGAATTAATAGAAAAGTAAAATTTTGTTCTAATCAAACATAGCTATAAATATTAACGAGTAAAACATGATAAATCAATGGGTGACACGAATGTCAATTATCAATGGGGAGGGGGGGTTTGAATTCACTTAACAACTAAAAACAACAAAAATAAAAAGATACGAGAGAAGGAGACGGGATTCTTGGGATGTGATAGGAATATAGAATAAAATATACTATTGGGTAAATGCTATTGATAGTAAATCGCTGAACATTTGTAACTAGGCTAGACTTTAGTGGGGATAAATTCTCTCTCGAGCAACTTACCCCGAATCAACTCAGTTTCTCTTGTACATAGAGTTGCGCAATTAAGCACAACCTTCGCCTTAGTCCATTCACTCTCTCGAGCTGAATATGTGGAAAAAGGCCTAGGATTCACTCTCTCGAGCTGAACCCATGACGACCCAATAACCATCGACTATCGATTTAGTAGTCTTAGTTTTAAGACATCTCTCTCGAGCAAGCCAAAAACACTAAGATGAAATCGTATTCGTAATTACAATCCCATTAAGTTCAAACACAACTACTAAACAAAATCATATTTAAACAACAAATAGACTAACAATAAGCAATACCCAACGGGAAATTTAACCCATATTCACAAAATCACACCCCAAAAATTGGGGTTTTAGCTAGACATAGAAAAAGGGAAGAAAATGATACCAAATCGAATTAACATCAACTGGATATGATTTATTTTCACTTCCAAGGAGTCTAGAATGAAAAATCTCCAACACCCACTTCCAATTTCTTAGAGTTGGAAGTCCTCAAATCTTCAAGCTCAAGAACAATGTCCCCTAAAAACACTAAGAATTAAAAACTGGAAATATTCTAAGTCTCAAAATTCTCTACAAAAATTGATTGATTTTTTTATACTAAGCTAGAGAATTAAATGGGTATTTATTGTTTTTGAAAATTTGTGTTGTGAAGGACCACTTGACGTAGTTAGTCAAGATCGCCGATGCATTCGGCGATCCGCCCTTTGGTCTGCTTCATCGCCTTTCAGCTTTTGCCTCCAGCATCTTCGCGTTTTGGATCATTGGGCGATACAGTACTGCTTCACAAAACTGTTCGGCGACGCGCCGACTGCTTCTTTTCATCACCGACTTGATATTTTCTTTCAAGGCTCAGCTCACTGGAACTTTGGGCGAGGTTACGGCCATTCGACGGTTCACCTAATGCATTAGGCGATCCTCAGGCCCTCATTTCTTCGTTCTTTCAGTCGCCTTGTTCCTTTTTAGCTTGATAGTGTCCATGTTTTGTCTCTCAACTCAAATACCTGAAACTTAAGGATTTACATCAGTTACTGGGACAAAATATACATTTGAGGACACTAAATCTATCAAAATAAAGTGCTAAATGAGTCAAAATTGTGGACTCATCAACACCCCCAACTTAAAACTTTTCTTGTCCTCAAGTAAAACTCAAGTTTAGCAGTTCAAAAAAGATGTCTCAAACAGTGCTACACAAGACTCAATCATGAATGTATAAACAAGACTCAACTTACTCATGCACGGATCAATTGTGTACTCAAAGACTAAAGTTGTGACACACCATTACCAAAGATTCTCAATCTCACAATACTTGTTTCAAATGCAAGTTTAAGCTCAACTAAGGTATTCAAATGCCCTCACACAAAGAATGTGTCATGCCTCAGATCTGATTAAGACGGACAGGCACCCGATGCCTAAATGGCCGGGAGAACCAACTTACAACCTGCACCTACCATACATTTAACTACTATACGGTAACAAAATAGATGCCAAAGACTCGGTTAAGCCCCGAATCAACTTGGAGCTCACCAATAGCAGCTGAGTGTCCTGTGCTCTTACTGGGGAGGTCTACTAGCTGGAGTACCTGTGGCTGCACCATGAAATGCAGCGTCCCCCGAGAGGAACGTCAGTACGAAGAATGTACTGAATATGTAAGGCAATAACATATGTAAATAAGAGCTCAATTGAAATCAAGAATCTATATGTAAATGCATAGATCAGATTAAAATACCACCCTTGTTGCTGTTGTGGAATCATGTACATTATATTCTTTTCTGTGATTTTCTTTACATTGCAATCTCTGTAAAGCATGTGATACAAATAACCAACTGATCAGTGGTAAAAGAGGATGACCCATGCTAGACATTTTAACCCCTGGGATGTTGTCCTCAAATATATAAATTTGGGATTGACCCATGCTAGGCTTTCGCCCATAGGCTGCCACCCTTATACACAAATTGGGATCGACCCATGCTAGTCTTTTGCCCCTGGGTTGCCACCCTTACACATATACCGCTTCATATAGTTTCTTTAATCTTTGAGATTGTTACCTTGGTGGTCATAATTATTTTTGAGCATCAGAACTGTGGATCAGTAGTAGGAAACATGTGAATGTGCACTTAGGGAAGTAACAATAACACAAGATGGAAATGTAACACTAATGAATTACATAAGAGCTCAAATGACACAATGGACCTCATTTGATTGACAGGAGGAATCACAAAGCTACTGCTGAAATTACCCTTTTCTCATACCAATACTTGGAAAAGTAAAGATGCACATATATTGAAGCAATTCGACACACTAAGGAGAGGGGAAATTTTGTTAGCTGTGTTTGGGATTGTGCGCTGCCACTATGTGTCTTTTACTTGAAAGAGCACTTAGGAAGCTCACTTGTTGGTAGTAACACAAGCAGAGTTCATGCCAAAGAATATAAAATCGAATAGCCTTACATACCTTGCTGTACCACTCGGATAGTACAACGAATCAACCTCCTTCCTTTCCGATTATTAATCTACAATGAAATAAGTAACACAACTAATAGTAGTAGCTAACCAACAGATTGGGCTACTTGAACTTGGCAAATAGTAATCAGGCAGCAAACCCATACTTATCAAACCGATGGTATGCATTCCACCCCTTCTCCTTTAATAACGTCATATACAATACGACCTTCTAATAAGGTCCCCTGAAACTCCTCGGGCTTTATAACATATGCAAAATAGTATACAAAGGGGTTGCAGGCAGCAAGCTCATGCAACGCCCAATTAGATGGTGCGTTACTGCACCCTTTACCGTTTTATCCTTTAACAAGTTCTCATGACTTCTGCACATGCCTCCTTATGTTACTATACACAAATCAGTCTCTAAACATCAGAATGTGGCAGTAGCAATATGAACTCACAGTTTCCAACCACTGTCCCTTGAGCATCCAACTAACATTACATTTAAAATGCTCAAATGAGCTAACAATTGAGTTAAAGGGGACTCCCCTCCATGGCTGTCCCAACATGCACAATTAACCAGAACATTCTCCAATCTCACACCATGTAAAAGGAACAATTCTCAGCTCATTAACACATACCAAATCCCCTAACCAATTCAAGCACAAAAGAGGGATGAAAATTTCAGTAACTCACCTTGTTGGACAGCAACCTCACTTGCTAACTTCAAGGTTTAGGCTGTCTTTTCCCAATTATCTTGAGAATAATGAAGGATTACTAAATCAGCAGACCATATTCTTACGAATCCAAACTTTAAAAAAATTAACATATGGCAGTAGCCTTACCTTAAGGTGAAATCAGTTTCTCCACTTGAATTTCTTAGGATGGGAGATGTTACACCAACTTGTACTTGAAAAATAGAGGGTTTTCTCAGATTTTTAATGGTGAACTTGCAGGCCAGCACTTTGGAGCTTCTAGGGTTTCTTTTTGGGAGTAAATTGTTGTAGAACAAGTGAGAGATATATGAAATGAATTTCATTCTCTTAAGGGTCCTTTATGGACGTTTTTATATTAAGAAATATGTAGAAACATCCAGTCCCTCACTTTAAGTAAGCAGGTACATCACTCCCTTAATCTTTGCCACAAGTTCTTTAAGCAGCTGCATCACCTAGTTGCCCTTTTCTTTTAAAATGCAGTCGACATATTTCCTAAGTAGGTGCATCACCTACTTACCACTTATTTAAGTAGGTCAGCAGTTAATCTACCATTAAGAACCTATGTCATCCTTTCTACGTAAGCTACACATGTACGTAAGTAACTTAATTACGTATGACATCCGAATCAGTAGCTTAAGCAAGTAGGTTGATTACTATGACAAATTATACTTTACTTACTCTATTTAGCCTCAAACCTCTTTCGAATATTGTCAAACCTATTTCAAACCCTCACTACTCACATAGAACTAGTATATGCAAAATATGGGACGTTACAGAATAATTCCATCTTCACACACAATGGTTTAATCATTTAAAGTTCTGGAATAAAATGCAACACTCACTCTCACAAAGAAGAACTCTATGCATGCTTTCACCCATAGGTTTGATGCATTTTCCAATTGACAATTGTTTCAGCTTACTCAAGATCAAAAAGGTCTTTTCAAGGTTTGTAATGGGGCTGAGTGCAAAGGTATGGTCATTTAGGCTCAGTGATTTTCATCCTCATGAAATGTGGTGTTCACAACACTTCCTTCTCTTTTCCTCCTCAAATTCATTCGTACTCACAAGTCATTCCATTATTCACTTTCCATGGTTTGTTGGAGACCCCATTTCTTTTTGCATTTTCATATCTTATTCCACAATTTCTTTGTTTTTCTTTTTCATTCTTTTCTTCTTTTTCATCTCTTTTTTTTTGTATGGAGGGGTTCCATTTTTCTTAACACATGGATAGAAGGGAATTTTCTTGCACTTCTTTACTTACCTTCTCTTTTCACCCCACCCCCAACTTAGGCATTTGGCCTAAGTTGGCTATTCAATCAACCACAAATGAAGAGGATTATATGTAGTGAATTAAGAAAGGTCATGTTTTCATCAAGTTTCTTCCAAAGAAGGATAAGGCTCAAAGGGTGTTCAAAAGAGGTTCACAAGCACTCACAAGGTAGGCCACAAAAACGGCATATGTTAAATTGGCTCACACTCTTCGAAGTTGCCTAAGATCATATCAAGAGACAGACTTACATAGTCGATCTGACTAACGGGGAAAATTCTAGGTGTTATCATGCATAGTTCAGAGTAAGCTCATCATACAAGGCCAAATTGACACCAAAGTCAAACAAGACTCCACACTTTCTCTAGTGTGCAATGTTCATCACAAGAGACTCAATTCGATAATTGGCTAGTCATAACGAGATGCAAAGAGTTCACATTTAGTGTATGCAACTTCAATTGGCCTCATTGTAGCTGTGCATTCATGTGTGTTCGATTATGAGCACTATTTAAGTTATCGATATTGCTCAAAACCAAGACTAAAATTTGGAACATAACAGCCACGTTGTACAAGAGGTGGCAAAAAAAATTCGTAAGTAAAAAATTATTTACAATTAAAAACAAGGAGCCACAAGCTCAAACATCCGCGAAAAGCAGTGCAAAACACAATTATAAGCATAACGACCCAATTATATAAACAAAACATCAAACATCAATATTCACATAAAAGGTGGGCCTCACCCCACCACAAATAAAAAATCATTTGTTCTCAAATGCAAATGAAGTAAACTGTCCAAAATGTGAAAGAAAGTAAGACAGAGAGGGAGGTAAAGAAGGGATCATATCTACGCAGTCTCTCTATCTGTCTGGGCCTCAGTGCTAGGTGCAGGAGTCTGGACTTAGGCATCAGTGCTCAGAATCACCTCATAAGAAACAACTCCACTAGAGACAACCATGGGGTCTCTGCCAGTGATGTCTGCACAACCGTCCCTGCAACGTCTGGCAAATCTCTGAATATGTTCTTCTCTTGTACCTAAATCTGCTCCTCGTCGGTTTCAGCATCCGACTCCTTAAGTACAGGCTCATCTCGGTGTGCATCGCTGGTAGTATTCAGAGGAATCCTTGAAGTCTCAGGAGCATCCACGTCATCTACAACATGAATCAATGAAGTGAAGTCGGTAGACTTCAAATAGTAGATGTCTTTCCTCAACTCTGCTACCTTGTCTTTCAAAACCGAAACCTCAGAGGTCCACCTCTATCTGCTCTCACAAGCCTCAACTTTCGTAGTGAGAGTGTCAATAGAAGTCTGCAGAGGGGTCAGTGCAGCTAGAATTGCAACCTCAATCATTAATGGAACATCTCTCTCCAGTCTGGTAGCTCTCACATCAGTTGACTGAGCAAGAAGCCCCATCCTCATGATCATTGCCTGAGTGATTTTGAGTTGCTGGGAGGAAGAGGATGTACCTGGGGCCTGTGAGGAGGAAGAAAGAGCAGAAGTACCTGAAGGCTCGGAGGCCGGAGTAGGCAAAGACGCCTCTACAGGTATAGAGTCGACATCCACCTCTGGAGAAGTATATGTCGGGGCTGCACTCCTCCTGTCAGCCTCCTCTCTTGTGTACTTGGCCTCAATACGCCAGATATCAGTGGAGGAGGAAATGATAATCTCAATATTCCTCGTATCATCCCGTGGAACTCCTACTCGTCCGCATAGTGATACGCTTAAATTACACCTCTTTTCAGAAGCATAAGCGATTGTTATCACGTAAAGAACCCAACTTGTAGGTTGGGGTCGATCCCACGAAGAATATGGTTTAGACTTAAGTTCAATAATGATTATATTCGTTTAGACAATGTATTTCCGAGAAAAATAAGTAAAAGGGGGAGGGGGGATTTGTGTAACAAATTTTGGAAATTATGAAAGTAATTAGTAAGCAAGATTCAAACTTATGTTGTTATCAAATTGAGAAGGAAACTAGGGCGTACGTGTTCCTCATAGGCTCGTAACTCCTTAATCCTAGTAATAGCAATCCCTTCCTAGTGTATTACATGCAAAGCGATAAGTTATGTATCTCTAAATCCTTGGTTCGACATCTAGAGAATTCACCCCGCAACTTGGTCCGGCTACGTGTGTATTATTTACTAACCCTTACCATTACCTCATATTAGACGTCACATCGATGTATGGCTTAGTTTTCACCCTCGCACCAATCGACATTAACTCTATTAGATAGTATCACACTAAATTTATGTTGATAATTCTTTTTTTATTAACTACCTCCTTGGTCTGGCACGTAGCAACAAGGCGAGTTCTAACATTGCACACTGTTAAAAAGACTTCTAGACGAAAGAATTATCATGCATGCAAAACACTATTCGGGAATTACTTAGTTACTATTCATACTTCGTTAATCACTCATAGTTCCCACAACCCTAGTTGTGGATTTAGTTACCTATATTAGCAAGATAACAATTCATAATGTTTGAAGAATAAATCATGAACTTACGTAGTAGAGTAGAATAATCCCATAATTTCAACTTGAATTTCAAAGTAAAAATCACCAAAACGTGCTTAGGAAATTAAGAATTGCTAAAGTTGCATGTTAATCTCCCAAGCCAAAAACTAGAACAAAAATAATAATGTCTAACCTCCAAAAACAAGGTTTACATACCCTATATATGGAAAAATAAGTCCTAGGTAAAAAGGAAACGAAATAAGGAAATAAAGTTGCAGGATGCGTCTTCATTCTATGAAATTTATGTCTATTACATGCTTTATTGTGTAAAGGTTGAATGGTAAGTGCACTTTTGGTGATCGTAAGGTGCTACCTTGGTGTGGGTGGTGGTATGAGACACTATCCATACATTGCACAAGGTATAGCTTGAAGGTTACCTGAGGTGAAGGCTTAAGGTAAAGGTAAAGTTTTATATGTTGATTACGTTCAAATGTGAAAATATGACTTGAATGTTGGTTGTGACTTATATTATGCCTCTTTTATCAATGTTGATGAAGTTTTACCAAAATGGCATAAAAGCAGCGTGACTTTCAAATAAATGTCCATTTTAAGCATGTTTTTGCATGGCTTTCATACTTAGTACATCTAAAATGCTAACCCCATTCTTTTACCTTTTTACCAAAGTGTAGGGTTAGGAAATATTGGTGTTCTATGCTTGAAGTATAGGTTTCTAAGGTGCTTGAAGATGAAGACTTGGTGAGTCCTCATAGTTTCGAGGACAAAACCCATTATGTTCCCTTTATATCTTTTAGTTTATGTTAAAGCTTTTGTATGGGCTAAGTCCCAATGTTGTATCTTCAAAGTATTAGATGGGTTGAGGCATAGTGTACAATGTCTAGAAAGTCTTCCGCTTGCTTTTTAATGAAAAATGTCTTTGATTGTTAATGAGTCCACAAATTGGAGTCATTTAGGGCTATGTTTTGATAGAATTGGTGTCCTCAAATGCATATTTTGTCTCAATATCTGATGAAACCCCTTAAGTTTCAGGTATTTGGAGTTTGAGGTAAAGCATGGACACTACTTAGCAAAAAAGAACAAAGGCAGCTTAAAGAATGACGAAATGAAGATCTGAGAATCGTCGAACCTATTCGGCGAGTTGCCAAAAGGTCTTATTCTCGCCTTTTGTTCTAGTGTTCTGAGTCCTAGAGGAAAGAATCAGATCGACGGTGAAAGGGAGTAGTCGGCGCATCGCTGAGCAGTTCCATAAAGCAGTACTATGTCGCCTAATGATCCAAAATACGACGATGCTGAAGTATAGAGCAAGACGGCGATGGAAACTACCAAAGGGCGGATCGTCGAGTTGATCGGCAATCTTGACGTATGACATCGAATGATCCACTGCAGCACAGATTTTTGAAAATTATAAATACTCGTTGAGAGTTGTAGATTAACATCAGATTTTTAGTATATAATTTTTAACATAGAATTTTGAGTTCTTAGTTTGGAGAGGGTTTTGAATAACTTGAAGATTCAAAGGGTTTCAACTCAAAGAATTTTGACTTAGGTCTTGTGGATCCTTCACTCTTTTCTTGTTTTAAGACTTAAATCCTCATACCCATTTGAATGCAAACTCATACTAGTATAAATTTCTATCTCTTTTACATGTCTTGCTTAAACCCCAAATTCTTGGGGTGTGATTTTGTGAATATGGGTTAGATTATCTATTGGGTCAATTTGTTGATGGTTTATTTGTTGTGTAAATGTGATTACGTTTAGTAGTTGTGGTGGAACTTAATGAAATTGTAGTTGCAAATACGATTTCACCTTTGTGTTTTCGGCTTGCTCAAGAGAGTGGTCGTAATACTAAGACTACTAAATTGATGCCAATGAGATTGGGTCTACAAGAGCTTCAACTCGAGAGAGTGAACCCTAGTCCTTCTCCCACACACTCAGCTCGAGAGAGTGAGTGGGCTAAGGCGGAGGTTGTTTTTCATGCGGCAAGTGGGTGTCCGAGAGAAACCCATTTGATTCGGGGTAACTTTCTCTAGGGAGAATTTACCCCCACTATAGTCTAGCCTAGCACAAATATTCAACGGATTTATTATCAAAAGCATGTACCCAATAGTTTAGTCTATCCTGTATACCTATCGCATCCCAAGAATTCACTCTCCTTGATTAGTACTCTTTGCGTTTTTATTGTTTTTGCTTACTTGTCACAAAACCCCATTGATAATTGACGCTTGTGTCACCCCTTAGATTTACCAAGTTTATATTCGAAAATGGTTTTTCTTTAGCTATGACTAATTAAAACTTAATTGTATTTGTCTATTAATTCTCAAGACCACTCCCTTGGGACTCGACCCCAAACCTTGGTTGAGTTACTTTACTATTGTACAATAGTAGACACTTGCATTGGAAGTTATGTCTTGAATACGCAAACATCAATTGTAAAGGAAAGTTTTTATTTCTTCTCTATTTTCCTATGTTCTTATGTTCAAGAAATGCTATGAGGCTTGTATTAGACCCCTTCAGGGTCGAGTACGCCGTGTCGCATATAGGGGCTAGCCTTGTGTCGTGAAAAACATGATATCAGAGCACAAGATTTTGGAATGGTCTTAGGTTGTCTCAAATCACATCTAGTATAGTCTTGTTCATAATGTGAATCACGCCACATTATGAATAGGAGTCTGGATGTTAAGAAAGTTTCACTTCTTCATTCTTCAAGTCGTGCCATAGAGTTCAAGTCTATAATGTCTCTCTCTTGTTCCTTATCCGATGGTCTTTAGTTTGTGACCACTTGAAAGGAGTATGTTCGAAAGTATGAGGGAGGACGGTTGGTTGTGATGCCAACTATGGCTATGTGACATGATAGAGTTCAGATGGAAGATTGTGACGATGACTTTAGTATGAATGGGTTGCTTTATGGTTATGTGTGATGTTGGTAAAAGGTTATGATGAGTTTTAAGGTATGTTGAAAGAGTTAGTGAAATGAGGTGTTTTAGAAATGCCTAGGTGTGATGAGTATGAAGGTATAGTGATGTCTTGCTCCGACCTTAGAATGGAAAGAAGTGAAGTTTGAAAGAGCTAGTATAATCTTCCTCCCAAGTGGGGGATAATGTGCCTAAATGGTGAGGTATTTGAGTGTCCTTAATGTTCATGAGTTAGGCTTGCTTGATTCTCACCTTATGAGGTGTAGTGAGTTTAGGAGTTTAGACCCGGTGTGGTAGACTCATATGAGACCTTGGGTGGTGTTGGTAAGGTTATTTCTGGGGAATGGTTGCTTAATAAGAACATTCCTAGTTTAAAAGCACTGGTATGTTGATGGTTTCTTGTAAGGTGTAGATATGTTGATTAAGGTTCCTTTGTGGTGTTCATGGTAAGTCGTAGTTGGGTTTACTCCTAAGTGGGGGATGGTATGTTGAGTGGTAAAGTCGTTAAGGGTTCCGATATCCTTACCTCTTCCTTTATGTTCCTATTCAAGCCTAAGACAAAGAGTTCCTTTTTGGCTTGTTTCATGTTTTTGGATTCATGTGTGACATTGTGTTTCCATGTTTACGAATGTTCTTGATGAATTCTAGTTTGAATGAATAAATGAGTTTCCATGATTTATTGTTCCTCATGCTAATGTAAATTAACTATGAATTTCTTATATGCTTCATTAGGTTAAATGTTGAACATGCCTAAATGTGTTTTTATGATGAAAATGCATAATCTTCTTAATGATATTGTTATGAGAATGATGTGAGATGCAAAAGGCAATGCCTCCAATGTAATGAGAAACGTTAAAGTTGTGATGCAGAATGAGTTTGTAGAAGTAGTTCCTACTTTGTTGAATTGCATGGAGTTTGTATGATGTAGAGTTGAGGTTTCCTCCTAGTTTAGTGCATTCTTTTTTAGGTTTGCACGCATGATGGGCTGCTAGTTGTGAGTCGATTTCCCTTAATGTGTTTTAAGTGTCATTAGAGTACAAATGTTTCTAAGTGGGAGATAATGTAATGACCCGTAAATTGAATAAGTGAAACTAGAGCCTAACGTGTGTGTGTTTGAGTTTGGTGTGAGGTTTGAGGGTGATCTATGTCGTCCCATGATATGGTTGAGAGATTTAGGGGTTAAACATAAAGGTACGACTCCCCATGGGCCAGCCTAGGGGTCCTTGAGGAGGACCCTAAGCTTAATCCCCAAGACCCCAAGGAAAACCAAAACTGCCGAAAAATGGAGTGGCTTACGGAAGGGGTCTACACCATTCTTCACACTTTTCTTGTTTTAAGACTTAAATCCTCATACCCATTTGAATGCAAACTCATATTGGTATAAATTTCTATCTCTTTTACATGTCTTGCTTAAACCCCAAATTCTTGGGGTGTGATTTTCTGAATATGGGTTAGATTATCTGTTGGGTCTTGTTTGTTGATGGTTTATTTGTTGTGTAAATGTGATTTCATTTAGTAGTTGTGGTGGAACTTAATGAAATTGTAGTTACAAATACGATTTCACCTTTGTGTTTTCGGCTTGCTCAAGAGAGTGGTCGTAATACTAAGACTACTAAATTGATGGCCAATGGGATTAGGTCGGCATGAGCTTCAGCTCGAGAGAGTGAACCCTAGTCCTTCTCCCACACACTCAGCTCGAGAGGGTGAGTGGGCTAAGGCGGAGGTTGTTCTTCATGCGGCAAGTGGGTGTCCGAGAGGAACCCATTTGATTCGGGGTAAGTTGCTCAAGAGAGAATTTACCCCCACTATAGTCTAGCCTAGCACAAATATTCAACGGATTTATTATCAAAAGCATGTACCCAATAGTTTAGTCTATCCTGTATTCCTATCACATCCCAAGAATTCTCTCCTTGATTAGTACTCTTTGCGTTTTTATTGTTTTTGCTTACTTGTCACAAAACCCCATTGATAATTAACGCTTGCGTCACCCCTTAGATTTAACATGTTTATAAGGTATAGTGAGTTTAGGAGTTTAGACCCGGTGTGGTAGACTCATATGAGACCTTGGGTGGTGTTGGTAAGGTTATTTCTGGGGAATGGTTGCTTAATTAGAACATTCCTAGTTTAAAAGCACCGGTATGTTGATGGTTTCTTGTAAGTTGTAGATATGTTGATTAAGGTTCCTTTGTGGTGTTCATAGTAAGTCGTAGTTGGGTTTACTCCTAAGTGGGGGATGGTACGTTGAGTGGTAAAGTCGTTAAGGGTTCCGATATCCTTACCTCTTCCTTTATGTTCCTATTCAAGCCTAAGACAAAGAGTTCCTTTTAGGCTTGTTTCATGTTATTGGATTCATGTGTGACATTGTGTTTCCATGTTTATGCATGTTCTTGATGAATTCTAGTTTGAATGAATAAATGAGTTTCCATGATTTACTGTTCCTCATGCTAATGTAATTTAACTATGAATTTCTTATATGCTTCATTAGGTTAAATGTTGAACATGCCTAAATGTGTTTTTATGAAGAAATTGCATAATCTTCTTAATGATATTGTGATGAGCATGATGTGCGATGCAGAAGGCAATGCCTCCAATGTACTGGGAAACGTTAAAGTTTTGATGCATAATGAGTTTGAAGAAGTAGTTCCTACTTTGTTGAATTGCATGAAGTTTGTTTGATGTCGAGTTGAGGTTTCCTCATAGTTTAGTGCATTCCTTTTTATGTTGCATGCATGATGGGCTGCTAGTCGTGAGTCGATTTCCCTTAATGTGTTTTAAGTGTCATTAGAGCACATATGTTTCTAAGTTGGATATAATGTAATGACCCGTAAATCGAATAAGTGAAACTAGAGCCTAACGTGTGTGTGTTTGAGTTTGGTGTGAGGTTTGAGGGTGTTCTATGTTGTCCCGTGATATGGTTGAGAGATTTAGAGGTTAAACATCAAGGTACGACTCCCCATGGGCCAGCCTAGGGGTCCTTGAGGAGGACCCTAAGCTTAATCCCCAAGACCCCAAGGAAAACCAAAACTGCCCAAAAATGGAGTGGCGTACGGAAGGGGTCCACACAATCCTTCACTCTTTTCTTGTTTTAAGACTTAAATCCTCATACCCATTTGAATGCAAACTCATACTGGTATAAATTTCTATCTCTTTTACATGTCTTGCTTAAACCCCTAATTCTTGGGGTATGATTTTGTGAATATGGGTTAGATTATCTATTGGGTCTTGTTTGTTGATGGTTTATTTCTTGTGTAAATGTGATTTCATTTAGTAGTTGTGGTGGAACTTAATGAAATTGTAGTTGCATATACGATTTCACCTTTGTGTTTTCGGCTTGCTCAAGAGTGTGGTCGTAATACTAAGACTACTAAATTGATGGCCAATGGCATTGGGTCAACATGATCTTCAGCTCGAGAGAGTAAACCTTAGTCCTTCTCCCACACACTCAGCTCGAGAGAGTGAGTGAGCTAAGGCGGATGTTGTTCTTCATGCGGCAAGTATATGTCCAAGAGGAACCCATTTGATTCGGGGTAAGTTGCTCAAGAGAGAATTTACCGCCACTATAGTCTAGCCTAGCACAAATATTCAACGGATTTATTATCAAAAGCATGTACCCAATAGTTTAGTCTATCCTGTATTCCTATCACATCCCAAGAATTCTCTCTCCTTGATTAGTACTCTTTGCGTTTTTATTGTTTTTGCTTACTTGTCACAAAACCCCATTGATAATTAACGCTTGCGTCACCCCTTAGATTTAACATGTTTATATTCGAAAATGGTTTTTCTTTAGCTATGACTAATTAAATCTTAATTGTATTTGTCTATTAATTCTCAAACCCACTCCCTTGGGACTCGACTCCAACCCTTGGTTGAGTTACTTTACTATTGTACGATAGCAGACACTTGCATTTGAAGTTACGTCTTGAATACGCAAAGATCAATTGTAAAGGAAAGTTTTTATTTCTTCTCTATTTTCCTATGTTCTTATGTTCAAGAAATGCTATGAGGCTTGTATTAAACCCCTTCAGGGTCGAGTACGCCGTGTCACATATAGGGGCTAGCCTTGTGTCGTGACAAATATGGTATCAGAGCACAAGATTTTGGAATGGTCTTAGGTTGTCTCAAATCACATCTAGTATAGTCTTGTTCATAATGTGAATCACGCCACATTATGAATAGGAGTCTATTGGGTGTTAAGAAAGTTTCACTTCTTCATTCTTCAAGTCGTGCCATAGAGTTCAAGTCTATAATATCTCTCTCTTGTTCCTTATCTGATGGTCTTTAGTGTGTGACCGCTTGAAAGGAGTATGTTCGAAAGTATGAGGGAGGAAGGTTGGTTGTGATGCCAAATATGGATATGTGACTTGATAGAGTTGAGATGGAAGATTGTGAAGTTGACTTTAGTATGAATGGGTTGCTTTATGGTTATGTGTGATGTTGGTAGAAGGTTATGATGAGTTTTGAGGTATGTTGAAAGAGTTAGTGAAATGAGGTGTTTTAGAAATGCCTAGGTGTTATGATTATGAAGGTATAGTAATGTCTTGCTCCGACCTTAGAATGGAAAGAAGTGAAGTTTGAAAGAGCTAGTATAAGCTTCCTCCCAAGTGGGGGATAATGTGCCTAAATGGTAAGGTATGTGAGTGTCCTTAATGTTCATGAGTTAGGCTTGCTTGATTCTCACCTTATGAGGTGTAGGGAGTTTAGGATTTTAGACCCGGTGTGGTAGACTCATATGAGACCTTGGGTGGTGTTGGTAAGGTTATTTCTGGGGAATGGTTGCTTAATAAGAACATTCCTAGTTTAAAAGCACCGGTATGTTGATGGTTTCTTGTAAGTTGTAGATATCTTGTTTAAGGTTCCTTTGTGGTGTTTATGGTAAGTCGTAGTTGGGTTTACTCCTAAGTGGGGGATGGTATGTTGAGTGGTAAAGTCATTAAGGGTTCCGATATCCTTACCTCTTCTATTATGTTCCTATTCAAGCCTAAAACAAAGAGTTCCTTTTTCGCTTGTTTCATGTTTTTGGATTCATTTGTGACATTGTGTTTCCATGTTTATGCATGTTCTTGATGAATTCTAGTTTGAATGAGAAAATGAGTTTCCATGATTTATTGTTCCTCATGCTAATGTAAATTAACTATGAATTTCTTATATGCTTCATTAGGTTAAATGTTGAACAGGCCTAAATGTGTTTTTATGAAGAAATTGCATAATCTTCTTAATGATATTGTGATGAGCATGATGTGAGATGCAGAAGGCAATGCCTCCAATGCAATGAGAAACGTTAATGTTTTGATGCATAATGAGTTTGTAGAAGTAGTTCCTACTTTGTTGAATTGCATGAAGTTTGTTTGATGTCGAGTTGAGGTTTCCTCCTAGTTTAGTGCATTCTATTTTATGTTGAATGCATGATGGGCTGCTAGTCGTGAGTCGATTTCCCTTAATGTGTTTTAAGTGTCATTAGAGCACAAATGTTTCTAAGTGGGAGATAATGTAATGACCCGTAAATCGAATAAGTGAAACTAGAGCCTAACGTGTGTGTGTTTGAGTTTGGTGTGAGGTTTGAGGGTGTTCTATGTTGTCCCGTGACATGGTTGAGAGATTTAGGGGTTAAACATCAAGGTACGAATCCCCATGGGCTAGCCTAGGGGTCCTTGAGGAGGACCCTTAGCTTAATCCCCAAGACCCCAAGGAAAACCAAGACTGCCGAAAAATGGAGTGGCTTACAGAAGGGGTCCACACCCCGTCGGTCCATCCATGTCTCGTGGATGACCTCCATAGGTCAAGGGGCCCCAAACCAAGCTACAGCCCCAGACCACGGATCAACAACATGGTTCGTCAATGGACTCACGGTTCGTGAGTCTAGGGCATGAGTTGGACCTGCAATCTGTCAAAATTTCAGCCAATCCAAGGGCGGTTTAGTAAATTCTTCCCTTGGCTAGTTTAGTGTGTGGACGGTTATTTTGGGGATATTAACATATTTTAAGAGTATTAAAAGTGTTAAACTCTATTTAACATCTCATTATTTCAAAACCCCAAATTAAAACCTCCTTTCCCTCCAAAAGTCTCTCTCTATAAACCTCCACTGAAGGTGAACACTTAAAACTTCCAAGGTCAAATTCTTCAAGGTTTTTAAAGGATTTTCTTTGGGAATCAATAGCAAGGTATGGTGGTCTTGATCCTTGGCTAATTTTTCATTCAAGGAGCCAAATCCAATGTGATTTCAAAGTATGGAAAATCTAGGGTTTCACTCAATCTCATGGGTTCTTTCACCAAACATTTTCAAATGGTTTCTAATGACAAATTATGATTGAATTGGTGTTTAATTAATGATTTATGATGGAAATACTCTATGAACCAATGATTTCTCTAAATCCTAAATTTTGCCTTATGAAGTGGATTTGTTAATAATGAATGAATGTTTGTGGATTATGCCTAGATTGATTTAGATTGGTTAATTGTATCATTATACATGCCTTAATTGTGTAAATTGTTGGTGTGTTGGTGACTTTTGATCATGGCCTTGAAAGGGTAATTTATGGACCTAATTACATGTTGAAGTAGAATTGTGCTAGGGATGTTCATCAACTTGAAAGGTGGAGGTGTTTACTTACTATGCATAATGTGAAGGATATGCATGTGATTTCAATGATAGAACGATGATCTTGTATAGAATGTAAATGAGTTGTGATTGAAAGCATATTCTCAATTAACACTCATGAATGTTGATGATGGAATGTGAAGGGTTCTATAATGTAATGTTGAATATCTTGAATTGGTAGGCTCAAACATTCTTTTCTTGTAATGATGAATGTGATCATGAATGAAGTATCTTGAATGGGTAGACTTAGGCATCCTTTTCTTGAATAATGAATGTATCTTGACTTAATGTCTTAATGATCATGAATCGGTAGGCCTAATATTAGTAGTCCTTCCATAAATGACTAATGAATGTGTTGATGACTTAGAATTGGTAGACCTAAGGTTGGTAGCCTTTTCATGAATGAATGAATGAATGTCTTGAGTTGGTAGACCTAATATTGGCAGCCTTCTATAAATGACTAATGAGGTATTTTAGACGATGTCTTAAACCGGTAGACCTAATGGTGGTGGCCTCCTTTTTGTGGAAGATGATGAACCTTGAAACGGTAGACCTAATGGTGATGGCCCTTTCTAGGAAGATCAATCAGATATCCTTAATATACCTTGAATCGGTATACCTAATAGCGGTGACCTTTCATGAGTATGTGTTTTGGGTTGGTAGGCCTAATGTTGGTGGCCCTCTGAAGTACAATGTTATAATGTGATTTAAATACACTATGGGAATGTAGGCTAAGCACTGAGTGAATATGGTAAGACGGAAAGTCTTCCAACGTTACGCTAGGGTTCCAATGAGCATCTTCCTATCCCATAACTATGTGCCCGCATAGGATATTAGCCAGTGGATTCAATTCAATCCAAGATAATATTGCTGGTCTTCCTTAGGCAAGGAGACCACCTCTTTTCGGTGTGGGGACAAGACACCGAATTCCATATCTAGCTTGCATGGTCTATGTTAGTTAAACGCTTATTCCCATAATGTGAGATGTGCATTATGGTTTCTTGAGAAGTTCTATGAAGTGTGGGTGTTTGTATGGGATGCCATCCATGCATTGCACGAGTAGGCTTTGAAAGGATCATAGTGAGTTCTCTAAGCCTTAATGACTATTGTTTGAATGTCCTCCTAGGAAGAAGTTAATGAGAATGTTGATCTAATGTCTAATGAATGAAATTCCTCTAAATGGAGTTAATGAAGAATGCTGACCCTTATATGCTTTAATGTAATGATGCATGCTATACTTGCATTGTATTATGAGTTACTTCCATGTCATGACTTCTTGTATATAAATGTGCCTTGCTTATGGTGACTTCAATTGAGTACTTAGTGTGAGTAGTAGTATGGGATGCTACTTGCACATTGCACAAGTATGACTTAAAGTCGTCTTAGATGTTGGTCTTAATGTGATGATGTGACTTATATAATGTTTATTTTTCTTACATGCTATATTGTGTAAAGGTGGAAAGGATGAATGGTAAGTTCACTTTTGGTAACCTTAAGATAGTACCTTGGTGTGGGTGGTGGTATGGGACGCTATCCATACATTGCACAAGGTATAGCTTTAAGGTTAGTTGAGGTGAAGGCGTAAGGTGATTGTAAAGGTTTATATGTTGATTGTGTTCAAATGTGAAAATATGACTTGAAGGTTGGTAGTGACTTATATTATGCCTCTTTTATCAATGTACATGAAGTTTTACCAAAATGGCATAAAAGAATTACTTCCAAATAAATGTCTATTTTAAGCATGTTTTTGCATGGCTTCCATACTTAGTACATCTAATGTGCTAACCCCATTCTTCTCCCTTTTTACCAAAGTGTAGGGTTTGGATATATTGGTTTTCTACTCTTGAAGGATAGGTTTCTAAGGTGCTTGAAGATGAAGACTTGGTGAGTCCTCATAGTTTCGAGGACAAAACCCATTATGTTCCCTTTATGTCTTTTAGTTTATGTTAAGCTTTTGTATGGGCTAAGTCCTAATGTTGTATCTTCAAAGCATTATATGGGTTGAGACATAGTGTACAAAGTCTAGAAAGTCTTCCGCTTGCCTTTTAATGAAAAATGTCTTCGATTGTAAAGGAAAGTTTTTAATTCTTCTTTATTTTCCTATGTTCTTATGTTCAGAAAATGCTATGAGGCTTGTATTAGACCTCTTCGGGGTAGAGTATGCCGTGTCGCATCTAGGGGATAGCCTTGGATTTGTGACATGTAATTGTGCTTTTATCAGTCTTCTCACCTCAAATTAACCAATAAGTAAGGATCTATTCTAATGTTGAGGCATGAGGCAATTACCCATGATCTCTATTGTGAGACAGGAGGGGATTACCCATGTCAACCAATGTAAGGACAAGAAGTGATTACCCATGTTCCTTTAGGAGCTAAGACTAATAGGATTAATAATTATTCTGTGGAAGTTAAGCTTCGTACCGAGTGGACAAGTAGCGATAACTTGTGTGTCGACTTAGGGGTACACCCTAAAAGTAACACGATGTACTTGACCCTAAAGGGGTCTCATACAATTCCTTTAGTATATAATAAAATAAGATAACAGATAAGTATGGAAATTTTTAAAAATTTATCCATACAATCGAAGTCTTCTATAAAAGCAATCGCTAGTTTTTAATATTTTCTTAAACCATCTAATACATTTTTTGAATAAACTCTTGGGATATAGCCCATACAATAGTCTCAAAACATGAAAATAAAAGACATAAAGGAAATAGTGATTTGTCCTCGAAGCTATGAGGACTCACCAAATCTTCAACTCATTTGCTCCTTAGAAACCTATCCTCAAGAATGGAACTCAAATCTACAAACCGTTCATTTGATTAGAATGTAGGCAAAGTATGCGTTAGTACAAAATGTACTAAATATGTTAGCTAGCATAACATAATAAGAGCATAGTATAAGGTTAGTCAATATAAGACATAATCTATAATCATCTGAAATACTTCATGCAACATAAACTATAATGATAAGAGACAATATCATAATCATAAGCAAAATGTCTGACATAAGCATCATATAAGCATTATTCAACTCCTACTCATACATATCATAATAAGACCACTCTTAAGTAACTTCAAAGCATACTTGTGCAATGCATGAATAAGACCCCATAATATCATCCAAGCCAAGTATCCCTTTCTGGCTATCTTAATCATAGTCTATATGCATAGTCAAGACCTAGGTTTTCATATTATAAGAGAACTATACTCCTAAGTAACATCAAAGCATACTTGTGCAATGCATGAATGACATCCCATAATACCATTCACACTAAGCATAACCTTGAAGTCACCATATTCATACTTACCATTCATTTGGTCTCATTCTTAGCTTATTCTCATACACAAGGGAATATCTAACCTTTAGTCAATCATGACATAACAAGGAAGGCAACTATAACACAATCCTATCTAAGAATACATCACATAAGAGGAACACTTAATGAGTCATCTTAAGGAAAGCTTGTGCCATGCATGAACAAGACCCCATAATCATACCCATGCTAAGCTAGACATTTTAAGTTCATCATTAACGTTTATCATCTCTTAAAATCATAAAGACAAGAGGAATCACCTCTAGTCATGCATGTGTTGGAGGGGCCTACTAAGCTACAATCCAAACAAGTCATGCTCATGTTCATAAAAGCTAGGGGAATCACCTCAAGGAATACATGTTTAGTTCATCATGAAGGACAAGGGTACTCACCTCAAGCCATACATATCATGGAATCATAAAGACAAGGGTAATCACCTCTAGTCATACATATTAATGAATCATAGGTATTCGCCTCCACGTTCATTTTAATGTGATATAGGTATTCGCGTCCATATCTATTTTATTGTCTAATGTAGGCATTCACCTCCACATTATCACATAAGGATCATAGGTAATCGCCTCCATGATCAACATAAAGGCTAATGGGTAATAACCGCTTGCCTTGGGAGTCATACTTACATTGTCTTTGATCAAAGAGGGGCAAGCTGTGGACACCCAATTTTGACGCTTTTTTCTTCAAATTCATTTTTTTCAAGCTTTTAATTTAGTAATCTATCAAATTATATTTTTGTCACAACTATTTTTGCTATATCTACTAAAATTAGATGTTTTATTATCAAAATTACTATTATCACCTTTTATACTTCTTTTCCTTAAATAATTGATTGTCTTCATCTTATTCCAAGTTTCGTAGATATTAAATTAATTGTAAATGGATATTTTGTAACTATATTTTACATTAACATAAATTTGTAATATTAATATTTTTAATGTTAATGATTAGTTATCATCTTATAACATATTTTGTATTACTTATTAAGTTAGAAGTTCAAAATAATTTCAGGGAAGAAAGGAAAAAATCAAAGAAATTATGACCAATGACTTATAATCAGCCCAATTCATTTAATATTCACTTCAAACCTACAATTAATCCTAACAAAACAAGGTGATGAGTCCGACATTTCAACTCACTTAGGGCTTTGTTTTGAATAAGTGTCCTCAAATGCCTAATTTATGCTCTAAATTGATGTTAAAGTGTTGATTTGTAGTATTAAAAGCTAAGGAGCAAGGAAAGGACACTAGGTAACAAAAAGCAACTAACAAGCCTAAGAAGTGAAGAAAAGCGATCCTGGTGATTGCCAAGACCACTCGGCGAACCGCCGAGCGGCTCTTTAGGTCGCCTAAGTCCCAGCGTGCAAGCCCTAGGGAAGAACCAATTTGGCGAAAGGAATGGGAAGTCGGTGAATCGCTGAACAACTCCGCGATGGCAACCTTAATAACCCAAAGTTACAGGAATTAGAGGATTGATGGCCAAGGAAAAATGACTATTGAATGGAGAGAAAGGAGAATCGCTGACCTGGTTGGTGAGGCGCGGCTTACTTCCCCCAATGACATTTCAGGCCAAAAATTGAACAACTATAAATTGAAAATTTTAATGTAGAGTGGAGAGCTCTGATCCTGAAGTTTGAGAGTTAGAGTTTTCTTTGAGTTTGTCACGACGCAGGGGTACACCCTAGATGTAACATGGCGAACTAGACCCCGAATGGCCTAGCACAAGCCACTTAGCATATCATAACATAAGTAAAGAACATTAAAGAGTAAAACACATTTCAAGTCCAAAATCTTTATAGAGAAAAGCGAAAGTCTAGACCTGTCTCAATTAGCCATCTATTACAATACTTGAGTCAAAATAGGGTCACTGCCCCAACACAACATCATCCGAAAGTGAAATTACAAGAATGAAACTACAATGGTCAAATTCCTCCTCAAATCATGAGGACTCACAAAACAAGAAAGTACAATGATCAATTCCAAGCTCTAGCCACAATGGGGACAACCTTGAGAACCGGACCCTACACCTGGGGAAAATGTAGGAAAATATGGGTTAGTGCAAAATGCACTAATTATGATAGCAATGCATAAAATCGTGAAGACATGCTAAAAAGGAAATCTTAGTTGAATGCATGCAATTTTACTAAGTTAAAACATCATGTTGAAGATAGTGGAAAAAGCATAAGTCATAAGTGTGTTCATTACATAAATCATCATATCATAGGAGAAGCATACCATAAATACTCTTTGAAGTTTACTTGGCAATGCATGAATAAGACAACATAATCCCACCCATGCTATGTAAAGCTTCTTGAGTAACCATAGTTCATAATTTATACTCTTGTCCATATTCCTGTCATAGTGGGAATAAGCCTTAACAAACACAGACCATGTGAGCTAAATATGGCATCCGGTGTTATATACACCGAAAAGGGTTTTCATACTTGCCTAAGGTAAGACTATCACATATTAGCTTTAAGGTGGATCCACTAGCTAAAGACCTATGGGGGCACATAGTTTATGGGATAAGGGAGATTGTTACAGGAAACCCACCCTTTCTAACGGGGGAGCTTCCATCTCAAGAGATACTTTCTAGAAACCTGCCCTTTCTAGCAGGGAGCTTCGACCAAATATTAATTATCTACTCGGTGCTAAGCATAATTATTACAGTGTACACATTAAGCTTTTGACTTAAGTTCATATGCATGAAAGAATGCCTTGACACTCAATTCAACATAATTCATACTATAACTCATAGATTCAGCATGTGAGAATAGATTTTCAACCTTAGGATCATCATATTGTGAGAAAACCTTTCACATCATGTTCATTATGTTGTCATGAGAATAGCCTTTCAATCAACACAATAACATTATCATAGTCATGGACACTTCACTCTCAAAGTGTTCTTAACACATGTACATAAATCTCATAAGCATGCATAATTCTCGTACTTTGCCCCTTCAAGGACCATAGGTCATATTCAATCAACCCATCTATAATTACTACATTAGACATGGATATAATCATAATTTCAACTAATCCAATCACTACTTTCATAAATTCATAACATTCTTCTATAATCAACAAACCCACATCACAAGTTCACAATTGAAGAATATGGGGGTTTCATGGGTTCTTGGGGGATTTCATAATAAATCAACAATAAATCATCAATTCAAATATAATCCATCATAAATCAATCATTAGAAACATTTTTGAAAAGAACCCATGAGATTGAAGTCAAACCCTAACTTTTGGGGAAATCACTATTTTTTAAATTTAGTTTGGAGGGACTCCATGGATGAATTCTATCCATGGATGAAGAGCTACCATACCTTATTGATGAATTCCAAGGAATTTGAGTAGAAACCCTAAATTCTTGAACCCTAATTCAACTTATATCTTCTGCTTCTTCTTCTTCTTTGAGTTTCTAAAGAGAAATAATTTGGGGAAGATGAACTTTGGGGTTTTCTTTTTTATTCTAGGGAGAATCACTTAGTTTGGGAAATTCTGAGTCTAAAAAGTGTATATTCTTTACTAGGGAAAGAGTAAAACAATGTAGTATCAATTTAGGGAAAATAACAAAAGACCCCTAAGACTCCCTCTTGAAAATTGCATATCTACACATTTTAGCTCACCAAGTGGTCCCTTGGCTCGCTGAAATTTCCACTGGGCCACACTATGGAGGAAAACCACTAGCTGATGAGGGGGAACCTTTGGGCAATTCCCCAACCTAGTTGGCGATCCTCGACCTAGCTCGCCCAATTTTCCAGAACCTTTTCCCCCCTAGGCAGTCCAATGGGCAACTAGCTCCACTTGGCTAACCGCCAAGGCACTTTGGCGATGGTACTGCCCATCGCCAAGTGCGTCAAGGCAACCTCAATGTTTTCCTTCGACTAGTTCCAACGTATGATAGGCCCTTGCCCATTTTCCTTGGCGTTAACCCCTACGTTCAGCTCTAGTTTATTCTACTAGAGTCCGGGGTGTTACAATATCTCCCCCTTGGGGACATTCGTCCTATAATAACAACCTAGACACCTTACAGATGTAAAGTCTCAAGACTAGCAGCCTATCATGAATGCAACATAAAGAAAATGCACAATTTATAGGAGGAAACTTCAACTCCGTCTTAAACATAATCAACGCAACGTGAGGAAGTAGGAACTACGTCTACCAACCCATTATGCATGAATACTCAATATTTCTCATATTCATAGGAGTAGCTACCTTCTCCCTCTAAAACAAGCTCAACATGATATCGTGGAGCCAATCTTCAATATCTCTTCAAAAGCATACTAAAGCATGTTCATCAACTCATCTCATGAAGTCAAATATGCAACTCATACTAAATGCACAAAAATATGAGGAATACATAAATCATGAAAACTCATTTTCTTACTAAACATGAATTCCATCAAGAACATACATAACATAAGGAAATCATGGGAAAAACCCATATAACACACATTACTAACAAAACACTAAAACTCAAGAAGAATTACCTACCTTAATCTTGAATAGGTTTAGAAGGAAAGATATGAGGGTATCGGGACTTCATATCGGCCTCAGGCTCCCAAGTAGAACCCTCAACTAGGTGATTTCTTCATAAAACCTTCACGGAAGCCATTTCCTTATTTATCAACCTCTTGACTTGCCAGTCTTGGATTTCTACGAGAACTTCTTCATATGAGAGACTTTCATCAACTCCTAATCCTTATAAGGGAATAATGGATGCCGGGTCTACAATACACTTCTTAAGCATGGAGACATGAAACACCGGATAAACCGGACCCAACTCATTTGGCAAATCTAACTCATAGGCAACTTTCCCAATACGCTTCAAAAATTTGATATGGGCCCACATACCGGGGACTAAGCTTACCTTTCTTTCCAAATCTCATCACACCCTTTATGGGTGAGATTTTCAAATATCCCCAATCATTAGCTCCAAATTCTAAGTCCCTTCTTCTCACATCAGCATAAGATTTTGTCTACTTTGAGCCGTTCTCAACCTCTCTCTAATGAGCCGAACCTTCTCAATAGTTTCATAAATCGATTTGGGAGTAGTAAGAGAAATTTCAACTACCTTAAACAAACCAATCGTAGACCTACATCTCCTACCATACAAGGCTTCAAAAGGAGTCGTACCGATGCTTGAGTGATAACTATTATTGTAGGCAAACTCTACTAATGGCAAGTGATCATCACAATTACCCTTGAAATCTATAACACATTCCCTCAACATCTCTTCTAATGTTTGAATGGTACGTTGCGCTTGCCCATCGGTTTGGGAATGAAAAGTCATGCTAAGCTTAACCTTAGTTCCAAGCCCTTTTGGAATGTCTTCCAAAAGTTTTTGAGTACCCCTATACGAAATAATAGATAAAGTAACCCCATCCAACTTCACTATCTAATTTATATACACCTTGGCATAGTCTTCCACCGAATGAGAAACCTTGAAGGGAATAAAGTGGGCAAATTTTGTCATCCGATCTATAATGACCCAAATAGAATCATGTTTCCTTCGGGTACGAGGCAAACCCACAATAAAATCCCTATTCACTTATTCCCACTTCCAAGGGTTAATTGGTATTCTTGTAATGAGCCTCCCGGCCTTTGATGCTCAACCATAACTTGTTTACAATTCAGACATTTGGCCACAAATCCCGCAATATCTTTCTTCATTTCGTTCCACTAATAGACTTCTCGTAGGTCACGATACATCTTAGTGGCTCCCGGATGAATAGAATATCGAGAACTATTAGCTTCTTCTAAAATTTGTTCCCTTAAACCATGAACATTCGGAACACATAACCGACCTTGGTACCTAAGCACCCCATCATTCCCTTGGGATAAAGCCTCAACTGACTTTTTGAGTACCCACTCTTTCAACTCAACTAGTATAGGATCACGGTCTTGATTAGACTCACATCCATCACAAAGGACGATACAGACCCATTATGGACGAAGACACCACCCTTAGTAGAATCCACGAGTTTAACACCTAGTCGAGCTAACCTATGCACATCACGAACCAATTCATTCTTTTTATCCTCTACATGATCCTCACTACCCATAGACATTCTACTAAGTGCTTCCGCTACCACATTAGCTTTGCCGGGAAGATAAAGGACACTCAAGTAATAGTCCTTCAGTAATTCTAGCCACCTTCACTGATGAAGATTGAAGTCTTTTTGACTAAACACATATTGAAGACTCTTGTGATCAGTAAACATATCCACATGGACCCCATATAAATAATGCCTCAATATTATTAAGGCAAACACAACCGCCGCTAATTCAAGATCATGGGTCGGATAATTCTTCTCATGGACCTTAAGTGGCCTTGAAGCCTATGCGATCACCTTAATATTTTACATAAGCACACATCCCAACCAAACTCTAGAGGCATCAAAATACACCACATAACCATCCGTACCTTCGGGTAAGGTCAACTCCAGAGCGGAACTAAGTCTATCTTTTAACTCTTGGAAACTTTTCTCACAAGCTTCCGACCATACAAACTTAGCCTTCTTTTGAGTCAAGGTCGTTAACGGAGAGTCAATGGAAGAAAAACCCTCAAAATATCTCCTACAATAACCGGCCAAACCCAAGAAGCTTCTAATGGTGATAGAGGTCTAGGCCAACTCTTGACCGCTTCCATCTTCTTAGGATCTACCTCAATCCCCTAACTTGACACAATATGACCACGGAATTCTATGGACCTTAACAAAAAGTTGCACTTGCTAAACTTTGCGAAAAGTTGATGGTCCTTAAGAACTTGCAATACAGCCCTCAAATGGTGAACATGCTCATTCTCACTCCTTAAATATATCAAAATATCATCTATAAACACTAACACGAACATGTCAAGATATTATCGGAGCACTCTATTCATTAAGTCCATGAACGCCACATAAGCATTAGTCAAACCAAAGGAAATTAATAGAAACTCATAGTGACCATATCTCGTTCGGAAAGCCATCTTGGGAATATTAACCCCTCTCACCCTCAATTGGTGATAACCCAAACAAAGATCAATCTTGGAGAAATAACTAACCCCTTGAAGTTGGTCAAACAAGTTATCAATTCTCGAAAGAGGATATTTATTCTTGGTGGTCACTTTGTTCAATTGACGATAATAAATGCACATTCTAAGAGACCCATCTTTCTTTAAAACAAATAACATCGGAGCACCCCATGAAGAGATACTCGGTTGAATAAAACCCTTGTCTAGCAAATCCTTTAGTTGCTTTTTCAACTCCTTTAACTCCGCCAGAGCCATTCTATAAGGAGGAATAGTGATAGGTTGGGTATTCGGAAGGAGGTCATTACCGAAATTTGTTTTTCGCTCGGGACGAATACTAGGCAAATCATTGGGAAAAACATCCGAGAACTCATTAACTACCGAAACTGATTCTAGAGAAGGGGTTTCGGAACCCACATCCTTCACCCTAACAAGATGGTAAATACAAACTTTGGAGATCATCTTCCTAGCTTTATGACAAGGGACAAATTGACCTCTAGGCATACATCCCCCCCCCCTTCCATTCTAAGATAGGTTCATTTGGAAATTGGAACCTAACAGAGGCATAACATGCATGCAACCAATCCTTAACAAGAATAACATCAAAGTATAACATGTGAAGTTCTACAAAGTCAACAAGAGTAACTCTGTGGGACAAGGAAATAAGACATCTTCTATAAACTTTCTTAGCCACAACGGAATCACCAATCGTGATAGAAACTGAAAAAGGTTCTAATAACACTTCGGGGAGTATATCAAACTTCATGGCCACATAAGGTGTCACAAAGGACAAATTAGCACAAGGATCTAACAAGACATATACATCAATAGAAAATACTTTAAACATACCGATCACCACATCCAGGGAGCTTTCTTCATCATCTCGGGACTGAAAAGTATAAAAGTTGTTTTGCTTTTTAGCATTGGAGTTTGAACCTCTTGGAGGAGCTTTCTTGCCTTCTTTCCCCTTGGCCGAAAGTGTTGGGAAATTCCTCAATTGATGACCATTCTTACCTCATCCGAAAAAAACTCTCGTGCCGGCTAGGCATTTCTCCTCATGTTTTTTCCTACATTTTGCACAATCAGGCCTATTCACATAAGAGTCACCACCACTACCCCTTTGAGGTTTAGGGTCCTATCCTTATTAACCCTTGGGGTAGTATTAGTGGAACCTTGGTTGGAGAATCTTTGTTTGAACTTTTGTCGACCTTGTCCTTTGGGTTTATCATTGAAGAAATTCCTTTCACCGGTTCTAGCTCTTTTCACCTCCCTATTCTTTTCTTGGAGTTTCTCATCATTCATTTGTTGAGAATACACCATAAGGTGTGAGATATCCATATTATCATGGAGCATTGCTGAACGACATTCTTTTCTTACCATTCAGGACACACACGCCAAATACCTACTCATCATGTCTCTAGAATCTGCCACTAAGGTCGGAGCATACTTCGACAATTAAGTAAACTTTAATGAATAATCTTGGACAGTCATACCTCCTTAATGAAGGTTAATGAACTCTTCCACCTTAGCTTCCCTCATGTCTTAGGGAAAGAACCTATTAAGAAATGCCAATTTAAATGTTTCCCACTCTATGGGACCCGATCCTATCGGCCTACCGTTCTTCGATTGAGTCTACCATATCTGAGCAACACACTTCAATTCGTAAGCGGCTAATTCCTCTTTCTCTACCAAAGTCACCCCCGTGATATCAAGTATGTTATAAATCACTTCCATAAATTCTTGAGGATCCTCTCCCACTTTGGAGCCATGAAACTCGATAGGGTTCATCTAGAAAAATATGTTACTCTAGAAGCCACATAATACATATTAGGGTTTATCGGAGCTACAACCTCTCTGTTAGCTTGGGCCATCATGGCTTGGGCTTGAGATTAAATCGTCATGGCTTGAGCCAATATTTGGAGAGCCGACCTAACTTCCACATTTGACATAGCCGAAGGATCGATACGAGCTTGAGGATCTTGAGGCAAAGCTCATTCATTCACATTCTGCTCTTCCACCCTTCTAGCATTAGCCCTTCGTGTATTCATATCCTGAAGACACAAGAGAAGGATTAGGAGAGGGACTTCAGAGTAATGAAAAAAGTGAATAAGACTCTACTAGAAGTGTCTTATGAGACATCATCCTAGAATCATTCTAAACCTTGTGCTCTGATACCATTTTTTTCACGACCCAGGGCTACACCCTAGATGTAACATGGCGTACTAGACCCCGAAAGTCCTAGTACAAGCCACTTAGCATATCATAATATAAGTAAGGAACAATAAAGAGTAAAACACATTTCAAGTAAAAAAATCTTTATAGAGGAAAGAGGAAGTTTAGACTTGTCTCAATTACCCATCTATTACAATACTTGAATCAAAATAGGATCATAGACCCAACACAACATAATTTGAAAGTAAAAACACAAGAATGAAACTACAATGGTATTATACATCCTCGAATCATGAGACCTAACCAAAGGAGAATGATCAATTCCAAGCTCTAGCCACAATGGGGACCACCTTGAGAATTGGACCCTACACTTGGGGAAAATGTAGGAAAATATGGTTTAGTACAAAAATGCACTAAGTATGGTAGCCATGCATAAAATCATGGAGACATGCTAAAAAGGACATTTTAGTTTAATGCATTCAATTTTGCAAAGTTAAAACATCCTATTGTAGATAGTGGATAAAGCATAAGTCATAAGTGCGTTCAATACATAAATCATCATATCATAGGATAAGCATACCATAAATACTCTCAAAGTCTACTTGTGCAATACATGAATAAGATCCCATAATCCTACCCATTCTAAGTAAACCTTCTTGGGTAAGCATAGTTCATAATTCATACTCTTGTCGATATTCTTGTCATAGTGGGAATAAGACTTAACCAACATATACCATGTGAGCTAAATATGGAATCTGGTGTTACCCACAACGAAAAGGGTTGTCCTACTTGCCTAAGGTAAGACTATCACATATTAGATTTTAAGTGGATCCACTAGCTAAAGACAAAAGTTGTACATAGTTAATGTGAAAAGGAAGATTGTTACTAGGAATCCACCCCTTTCTAGTGGGGGAGCTTTCATCTCAATAGATACTTTCTAGAAACCCGCTCTTTCTAGGGAGGAGCTTCGACCTCATAGTCAGTA
Organism: Solanum okadae; assembly: GCA_036553675.1. NCBI lineage: Eukaryota > Viridiplantae > Streptophyta > Magnoliopsida > Solanales > Solanaceae > Solanum > Solanum okadae. Next base: position 14,925,527 of record CM071687.1, on the reverse strand, counting down.
TCCACTCGTTGCTAAGCATAATTCCCACGGTGTACATATTAAGCTTTTTACTTAAGTTCATATGCGTGAAAGAATGCCTTGACACTCAATTCAACATAATTCATACGATATCTCATAGATTCAAAAGGAGAGAATAGCCTGATGTGTCCGTGATTTATACACATTTAGGGCTTTGTTTTGATAGATTTAGTGTCCTCAAATGCCTAATTTATGCTATAAACTGATGTTAATGCCTTGATTTTCAGGTATATGGAGTGAGGAGCAAAGCAAGGACACTAACATGCAAAAAGGAACAAAACAAGATGAAGAAATGAAGAAGGGTAAGCCTGAAGATTGCCAAGAGCACTCGGCGTGTCGTCGAGTGGCTAATCTCACCGCTTAAAGTTCAAGTGTGCCAAGCCCTGAAGGTAGAAACCAAGTCGGCGAAGAAAAAGAGCACTTGGCGAATCACCGAGTTATTCTGCGAAGCAAAGATAGATTTCCCAAACTAACAAACCTCGAGGATGCTGAATGCTAAGGCGATGGAAGAGGTCAAAGGGTTGCTCGCCGAGTAGTTCGGCGAGCCCGACTTACTTAGCCGAGTGGCCCTTCGTGGCTTATTTTTGGCGACTATAAATTATATTTCGAACATTAATTTAGTACCAATTTTTAATCGAATTATCAATTCTTTTTAGTCTAGAAAAGTTTTCTCTGATGTTTCTAAACTTGAAGGTTTTGAGACTCAACTTGGAGATTTTGTATGTGGGTTTCTAATTTTATTCAAATTGGAGCATTGTAAAGCTTGAATTTCCCTTACCCAATTAATGGCTAATCGATTCGGTAATGGTTTTTATCTTTTTATGATGTTCGGCAAAAACCCCAATTATTGGGGTGTGATCATGTTATTATGGGTTGAATAAGTGTGTGGGTATTGTTAATTACTAGTTTAAATGCTATTTTGAAGTGAGTTTAATAATTAATTGTGGTTTAATTTATGAATCATAGTTGCAAATGCAGTTAAATTTTAGTTTTCTTGGTTTTCTCGAGAGGGAGGTTTTAGAACGAAAATTATTGATTAATGATTTGTATGTATTGGGTTGATTTGGGTTCAGCTTGAGAGAGTGAATCCTAAACCTAGTCCTACCCTTCTCTTTCTCGAGAGAAGATGCATTAAGGTTTTGGGTTGTTCTTAACTACTATGATTGTTGATGTTTGAGAGAAATCACTTGAAGTAGAATAGTTGTTCGAGAGAAAGCTATTTCAATTATAGTTTAGCCTACCCATTGATATTTAGTTGTTTACTTGTAGTTTCAATTACCCATATATCGAAATTCACCTATAATTGATCACATCCCGAGAATTTCTCTCCTTATTGTTATCTCATTGTTATTTGACTGATTGTAGTTGATAATTGCATAACAAAAACCCCCATTTGACATTCGTGTCACCCTTTTATTTGATATGTATTTTTCTGATAATATCTATTCATATAGCTAAGTAAATCACATTTGTACTTCTTAATTAAATTTGAACACGCACCACTCCCTGTGGGATTCGACCCCAACTCAATTGTTGGGTTTTATACTGCTTAATAATCGTTTGCACTTAGAATTGGATGAGGTGTGCTTGAAACGTTAATCAAAATGGTGCCGCTGCCGGGGAGTGGTGTTGTTTAAAATTCTTTTATTGAAGTTGAATTTTGATCTTTGTAGTTATAGTTGAATCTACTAATTTTTGTTTTTGGTTTTGTGTTACTTGTTAAAACAGAGGAGGAAATGAGCGTCAATGGAAGTAATGGTAGCCAAGTTGGCCACCAAGATGATGTCGGCAACCTCAACGATGTCAATGACCCAACCCAAATGGGTTATGTTGGGGCCATTCGTTTGCCTCAAGCTGAAGGGAGTGTTGTGTTTCACATCACAAGCTCTATGTTTTAGCTCCTTCAACTGAAGGATTTGTTTGGAGGGCTAGCTAATGAGGATCCCCATGAGCATATCAGAAATTTTGTTGCATGTTGATCATTCTCATTTAAGAACATATCTCAAGAATCGGTCCGGTTGAGGTTGTTCCCATTTTCTCTGATGGGCGAGGCATACAAGTGGTTGGCTGAGTTGCCAAGAGATTCTTTCATTTTGTGGGACAAGCTTATTACCGCATTGCCAGTGCGATTATTTCCCCCTTCAAAGATGTTGACTCTTGGGGACAACATCGAAGGATTCAAACGATTGGAAGGAGATCTCATACATGAAATGTTGCTGAGGTTTAAGAAGATGCTGCTACAATGTCCAACTCATGGACTTCCCGATAATGTGCTGCTGAAATATTTCTATAGAAGCCTTGATTCGATAAACAAAGGAGTGGCTGATCAACTTTCTCCTGGTGGTTTAATGCAACAGCCCTATGTGGTAGCATCCTAAATCCTCGATTGCATGACCAAAATTAACAGGGCATGGTACACTCACAAAGACCAAGTCTCTCCTCTTACCTATAAAATGACAATGGAATAGATCAAAAAAGATCAAGAGAGAGACCAGAACATGGCAAAGATGATGACCCAACTAGACATCTTGGCCAAAAATGCCATGGGTGAGCATACAAGAAGTGTTAATGTTGTGGGTGTTGGTGCTGTATACCTTGAGGAAGCTAAATGTGTAGCACTGTACAATGAACAAGTGAACTTCCTATCCTATCAAAGAGGAAGTTATCGTACAAACTTTCTAAGGCCGGGTGGTAATAAAGTTTGGAATAGAGATGAGGGCTGTAGAGACCGTGACAGAGAGTGGCGTGATCTTAATGCCTCTTGGAAGGAAATAGAAGGGGAGAAGGATATGTATGTGGCTCCCTATGAGTGTCAAAAGCCTAAATATTTTAAGGGTGGCCGTATGGAAGACATGCTCTCACGTATTCTCAACAAGGTTGAAGGGTCCGATAAAGTGTTGAAGGAACTGAAGGATGATGTATCGACTCTCAACAAGACAGTGATTTCTCACACAGTCTCAATTAAGCAGTTGGAGACCCAAATGTCACGACCCAGGGGTATACCCTCGAAGTAACACGGCATACTTGACCCCGAAGGGGGTCTCATAAAAGCCCTTAGCATATCATGAACATAAGAAAATAGAAAAATTCAGAAAATTTAAAACTTTTTACAATCGAAGTCATTTTCATAAAACCAAGCGGAAGTCTCACTATACTTTGTCTCAAACCATCTAATACTACTTTAGAATAAAACTATTTGGACACAACCCATACAATAGTCTCAAAACATGAAATAAAGACATAAAGGAGATGGTGGGTGTTGTCCTCGAAGCTATGAGGACTCATCAAGATCTTCAACTCCTTAGCTCATAAGAAACCTAGATTCCAGGTAGCACTCAAGTTTCCAAACCCTACATTTGATTAGAATGTAGGCAAAGTATGCGTTAGTACAAAATGTATTAAATATGTTAACTAGCATAATTATAAGAGCATAAGACAAGGGTTAGTCAATATAAGACATAATCCAAAATCGTAAGAAATACTTCATGAAACATGAATCATAAGCATAAGAGACAATATCATAATCACAATAAGCAAAATCTCCAACATAAACATCATATAAGCATAACTTGACTCTTAGTCATCTACACCATAATAAAACCATTCTCAAGTAACCCCAAAAGCATACATGTGCAATGCATGAATAGCATCCCATAATACCACCCAAGCCAAGTATCCATTTTTTATCATCTTAATTATAGTCTATATACATGGTCAAGTTTTTATGCTTTTCTTACGGTACCATACTCCTAAGTGACCTCAAAGCACACTTGTGCAATGCATGAAAGGCATCCCATACTACCCTTCACACTAAGCATGACCTTGAAGTCATTCTAGTCATATTCACCCTCCTTTGGTCTCACTATTGGCTTACTTCATGTAGACAAGGGAACACTATCATAATTAGTCAATCTCATCTTGGAAGGCATCTATAGCAACAATCCATCAAGCATAACTCATGTAAGACAACACTCATTAGGTAACCTTTAGTCATGCTTTTGCAATGCATGAATGGTATGCCATACTACCACTCATTCTAAGTACTTCTTTAGGTCATCATACTCATGTTCCTTAATTTGAGATTAGCCCCTTTTAAAAGCATAGGAACACTAGGATACATTTTACTATGTCTATCTTAGTTCCTCATTGTTTTGAACTCTAGGATATACTATACGAGGTACATCTTAGTTCATCAAGTTGGAACTCTACGAAATGCTACATTAAGCATAATCTTAGTTCAATTTTAGGTCCTCTTCTAATGTTTCTTGGGTTTGAACCTAGTTCGTCTCTTTAGACCTTAGAACACTATGAGATACTACCATAAGTACATGTAAGTTCTTTATTGACTTGGATCGTATGACATAAGCATGTCGAAATCCATTTATACCTTGAATACTATGTGATACTCCTTTAAGCACATCTTAGTTAATTATTAGGTTGAACCCTATGATATATTTCTTTAGCATGTCTAGGTTCATTATTAACATGGACCCTATGAGATACTACCTTAAGTATGTCTAAGTCCATGTATACTCTTTAATATTAGGAGGTACTTCACTAAGCCTATCTTAGTTCCTTATTACTTCTCCCTAGGATATAGTACATTAAGTACATCTTATTTCATCAAGCTTGAACTCTTAGGGATGCTACTTAAAGCATAATCTTAGTTCACTAAGGTTGATCTCTAGGAGATGCTCCTTCAAGCACAATCCTAGACCATTACTTCTATTGGACTGTAGGATATGCTACTTTATGCATAATCATAGCCCATGAGGTTTGAACTCTAGGAGATGCTCCATTGAGCATAATCTTAGTTCATTACTAATGTTGTTTGCATTGGGATATACCATTCACCGACATGAGAACCTATTAGCTATCACATGATCTCTTCAAGGCGTTAGCCATACCATCCAGGGTCGGTCCACTTACCTAATGTAGAACCAGTTTGTTAGCTTAGTTTGATCCACTAGCTAACTTTCCTATGGGACACGTAGTTAAGGGATACAAAGATAGCTACTAGAAACCCAAAACTCGTCTAGCTGAAGGCTTCCATCCCATGTTGGAAGCCCAAACTCAACTAGGTGGGAACCTCCATAGAAGCCCAAACTCAACTAGGTGGTAACTTCAATCTCATTTCAATATCCACTCGGTGCTAGGCCTTAATCCCACAAGATAATCATTAAGTCTCTACTTTGACTCAAGTTTAGCGAAAGATGTCCTTGACAACCAATCCATGCTAATACCTCTTTTAGACCATGTGTGAGCAACTATCACCATCCATGACCTAGGTATAAAGGCTTTATAGCCTTAGGTTCAATTAGGTAAGAGAAGCCCTTCAACCCTAAAACCATTACTATGTGAGAAGTCTTTCATGTTAAGTTCATATTCATGCCTAAGTGATTCTATCACTTCCTACCATCTATGATTCATAAGGTGAATTAGGTAGGTAATGATCTTTCATCATAATTCTATTCATTGGCCTTGTATTCACATGTAGATTTTACTCTCAAAGCCTTAGCATCTATAGTTAATCATGTTAGCTTCACTCTAATGTCCTTGTGATCAACATTCACGACTGTGAGTCTTCATTCTCAATAACTCTTCAACATAGAAACATATTATGAACCTACAGTACAAGGCATTCAATCACATTCTTCATTACTAGGTGATTTTAATGACATAAACCCATAAAATATCACATTCATCAAATAAACTAGGGCTAACCATATAAATCACATTAATTCATCATAATATCATAATTCAAATCCAATACAATCATAATTAGGTATTATCCACTAGATTGGAATCATACCTAAACCCTTCTCACAATGTAAAAGGAAACCATAGGTAGAACTGGAATCATACCTAGACCCTCCCGGCGTTTGATGCTCAACCATAACCTATTTACAATTCAGACATTTGGCACAAATCCCACAATATCTTTCTTCATTTCGTTCCACTAATAGACTTCTCATAGGTCAAGATACATCTTAGTGGCTCACGGATGAATAGAATATCGAGAACTATTAGCTTCTTCTAAAATTTGTTCCCTTAAACCATGAACATCCGAAACACATAACCGACCTTGGTACCTAAGCACGCCATCTTTACCTTGGGAGAAAGCCTCAACGAACTTTTTGAGTACCGACTCTTTCAACTCAACTAGTATAGGATCACAGTCTTGATTAGACTCACATCCATCACAAAGGATGATGCAGACCCATTATGGACCAAGACACCATCTTTGGTGGAATCTACTAGTTCAACACCTAGCCGAGCCAACCTATGCACATCACGAACCAATTCATTCTTTTCATCCTCTACATGAGCCACACTACCCATAGACAATCTACTAAGTGCATCCACTACCAACATTAGCTTTGTCGGGGAGATAAAGGACACTCAAGTCATAGTCCTTCAATAACTCTAACCACATTCACTGATAAAGATTGAAGTCCTTTTGACTAAAGACATATTGAAGACTCTTGTGATCGGTAAACACATCCACATGGACCCCATACATATAATGACTCCATATTTTTAAGGCAAACACAACCGCCGCTAATATAAGATCATGGGTCGGATAATTCTTCACGTGGACCTTAAGTGGCCTTGAAGCATAGACAATCACCTTACTATTTTACATAAGCACACATACCAACCAAACTCTAGAGGCATCAAAATACACCACATTTACATTCTGGTAAGGTCAACACCAGAGCAGAAGTAAGTCTATCTTTCAACTCCTGGAAACTTTTCTCATAAGCTTCCGACCATACAAACTTAACCTTCTTTTGACTCAATGTCATTAACGGAGAGGCAATGGAAGAAAACCCCCCAAAAAATCTCCTATAATAACCGGCCAAACCCCAGAAGCTTCTAAGGTCTTTTGGTGATAGGTGCACAAAAAACTCTAACCCACTAGACTTTGACACCGTGATCAACTATATATTCAGATACCCATCTCAGGAAGTGTTCTTTTTTATCATCATCCTCATGGCTGATCTGTTCTACACTAAATGCATCCGGTAGTAAAATTCAATTGTATCGATTGGCTGCTCGTGTGATACGTTGTAAATAAAAAGGTGGGTTATGCGCTCAAATAAATACACGGGAATGTCATGTACAAATGTTGTCAGGAGTGGGGGTTAGTACAACTCTTTCGCTCTCGGAGTTAGGGCATTTTAACCATAGTTGCGTAGAAGACATAGAACTCCCACACCATAATAGCATTATACTTTTGTGGTGAGATAGACATCCACACAAACTTTTTCCTCCAGAATAACTCATGTATGGCTTGTACAGTATTAAGTTTACTGGTAATAACCTTTCTCTTCTCCATAATAGGCTGGGTGTCCCTATTTTGAGAATTTTGCCTGATTGTATCCAAGTTGATCTAAACATGACATGTACACACCACCGGTTTGGCTCACTGCTATCCTTATTGGCTAAGAAGGTCTATTGGTTGGTGCATCATGTACCTCTTCAGACTGGATAAGCCAGAATCAAACTCAAAACCGGACTGCAATCTGGAGCCTGACTCAGACTATGAGCCAAAAGCATAATCCAAATGTGAAGTAGACTCTTGGATAAAAGTTCATGCTCGCTCTTTTTATAGGAGAACTGATCCTCGAAAAAGTGCAGCTATGTCGACCTAGTCTAGAATCACCGCTACATGTTTGGATAGTTTCGTTGTCGTCTAGGGTTCATTAAGTGAACCCTCTCCCATGTTTGTATTGTAATCCAAGACACTTTATTCATCATCCGTAGCCTCTTCCTAAATTCCCAGCACAGGAAGGAGGTACAGTGGACTTTCACCCTCTCCGCGAAGTACTTTTTGGTGGCCTAGTACATGTGGAAGAGTTATTAGTACATAAACACATTAAAATAAAACAAGAACACTGCAAACAAAAAAAAATTAACTAATGCAGAAATACACTACTTTTGGTCCTACGATTGCCTTTTTATGGACCGTAGAAGTTTCTATGGGTCGTACAACCCAATGGAGAAAAGGAGGAAAATTGTTAGATTATGAATATGGAACTACGGTTTAACAGTACGGCTCGTCAAAATATCTACAGACCATAGGTCACCCTGTAGTTCCTAACTTAGGTTAAATGTTTGTGACTTTTAATAATATGAAATAAATCCACAAGACGTAGAAATTTCAAATAATCATATTTGGGCCCCGTAGTCTTCAATTTAAATCCTTTAATATATTAGTGTTTGTATGATTTCTATCTAGAGACCATAGAAATTCCTATGACCCGTAGATAGAAGTCTTACAATTATACGTTTGAAATCGGTAACACTGACCTACTAGGCATATCTACGAGGGGCACCTACGAATCATAGAAATTGCTACGGTTTCTAGAAGACCATCGTAAGTCTCAAAAAAACAAGAATGGTGTGTTATTTCACCGAAGAGTAATAAATTACTTTTATCCTAACAGCCCAACCTAGTTTATCCAGGTATTCAACACGTTATCAAAACTTACAAAACAATCATTCCTAGGGCTCACAATTTCAATTTATCAAAATAACAAATAGCATCACAATTTAAACCCTAAATAATGTTTTATTTTGATTCAATTCATGCAACATAGAGAACACATATGTAACCATTAGATAAAATAGTCACTATACTCTCATCCCAATGGTTGATTTAAACAAGTTAAACATCAATAACAAAATAAGAATTCTAGGTCGACTATCAAGTTTAATTTTTAACTGATTTAAATCAATTTAGGTTGAAATTTCATACCTTCAAAAGTAATTCAAAGTTGAGTGAGTGTATTTTCAAACTTAGATTCCTAGATTTATAAACCCACAGTGTAATCGATAAGTGTGTGCCTTTGTGAATTTCATAGGATTGGGGGGGGGGGGGGGGGGGGGAGAAGGGAAATTTTGAGATGTGTAGGGAGTGATTAGGAGATGTGAAGGTGGATAAAATATAGGGGTTGGGATGGTTAAATGGAAAATTGGAATGTTATGGAGGTTTGTAACGGTTGACAAGGGAAATAAATGAGGAGGAATTGAATTTGGGGTTATTTATTCAAAAGGGTGTTGGCTCGGGTCAGCTAATTTAAGCTTACAGAGTTTACAAAAGCCCGTCTATGGCCAATTATAATTCCTTCAAGCCATTGAAAGTTTCCATATAGTAATTTCACACTTCAAGTGATTTGAAACATACCGTACTCTATGAGTACAGACTATGAACCATAGAAATTTCAATGGTTCGTACTGTGCACTCGCCGACCTAAAGTTGCAGGTGTATTTGGACTTAAATTTTGTGGATGCCATCTACGATTCATTGAGTGAACTACGACTCGTAGATGAACCCATAAAAGAAGTCCTTAATGATCCTTATAGTACTAAGGTTCTACAAACAGACCTACTATCCATCAAAATTTCTACTACCCCTAGAACCCATCCGTAGGACCCTGTACACTTTAAAATTTTCTAGAGTTTTCTTTCTTGTACATGTAGCACACATTAGGCCTTATTTTTACATTTTCCTTGATACTATTTTGACACGGACCCTAATTGAACCTATTCTAGCCGAAAAATTCAAACTAAAAATAGAAAAACCTAAAAAATAGCTAAATTACATCTTGGGTTACCTCCCAAGAAGCGATTGATTTGATGTAGTGCCCATGTATATTTAACTTCTTGAGTGCCCACATAACTTTGTGCTCTATCTCTACACGCAAGTGACAAGATTTCCCATATACAAATTTGTAAGGAGACATAACTATGAGAGTCTTGAATGCAGTACGATAGGCTCATAGAGCATCATCAATCTTTCTTGACCAATCGGTTATATTTGCATTCACTATCTTTGAAAGGATTTGCTTTATCTCTCAATTTGACACTTCAACTTGCCCACTAGATTGTGGATGATATGGAGTTGCTACGTTATGCAGAATACCATACTTCTCAAGCAATGCCTTGAACAACTTATTGCAAAATTGAGAACTTTCATCGCTAATAATAATAGCCCTTGGGTACCAAATCTAAAGAAGATATTCTTTTTTCAGGAATTCTTTAACACTCTTTCCTTCAATTTTTGAAAGCACAACAACTTGCATACATTTAGATACATAGTCAACAGTTACAAGTACGTACTTCATCCCAATCAAACTTACAAATGGACCCATAAAGTTAGGGCCACAAACATGAAACAATTTAATAACCAAAATAGGAGGAAGTGGGAGCTCTTACTTCTTTGAAATAACTCCTTCTCTTTGATAGCGCTCACAAGACATGGAAAAATCATGAGCATCTTGGTGGATGGTAGGAATATATTACCCACACTTCAAGATCTCATTCGCAGTCTGGATACCACTTTGATGACCACCTTTAGGAGACAAATGGAACGCTTCCAATATGATCATCCTCTCAACCTAAGGAACACAACGAAAAATAATACCATTAGCACAGACACAAAACTGATAAGGCTCTTCCCAGAAAAACTTCTTTACAAAATACATACATTTTCTTCTTTAGAGTAATGAGATATCTGAAGGCACAACATCACTTGTCTAATAATTAGCAAAATCTACAAACCATGGGATAAGATTAAATGAAGCAGCCAAAACATGTTTATCTTGAAACGTATCATCAATTTAAACTCCATCAGCCAACTTCAACATTGCTTCTTCCTCTAGTTTGGATAAGTGATCAACAACTTGATTTTATGTCCAGTTTCTATCTTTCACCTCAAAATCGAATTCTAGCAACAATAAACACCCATTGAATCAGTCTCACTTTTACATCCTTCTTTGCCATAAGGTACTTCAGAGATGTATGGTAAGTATGCACAATAACTTTACTGTCAACCAAATATGATCTAAATTTCTCGATTGCGAAGACTACGACAAAAAATTCTTGTTGAGTGACAGTGCAATTCTTGTGAGCAAAATTCAGGGTTATCCTCACATAATATATGAGATGAAGAATCTTCTTACATATTTGCCCTAATATTGCGCCAAGCACCACCCCACTCGCATCACACATTACTTCGACCAGTTGTCCCCATCGTGTAAAATAACATTCGATGTAAAAATTAACTTCTCCTTCAACCCTTCAAACTCTTTCATAGAATAATCATCAAACTCAAACCTTTGCTTCCTTAATATGTAGCATGCATAATGTGTGGGCTATAATAGGGAAATATTTGATAAATATCGGATAATCAACATGTCCTAGAAAGTTTCTAACACACTCCATAGAGATAGGTAGTGGCAACTTTTAAATCACCTGGATATTTGCTTTATCAACTTCAATGCCTTTGCTAGAGATCTTATTACCCAAAACTATTCCCTTTTTCACCATAAAGTGACACTTCTCCTAATTAACCACAATATTTCATTCTTCAAATCATTTCAAAACATCACCCAATAGAGTCAAGCAATCATCAAATGAGTCACCAATAATAGAAAATCATCCATAAATACCTCAATAGTATCGTTCACAATGTCTTAAAAACGGACATGCAATGCTGAAAAGTCATTGGTGCAATACAAAACCCGAATGGCATTCTTTTGAATATAAACATTCCATATGGGCAAGTAAAATTAGTCTTTTGTTGGTCTTCCGGTACTATAGAGATCTGATTGTATCCCAAATAAACCATCTAGAAAATAGTACCAACCCTTACCAATAAGACTATCTAATATGTGGTCCATAAACGGCATTGGGAACTTACATTTCTTAGTCCATGTATTCAACTTTCCATAATTCATACAGACTCTCCAACCAGTCACCACCCTCATTTGTACAAGCTCATTCTTTGCATTAGGAACCAAGTGATTCCTTCCTTCTTCGACACGCATTGAACCGGAATCATCCAATTACTATCAGCAATAGGATAGACTACTCAATCATCTAACCACTTGATTATCTCTTTCTTTACAACTTCTTGGTTTAAAATCAGTCATGAGTATGATTTCATGAGAACAAATACTAGGTGGAATACATATAATGTCAGTAATCATCCAACCAATCGCTCTTTTAAAACACCTAAATAGCGATATCAAGGCATCTACTCCCCCTTCATTCAAATCAGTAGCAATAGTGAGTGGGAAAGTTATTCTAGCCTAAGAACACATAGCAGAAATGAGAAGGGAGAGCCTTTAGTTCCAACTTTGGAGGCTCATTAATAGAGGGTTTTGCAAGTGGAGTTTCTCTATTTTTCTGATACTAGTCTAGCTTCTTTGGTGTGAGATGAGAATATTCCAGTCTATCTAGTGCAAAAACTAACTCACCGTACTCTTCAATGTGTTCTTCATTTATATACGTGATCGCATCTGTTAATGCTTCAAAACCTAATCGTTTTTCAATTGACACCTTTGATTGCCCCTCAAAAGTAAAATTCACTATAGACACTACTTTCAGATCACTTTGATGATTCATTAATTTGCAGATATTTAATCTATCTCTCTCTGTATCAACTAAAGCACGTGCAATAGTAAGCAATGGTCTCCCTAAGATTATAGGCACTTCAAAATCAACTTCAAAGTCTAAAATAACAAAATATGTTGGAAATATAAATGCCTCAACTTTAGACCAGAACATCTTGAAGAACCCCAATTTATTTGTGCATACTACGATCAGTGATAAGTAGGCTCATTGCAGTCGGTTCGGGGACTCTCAAGCCTAACTTTTTGAACACATATAGAGTCATCGATTTATTTTATCACTCAAGTTGTCACGACCCAGGGGTACCCCCTAGATGTAACCATGCATACACAATCCCGAAGGGGTTTATACAAGCCCCTCAGCATATCATAACATAAAGAAATAGAAATGATGGGGAAATTTAAAACATTTTTCCGTAATATCGAAGTGTTTAATAAAAGAAAACGGAAGTCTATTACACTTTGTCTTAAACAATCTAAAACAACATGAATAAATCTTTGGGACGCAGCCCATATGTAACACCCCAAAAATCTAATGACCTAAGCTAGAGCCTAACATGTAAACTAGTAGCCTAAGTAGGATTAACATGAAGAATAGAGTCCTAAAATAACTTCCCTAACTTAGTAATAAAGTCCTAGTGTCTAAATGTCAAGGCATGCCCCCCCCAAGGACCCCCCAAGGGTCCTTGAGGAGGGCCAATTGACTGACCTAAAAGCTGTCAAAAATAGATTGACTCATGAAAGGGGCACCCACGCCCCATTGGTGGACTCACGCCCCATAGTTGGGGGTCGTGAGTCGAGGCTAGACCTCCCCCAAACATCCAAGTTTCATTCACATTCCACGATGTAGCAGCACGGTCCGTAGACCCACTACTCCCCATAGACCCACTACGCCCCATAGGTGGGGTCTCGTGAGTGGGAGGCTTGAGTTGGCCAAGAAGAGGGGTTGCAGACCCAAACAATGGACCTGCAGGACGAGGTTTGAGCCCACCTACGATCCGTGGGAGGTGGGGCATAGGTCCCCTCTGCAAAAGTTGTTGAGTAATCGGCCAAGGCTTAGCCAAAGCAAATAAATCCAATAATTATTATATTAGTGTGGGGTCATTTTAAATCATTATTTTAGACCTATATAAATACTTCTAAGTCATTAAACTCCACTTAACACCTCATAACTCACAAGACTAAAATTAGAAACCAACTCTCCTCTCCAAAAATTCTCTCTTTAGGACTCCATTGAAGAGCAAGGTCAAAGTCAAGCTAGGAGTTCAAGAACCAGCCTTTCTTCTCCAATTTCTTGTGGAAATCAAGCTAAGGTATGAATGTTTTTCATCTTTGGATAGCTATCACCCAAGGAACCCCTTCAAACTATTTTTTAAGACTTCCAAAAACCTAGGGTTTCAATCTAGTCATGGGTCTTTCTCCAAAACGTTTTAAATTGTTTAATTATTGTTTATTATGATTGATTATGATGATATATATTGTTGGATTAATGGAGTATTGATGGATTTTGATGAAAATCTCCCTTGGACCCATGATTTCCCTTTCTTCCTAAATTGTGAACTAAGGTGTGACTTGATTGATCATGGAAGTTTGACAATTGATTGTGTTTAGATGTATTAAGTTTTTGAATTATCAAATCCTTCTATCTAATGTGATAATTCTAGAAGTTAAGGTTGATATTGATTCCTAGCCTTGAAGGGCAATAACTAGGGTTTGGATATGTTGAGGAATATTATATATGAACTCATGATTCACCTATGTAGTGATGATACTATGACTATTGTGTATTGGTGGTATTGATGCAAGATCCTTATCCCCTAAACCCTAACAGTTGACTATGCATGAAAGGTCTGTAATTATGATAATGTTGTTGTGTTGATTGAAAGGCTATTTTCATGAAACACTCTGAACAGCTAGCTTGGTGGCATCAAACAGCCCAATCCAATCACGTTTACCTTGGATAGCTATGCCTTCTTCACCCTTGTCCTTCACACCATGTACCTCTATTGTAGGATCTGCCATACTTGACATTGTTTCATTGCCCTTATCTTGCACATTAAGTGTCAAGTTCATACTAACATCCCCACCCCATGTTGGGTCCCTACGGAGTAGCGACTTGAGTGCAACTCACCATTAACTTAGGCCATGGCTTCCCAATAGTATCTGGTTCACCAATTGTATCTAACTATTGTGTATGGAGCCTGTTGTGTCTTCTGTAAACTAGTAACCGATTTCCCCAATTGTTTTTGTACGTCATTGTTCTTAGTCAGAATCTTCCTTGCCCGACCATGAGCCAACCCAGCTAGGGCAAGTTAGCAATCACCACGTACGCTCCAACCCGAGAGAGAGAGTTACGAACCAATCTTTCTGTGTTACAATTATTTTTATAATATTAAATTAGAACATATATTTATTAATTAATATATTTTCAAAAGACAATATATATCTTAAATGTTCAATTTAATATCATTTATAAAAAGCCTTAAATTATTAGTTTTAGATAATCAATTTTTATTTTTAAAATTAAAAATAACCTTATGAGTACACTTGTAATTACACTATAATAATTACACTATAATTACATTATGGCAAACAAACAAGTCATCATAATTACAAGGTTGTGTAATTCTTAGGTTAGTATATTACCTTAATAATTACACCAAATACAATTACCTGGAGGCTTTCCAAACAGACCCTTAATTAATAGTAAGATATGTATATATATTTAATAAAGTAGTTTTCTTTTCTTTTTAACAATTACAAAGTCTTGTCAGCGAGAAACCATTATGAATCCCATCTGGAATTGGTCCTACTAAAAGTGGAGCAAAACACTAAAGTATCCTAATGTAAAATCCAAATATATGCCTCGTTGGAAAACTGTCGTAGCAAGTACTGCAGCAGCACGAGAAAGGGATTCGCAGAGCCAAGACTACATGAAAATCAGGTGTCAATAGAAGTGGAAGAAGAAATAATAAGATTACAAAAGAGAGATTGGCTGGCGACAGTTACTTCTTTCATCAATGAAACAATTTTGGACATTAACAACTCAACATTTCCTGGTTCTACCTTGATGAATTGTACATAAATGTCAGGTGAGAACCATTTACTGACAAACTATTTAATCTCATCACATTTCACAGAGGACCTTCAATCTCAAGTCCTGTGGATCTTAAAACCGAATACCCTTGGAACATAATTCTGTGTTGGCTTTTGCGGCTTCAGGTGTCCATAAGTCATCAGAAAGAGGTGAGGAAATGTTGTCCCAAAGTAAGCTCCATCAATATCTTGGCCAGTCAAAGAAATCAGATCCAGGGAAGAGTGATAATTTAGTCGCAGTAAGGGAGCAAACAATAATATGAACTATGAGCAGAACTACTCTTGATGTTTATATGCATCCATGTCCAAACGGAACTTGAAATATGGAGAGAATAACAAAATAAAACTGTTCGGAACAAAATCAATCCAGGATACCACAACATAAATGTACTAGTAAGTAGAGTGGAGTGGTATTAAAGGACTGGTAGTGGCATGCTTAATTCCTGAAACTAGGTTGCAGAATACGTTGTATGATTCCCCTGGCTCGAGAGGCGCTCCAGTGAAGGCACTATAGAGCCAAGACGTGTGCACCATTGCCCTAGGGCTCTATCATGAAGAGAGTGGCACTAGCAATAAATATTTCACCTAAATTCTTTTGTCAGTCGGTTTGTTTGGGTTTATAGTTGTCAGTTTTTACTCTACAAATATATTATTTTTAATCTTTCCCTTCAAATTGAGCCTTTGTCCATTAAAGGCAGCACTTAATTTGCAGTTTGTCCTTGAAGCCCAATAGATTTCAGTGATTTTTTTTCGCTTTTTGCATTCGAAACACTGCTATAGAGGAAATGTGTTGAGGAAGAAAAGGCATAAAAGATATAATAGTGAAGGATACTGCCTTGGTACTTCGATCGTGGATAGTAGATATCTTCACATTTTGGACAGTAAATTTTTACAGTACTTGAGCGTGGAATATCAGACTGACCGACTGGAAGACAAGGCTGTCCACTGCAATAAACTCGTGGGCATCTCCCAAAGTCGTAGTTCTTGTACTTCTCCAACTGAAAAATGTTTACCAGGAAATCAGTTTTTCAGACAAGATGCACGTTAAATAAGCACCACCAATGGAAAGAAAAGGAGTGGAGAAGAGGGGCTACAAAAGCAGGTAAGACTAGAATCATATAAATGACTGAAAGCCTGATATATAAGACGCATTACCATTGCAGCCATTCCTTTGCTGGTCAAAATATACCGGACGTGGATCAAGCCATAAAGCATCTCTGCTGCTGATTCAACCAATTCATTTTGCTCTTCAGTGAACATATCACCTATTCAAAGCACGAGAAATTTTCAAAAGATCACAGCAGGAAAAACTACAAACTCATTTTTACAAATGTCGAAAGTGTACTCCGTTTTGAACAAGTGTTGACATTTTTAGTTGCACTAAAATAGACCTAAATTTGCACCTGTGAATACAAAGAATGTTTTGTTTTTTTCAAAAGGAAGTTGATATCAAAAATAAATTAATCGAAAAGCTTGGTATGACACGGTATGTACAAGGACATGCTGGCAAATATAAGGCCTAAACACTATCTGATTACAGCTATATGTCTCTTCCAAGAGGAAGTACATGAAAATTCAATATTATATAAAGCAGACAGAATTAAGATGCAAGTTATAAGAGAAAACCATTATAGAAATTGTCTCCATTCATCCAATTAAGCCTAATAGTCCCAGACTCCCCAGTCCAAATGAAGAAAAGAATCTGATTTAGATAAGCTGGGACCCAATTCAATTTTTCGTAAACCAAAAGGTTAATTTGTATCATAAAACAGATGGCACCATGGTTCATAGATTTAGCAGGTTTATCAACAGAGGTTAAATACTTTTTCCAAGGTGTGCTAATTTTTTATCAATAACTACCCCCAGATAACCCATCTTCAGGAGTGTTTACCTGCTGAGACATAAAATTATGAGAGTTCCTTAAAAGAAAACCTTCTTATGTGATGCACAAGTACTAGACAGCAGAATTTTAATAATCTGCCCAATAAAAAAATGGAATTGGAGTATGCTCCCACAGAAAGAATAACTAAATGGTGGATGTGGCAGATTAATCATTGATCCAGCCACACAAGGTAAAATATATTAATGCATGTTTGCATTAGATGAGAGATGAAGTATAGATCTCTCAAACAAAACTACCAACGGATAATCAAAAACCACAAATTCTCCAGCAGCAGCTTTATGGATGAACAAAAACATGGACTGGTGATGTTTTAGATGAATTGTTTGGTTCATTTATCTGATTCTTTTGCCGTCAACTTTCTCCGATGACTTTTCTCTTTTCTAGATATGGGAGAGAGAAAAAAAATTATTGCAGGCGACAAATCTTTTGAGTTATCAAACACTAGTGAAGATTATGATCGATGGTTCACTCTGATTGAACGTGGGAGGAGGTTTACTAGCAGCATTAGAATCAATGAAGCAAATCTGTGTTGGGTGTGTAAAGCTCTCCATGAAGCTTTGCAGGGAAGGGGAAATCGATGCAGAAGGTGGGAAAGAAAGATCCAATGCTACTCATTCAGGGTAATCCAAAATTTCAACATATATGGCCTGTACGTGAGGATAGAAACTTTGCTTGGGGAGAAAAAAGCATCAGTGATTATCCCGGAGAATGACTACAACTGGGGGTGGGAAGATATTGCAGGGAAGATCAAAAATTTCTGGGGAAGGCGAAGATCAAAAATTTCTGGGGAAGGCTGTTAATCCACCATTTCAGCTCGCAGATTCAAAGGCAAAATCATATTTTCAAGCAGCAAAAATTACTAATTGGCCAACCAATTCTGAGAAATCTTCAGAGTCTCAGGCAATAAAAAGGGAGAATTTCCTTGCAAAGTGTCTAGTTGGGACGTTCAACGACTCTTTTCATATCAGCCCTAATCGAGAGATAATTCAAAAATGGTTTCTCAACAGATGGCAAATCAGTGCAGGGCTTAGAGTCACTCCCATAAATCACAACAAATTTCTCTTCGAGCTACCCTCCAAGCAGGAAGCTATAAGAATCAAAAATGGTGATTGGTTTTGGAACGGAAGGAGGCTGACTCTCGATTGGTGGTCACCAGCTGCTGAATCTGAAGTAACACACCAAGACACAGGTCAGAGATGGGTGAAGGTGCTTGGGATCCCCTTGCATGCTTGGACGACTGAAAATTTCAAAAAAATAGGAAACCAGTGCAGGGGATATGTAGACATTGATAAAGATACAAAGAACAGGAATCAACTTTATTGGGCTCGCAACAGTGTACACTCTGACATGGAATTTCCAATGAAGGTGGTTGATGCCCTTCAATATCAGAGTAGCCAACACTAGTTGGAGCTCTATGGAAGTATAAAAATCCATCAGGAAAATCTGGATCATGACCCCAGCTTGTATTTTTTGGGTTATTTGGAATGAAAGAAACAGGAGATATTTTGATGGAGTTTTAACTCCAATTTGTAAGCTTAAGGCTAGTTGTTTGGTTAACCTTTTTAGTTGGGCCAACTTTTCCCCTGTAAATAACTTAGATCACTACCTGGATTTTGTCAGCTCCTTAGCCCTATAAGTTTTCTGTTCTGACAGGGCTGACAGACCCCCCCCCCCCCCCTCTTGTGTATCTTTGCATCTACTGGATGACTTAAGGAAATATCACTTCATCAAAAAAAAAAATGAAGTATAGATTATAGAATGATCCCATATGCACTAACGACTCTATGGCTCTGCAGGGTATCGAAATACCAACATGATTCCAATAATGGTGACCTTGATATACCAAAGACAAAAACCAACACAAATCCCAACGGTCGTTTGGTATGAGAGATATGGTAGAATAATCCCAGGACAAAATTCAGGATTATATCATCCTACACTTGGTTAGGGGTATTAGTTAGGCCCTGAATTATTTATCCCACGATTTACTATAATGATGGGATAAGTTATCTCATATATATGTTGGGGTAACTAATCCTGTGGAATATATCAATCCATGGGATAACTTTGCATATCCCATTCCCCCATACCAAATGCCCCCTCAAGGTTTAAGTTTAGTATGGATTAAACTATGTGATCTTGTTACAAAAATATAGAATCTTTGTCCCTACCATAGTTCGCGTCTTACTTATCCAACTCTTTACCCTACCCATCTTTGCACACTAGCCCTTGCGAATACTTTCCCCCTTATTTAGCTATAACCAACAAATATATACCTATAGTGTATAGCACTTGAGTTTTAAGGCGTGAACATGTGAATTTCCTAATGCATTTGTGAGCACCATAACCTAAGTTGCTCGAACTTGGGTGCAGGTATCCGATACGGGTGCGGATCTAGAGGTCGGATCCTTCATGATCTAATTTTTAAGATTCAGGGATATGGATCCATGTATGGATACGGGTACGGGGATTCGCCTAAAAATAATTAAAATATCTAAAAATAGCGTTATTAAGCCTAAATTATGTGGAGAACTTGAGGAGAATGCTAGAAGGAGATTAAAGGAAAGGAGTGACGTAGAAATTTCAATATAAAAGGTATACCATTTTCTTCAATTTCACCTTAGTTAAAGTATTGACTACTGAAATCATTCAAACTGTCCAAATTTTCCCATCAATTTTGGTCAAAGTACCCAAAATTGGTTGACCAAATCGGACACGGATCCCACACCCACACCCATGTCGTGTCGACATAGGTATGACACCAAAAGTGAAGAGTCCGAGCAACTTAGACCATAACAACTTAAGGTACCACCGACGTGCTTCTGATGCCTAATCAATTGGTTCAGCTCACATTATTCATGTAGGTATACATTGAGTAAATACAATCAACACCATTAGAAACTGGAACAGTGACTTATTGATTTGGAGTTCTAATTTTTTCTTGTAGAAGCGATGAACTGAAAGGCTAAAGACAGACTTCAGTAAACTAGCCATTTACCCTTCTTTTTTTAAAAGTAAATTAGAATCAAGGTCGTTTTCATCAATAATCAAAGTCTGTCCAAACGAACTCAAAACAAAATTGCAAAAATATATACAACTGAACCCGGTCCAAAAGTGACCGAGTTCAGATAATATAAACTAACACCCTACAATGTAGGGTTTCCTAAATTGATCTTCATCTTCTCTTTTACAGTGAGGATGTTGCCATTGTCCCTTCCAAATGTTGGTCTCCGACTCCTTTTGCTCTCGGTGATCAACTTCCTTCATTGCAGTGTTATTAAAAGCGAAAAGCGCAAAAAAGCTCTAAGGTCCATGGGAGATTTAAGCGCAAAGCGCATATAAAGTGTGGGCTTTATTGAAAAAAGGCGCAAAGGGAGAAAAAAATATGTGTATGTTTAGTCCAAGACTAATAATTATAAACATGAATGACAAATATGTGACCAAAGAAATTGAAAAAAAATTATGATAAATTGAAATATCAATTGTTAAGCATCACTTCTTCATAAGAGGCTCATTGAAAAAAAATTATGAAAAAGTGAAATATCAATTGTTAAGCGTCACTTCTTCATAAGAGGCTCATTGACAAGGAAAAGTTTGTCTTAGAACTTTGATGAAGACATTGAAGCACTCATAAAATGAGGTGAAGCGCTCAACACGTTTTGAGCCTCGCTTTAGGGCTTAAAGCGCACCTTTGATGACACTGCTTCATTGTCAATGGAGTTCATTCTTCTTTGATGTTGCCACTGAAACGAACCATTAACTCATTCCAAGTGTGTAATCTTGAGGAGGCCCAAGAGTTTTGGTGAACTTGAAAGAGGGTAAGCACAAAGCGCAAATAAAGTGTGGGCTTTAATGAAAAAAGGCGCAAAGGGAGAAAAAAATACAAATATACATGTTTAGTCCAAGACTAATAATTATTAACATGAATGACAAATATATTGACCAAAGAAATTGAAAAAAAAATATGATAAAGTGAAATATCAATTAATTAGTTTCACTTCATAAGAGGCTCATGGCAAGGAAAAGTTTGCCTTAGAACCTTGATGATGATACTGAAGCGCACATAAAGCGAGGTGAAGCGCTCAACAGGTTTTGAGCCTCGCTTCAGGGGTTAAGCACGCATTTGACAACACTACTACTAGATTTTTTTTCAACTTGTTGTTTTGCAATGCTATTGTAGGTCACATTCTATAATCCGCTCTATTTTTTTCCTTTTAGCAATTTTTTACTCTACTTTGTATTCCTTCCCCTGTTATGCTCTTTTTTTTCCATGTTTTAAAATTTTCCCTCTATTTGTTATGTTTTTTGTTGTTGTCATCTTTGTTTTCACTGTTCTATTTTTTTGTAGTAAATTCTATTTTATTATTCAATGGCACGAAAAGAGACCCAACTTGGGCAACACTATTGTAGGTCGCATTCTGCAATTCTCTTCTTTTCTTTCAATTTTTCAATATAATCTTCTCTGCTACTGCGCTACAATTAAATCCACTCTGTTTTTTTATTTTTATTGTTCTGTTTTTTGTAGTCTATTCTATTTTTTAATTCAATGGCACAAAAAAGAGATCCAACTTGGGCGTACGGTAGGGGTGGGCATAAATACCGGAAAACCAAAAAATCGAACCGAACCAAACTAATTTGGTTGATTTCAATTTTTTGATTTTTTGGAATTTCAATTTTTTGGTTCGGTATTCGGTGTAAGGGTCAAAAAAAAATCGGTGCACCGAAAAAACTGAAATTTTATTAACTAAATTTAAAATAACATTTTAAATTTTATTAATTATATATTTTGAAATTTTAACCCAAAACATTTTAATTTTTTGACCCACCCAATTCCAAATTTTGGAACCCCTAGCCTTAAAACAAACAAACGAAACTAACAAGTCACACCTCTTACTTCATAGCACAGCCGCAACCTACACTCTAGTCTTCCCTTCGACTTTTCGCAAGAATCTCAATTCAATCTTCTTTGTGGCCGCTAACGTCTTCTCTCCAATGGTGTAAGGCATCTCTCAGTCGCGACAATATGTAAGTTGTAACTTGTAACTCTAACTCTCGTCTAACTTCTCTCACTCTCAGGCGCCTCTATTTATTTGTGTTGTCAAATGTAAAATGCTCGTCGATGCCTACTACTGCTACAAAAAATCATTTTTTTTTATGATTTCATAGATTGTTGTTGGTTGTTGCTAGAGTGACTTGGTTCTTCTGTTGTTATTTAGTCTTCAATAATTACCTTGCGTTTTCATTCTCTTACACTATAGTCTTATAGTTACTCAGTTACTCTTTCAAATTTTCACTTATTGTAGATGGACGATGAAAGTAGAGTTAGTGTTGCCCGGTTCAAATGATCACTTGACACCCAAGATACAAAGAAAAGCGAAGAAATGGCACCAAGATCCAAAGTTTGGCAGCATTTCGATAGGTGGTTTAAAATGGTATTAGTAAAGCGAAGTGCAGATATTGTCACCAGCTTCTTGCTTATACTTCCATCAATGGTACAATAGGATTGAACCAACATTTAGCAAGGTGCCAATTTTATAAACCTATCATTGAAAGTGCTTCTCAACACAAGATAAATTTCCCATCTAAGGAAGCACCACTTTGGAAATTTGAACAAGAATTAGTTAGGAAGGTTTTAGTTGAGAAAACAATTGTGGATGAACTACCTTTTAGCTTTGTTGAAAAGGAAGGCTTCAAAAAGTTTATAAATAAAGTCCAACCTCTATTTTGGATTCCTTCTCGTAGAAGGATAACAAAGGGTTGTTATGAACTTTATGGTGAACTTAGATACAATCAAAAAAATTCATCCAAAGAAGTACTACCAAAGATTTGCCTCACCACCGATATATGGACATTAATGCAAGGAATTAATTATATGTGTTTGACTGCTCACTTAATTGGGTGTTGCATAAAAGAATACTAAATTTTTACCAAATCTCTAGTCATAAGGGTGGGCAAATGGCAGAGGCTATTGGTAATTGCTTGCTTGATTGGAACTTGGACAAAGTATTTTGTGTTACTGTTGACAATGTTTCTTCTAATAGTGTTATGGTTGCACAATTGTCAAAGCAGATTGATATGTGGGAACCAATATAATGGGTGGTAAGCATCTTCATGTGAGATGTATGGCTCACATACTTAACTTAATTGTGCAAGAAGATTTGAAGGAAATTGATATTTCTGTCAAATGAGTTAGGCAAATGGTGAGGTATGTTAGATCATCTCCAGCAAGAACAAGAAATTTTGTGAAATGTTGTGAAGTCCAAAAGATAGAATATGATAAAACATTATCGCTCGATGTGCCTACTATGTGGAATTCCGCCTACTTGATGTTAGAAACGACACAACACTTTGAGAAGGCCTTTGATAGGTTTGATCTTTTTGATGCAAATTTTAAAACTTATCTATCAACTCATGTTTGTGAAGATGGAAGTATTGTAGATGCGCTTGTATGTGATGATTGGGCGAATGTGAGAAATGTGGTAAAGTTTCTTGAAAAGTTTTATGAGCTTACCATAAAGGTTTCAGGTAGGATATATGTGAGCTTGATGTATACTTGAAATTGTGTTTAACAAGTGACTGTCTTAATTTAAGTACTATGGTTGGGCGTATGATTAAAAAACACTCAAGAGCTATTGGGGTAATCCTGAAAATATGAACCCAATGATTTATATTGCTTCCGTGTTAGATCCTCGTAATAAGTTTGTGTATGCTAGCTTTGGACTTGAAGAGCAATTTGGGGAGGAAATAGGAAAAAAGTAGATAAAGGAGTGAATGTTTATATGAAAGCTTTGTTTGGAGAGTATTTGAAAAAAAAGGTTGAACCCATCCGTGGCCCCCTAAAGTTGGCACTAATTTTTACTTACACCTAAACTAAGATTTGTTCATTTTAAACACCTCATGCCAGGCCTCAATGTGTCATTTTGGCACTTTTTGCTTACATGATATAGTGAGTGTGATACACTCGCTGACTGCGCGTGAAAGACTTATTTAGCCACTTTTTAATTATTTTTTCTTCTTCTTCTTCTCCATTTTCCCAGAAGCTTAAACTTCAACCATGGTGAATGAAGATAGCTATAACGAAATGATGAAAAAACGATGGAAAGCATATTAGAAGTTTAGGAATAGACCCATTTCAAGATTTAAATATTAAAAATATTTGATAATTTAATTTCAAATAAAATGTGATTTAGTACAATAGAGGGAGGGAGAGAGAAAGAGAGTGGTGGTTGTGGTCGATCTCCATTTTTTTCAGTGAACAAGGTGGTGATGATATTTTTTCAGATCTGAAAAAATAGAGAAAATAGTGATTGAAAAACTAAATTTAACTCACAAATTATTTTTTAAGTAAAGGATTTTAAAAATAAAAAAATAAACCCAAAAAAAAAAAGAGCGGCCGTCGGGAGAAATGACCGTCTCCTTCCAAAACTTAACCTTTTTTGGAGAAGACAATCAGCAGGAGTGGCGGGGGTTGAGGTGGGGTTGTTTTTAAAACACTGGATCATACTATCAAATTCAAAAACCATCTATAATTTTTATTTTCAAAAAAATGAAATGTCAAGTTTCTAACAAAAATTCAGTTAATTTCCTTACTAAATTTATAATTTTATTATTCTTCATGAGCAATGTATTCAACCAAAAATATTTTCTTAATAATACTTTCATAACAATAACACTTTGGGCAGGGCATCCCAGTGCACAAAGCATCATCTGTTCACACAGTGTTCACACAGGATCTAAGGACCCCAAGGGATATGATGTACACAGCCGATTCTAATGCAAGCATTAGTAGCTACTTCCACGATTTGAACTCGTGACCTATTCACAGGAAGATAACTTTACCGCGTTACATTAACTTTTTCATGAACTAACATAACTAAAATTAGTTGGTTGATTTTTCCTTAAGGTGGACATCATTGCACCTTGGTATACCTCATTGAAACACGGACAAACCTAAGCAATGTGAAGCGACCAACCCGCACTCACTTTCATTCGGTTCTTAAGTACAACTCGGGCATGCCTTCAATCATATTGAGTGTAACATCAAAACCCTATGAAGCATAAACAACATCAGAGAATTAACCTAAATAGTCGCTCATTCAACCGCTTAAACTAAAAATAGCCGGGTGGATGTATAGTATGTGTATAACCATGTATAATCAATATGTAATCCATGTATACCGGCTAGAAAAGTAAATAATGAACCCAGCCAACTATTTCTGTAAGGATCCCCAAACATCGGTGGACAACATTTCTTACAAACCTTAACACTAAGCAAGGGCATGTGTAAAAACTCATTTAGTTCATATCAAATCCAAATTCATGCATTTGTCTACAAATAATCTACACCAGCTAAGCAGAATCTGGCATGGTACGTTACCAGAGACTAACTTTCCCCCTTTTCCAGCCTTGAAAAACAGGTACCTCAGTCAACCTCAAAATATCAAGTCAAGCTTACTAGTTTAGAAACATGTAGACTTTACACCGAAATTAACATAGTATTAATTAGTATTTAAAAAAGAAAGAGTTCCACACGGAAGAGTGCAGCAAGGTCGGAAATAAAACCATGTTTTACCTATTTCTTTCTATCTACAGAAGACCAACAACTTGAATCATTCAACAGAAAAGACAAGTCAAAT
The DNA here is from genome assembly GCA_036553675.1 of Solanum okadae. NCBI lineage: Eukaryota > Viridiplantae > Streptophyta > Magnoliopsida > Solanales > Solanaceae > Solanum > Solanum okadae. The sequence goes on along the minus strand of CM071687.1, from coordinate 14,899,452 downwards.
GTTGTTATCTTGCAATTCATCAGAAAATCTAAAGAAGCAACTATACTTACCATGAGAGGATTCAACATCAAGGATTAGGTCAAGTGCATAGTCATAGTATGGAACTTGACCACTCAATCCACAAAGATTAAAATCATCTTGAATGTAGTCATCATCAACCTCACAAAAGAACTCATTCCCACGCAGGTTACAAAACCAAGAAATCCATGATGTGTCATCTCCATCAGAACCACTAACATCAGATTCTTCACTGTCTGATTCAGATTCCTCTGCAACGTACACAACCATGGGCATTTACTCATATCATGTTTGACATGCATGTAAGAAAGTCGGCACTAAGAAAACAGAAGCATAGGCAAAATAAATGCAGTCATTGCACTAAATGGCTGGTGTCATTAGATTAAGCAAAATATAGCAAAAAATGTTCTGGCTCTTCTTAAGGGGAGTAATGAAAATATAGAGGAAACATGTTCTGGCTTTTCCTAAGAGGAGTAACAAAAATATAGCGGAAACTATCTTACACTTTCCAGTATCTATGGGTAAAATACGCCAACTCTCTGACATAAAGCACCGGAAGATACCACTAATCAAAATTCAAGGTTGATGTAGAAAGAGTAGTGAAAATAGAGTGGAAATTTGAGTTGGCTTTCCAAGTAACTGTAGGTAGTAAGGAGAAACAAATTGATAAATACTCTTGGTTTCAATTCCTGTGAGATACCAAATGAAAGCATCATTTATAACCACATTACCCCATCACCCTAAACCATAATTGTTAGATGCTGCAGCTGAGTGCTCATTAATAGATCCATCTACAATGAATCCACTTGTCAGGAAGTCCCAAGTAAGCAGATCTAAGAATCCGACAAAAGAAGCAATTGCTAAAAAGACCTACTATCGAAAGTCACAACTTACAACCAACAATGTGACATGCTTACAACCAGAATATTTTGCAAAAAAAAAATGGAGTATAACCCTTTTAGAACCAGGTGATCCCCAACAGCTAATGGTACACATTTTGAAACTTCTATAATGGGTCCGCCACTCTACCCTTCTCCACTTAAATACAAGTTCTTTGTCTGGGGTTCAAACATGTGATGTGTACCTAACCCACACATCATGCGTCTAAAACCATATAAGATATTTTACCTTAAATGGTTTTGAGAATCTAGAACTATCTACAATGTAACTTTAGAAGATACAGAAGGAACCTCGAGCAGAATAGAATGACATTCCAGTAACAGCTTTTCCAGTCATGTTCCCCCTTTGAAACTTGACAGAACTTTTTCCTGATCACATTCTACGTTTTTCATTTTTGATAAGGTACCATAATCCTGACCACATTCTAGATGCTTTCCGAAGAAAAAGAACATCCTATTACTCCAGTCAAGTTAAAGGCATTTTATCAGGATACAAACCCCTACTTAAAGAACATAAATCCATGCAAGACGACCCCACTGAGAAGTGCCAAAGGAGATCCTTTACATATCCATACAGATAAATATAAAGTTTAGTGAGTTTTAGAACCAATTTACATGTATAATTTGAACAAGAAAAAGAGAGCCAATTGGATCTCCAAAAAATTTTTAAAGAAAAAAGAATTAATTGGACAAAATATCAGGCCAAACTTAAAGCCTCAAACTCATCTCCAGCTAAATGAATGATATATGAGAACAATGTAATGCACTGAGAAACATAAATATTGATTGTAGCAATAATGGAAAAGGGGGGAAAAATTTAACATAAAAGATGATCCTTACCATCGGAGCACTTGTTTTTTGTGGTGAGAGTAGATGATGAGAGAGTGTCACGCTGATGATCAATATGGTGATTGGGGTGACGCTGATGCAATTTTCCGGTAACAACTGTAGATGTAGAGGGAACAGCTTTTTCCTTCAACGCCCTTGACGTAGACGCTGAAGACTTGTCCAACTGCTTATCTAATGCATCGTTGATTCGCTTCCCTCCAACCATTTCCGATTTGGAAGAACCACCACCACCTCGATCTCTATACATTTCCTTTCCTTCTCTATAACAATAACTATATCTATAACTCTATCAACGAAATGGAGAGAGATCAAGAAGAACTGTGTGTGTTCAGATAGTGAGATGGAGAAACGGAGATAACTAGGGTTTCGTCTAACATTCCAGGGAGAAAGGACACCAGACTTCCTCAGCTTCTAATTTCTCTTTCTTTTTTTTCTTCTTAAATTGAATTTGTGTAATTAGTAGTTAGCGTTGTGCATGGTGCGGTTTGGATCGGTTATTAGTTAAAACTAAAACCAAATCAATTTAAATCGGTTTTTAAATTTCTAAAATCAAACTAAACCAAAAAAAAAAATTGTCGGTTTGGTTTGGTTTGGTTTTTTCTGTTCAAAAGTAATAAGTTTGTTGAGAACATATGTATCTCGATAGACACAAACACTTAGTACATGAATAATTCACAAATAAGCTATTAGATGAACAAAGTGATTCATCCAATGTACCAATTTTTAGAAACTAAAAAAACTCATTGTTAATAGCATAAAGTTGGTTCAATATTCTGGAGATCTCAACATCTTATCAATAGATTTTTCAATAAAATTACACCTTAAAATATTGAGAAATTACTTCTAAAAAAACCAATATTTCATAGTCAAAACTAATCAATTACCATCTTCTTTAGCTTGAGCTTTAAATAATTCAATGCTACATTAGAAAATTTATAAAGAATAAAGAAAGTGTGATCTTTAAAGTAATGAATATTGATGGATTTAGACTTAAGGTTTTAATAGTTGGGTAAAATTTAAGTGTTGGGCTTCAGAAAATAGTAAAATTAAAGACTTAAGTTAATTAAAATTTATCTAAATACTTATCTTTTATTGGGATAAGGGTCTGAAAAATACCTCAACTTTGGTCGGATTTGTTGTTGCGATACTGAACTTTCATAAGGACCTATTACCTCCCTAGACTATTTAATACCGTATTTTAAACATATATATTTGCCCACGTGGACATAAAAAATAATGCAAAATTATAAATAGTAATGTGTCCACGTGGGCACATATATACCTTTAAAATACACTATTAAATAGTTCAGGGGTAAAAAATACGGTACTAAATAGTCTATGGAGGTAATAGGTCTTTATGAAAGTTTAGTATCGCAACAGCAAATTCGACCAAAGTTGGGGTATTTTTCAGACCCTTATCCCTATTTTATTTATAAAGAACTATAAAATTTATATATATAACTTCTCGGTTCGGTATGGTTATTTTTGCGGTTAACTTTTAGTAAAATCAAAACTAAACCAAATAATATCAGTTTTTCAAAATTTAAAACCGAACCTAACCAAATCAAACCAAATATCGATTTTTTAATCGATTTGATTGGGATTGTGGTTCGATTTGCTTTTATAACCATAACCATGAACAACCCTATTAGTAGGTATTAATTATTAGTATATTATGTTGACATGTTTATTTGACCCAATGTAATTATAATGTACTCTTCCCTCCGTCTAACTATAATTGTCCACTATATTAAGAATAATTGTCCAACGATATTTGGCCAATTTAGAAATCAAGAGATAATTTACTTTTTGTGTTTATTTTACCTTTGCTATTAAATACTATTTATCATCTAACACATTTCTTAAAGCATTAAATTTAATAAATTCAAATGATAATATAGTAATATTACCCTTATTATTTATCGTTTCTTAAGAGCTGTGTCGAGAAACCTTAAATAAAATAATTGAGTCCACCTTAAATTAGGAATCCAAAACCAAAAGGAATTGGATTCCTTGTTTTTCCGTGAGGATGTCCGCGTGCAGGTCAAATTCTTGCGTCTTCAACACTTACCACGTGTCAGTTGCAGGTAAGTTCACTTTTGAATTGCAAATTGCAACAATTTTTTATATATATATATAAATATATTATTTTATTCAATTTATTCCATTAAACTGTCTGCTTGATTTCTTTCGTTCACCTTCCATCTTTAATTCTTCTAGCTTCAAATTTCTTCATTTTTCCACCAATATAATCTTACAAATAAAATACACAATTTAGCACAATCCATAAAATTTATGCTCAAAAAGGACAAATATAAATAATAAATGATTAAAAATATGTATTTTGGCCTCACATCAACACCCTATACTTAAACTTTTGTTCGTCCTCGAGCAAACATTAAAACTCATCTAAAAACAAATAAATCATACTAGCAATGTTATTACTTTGGTTAACACAAACAATTAGGCCATAGACCAATTTCAAAACATCAAGTAGACTTATCAATCATTAGGCAAGACATCCAAATAAACAACAAACCTCTAACCTTCTAACCTCAAGGATGGACATTGAACTCATCAAATTTAAGCTTGCTCACCTACTCTCATCAAAGAAAGTTAATAAAATCACTTATCTATCATGAAACAAGTGCCCTCACAAGAAGAAATAGTCCACACACTCAAATCAAAAGATTGAAGATAAATTAAGTACTTAACATCAAAGAACACTCTGACACTCACAAAGAAAATTCACATGTATGCATAAAGAATCATATGATTGCTCATTATGTACATCTCCACTTATTAAGCATGCTTGAATAGAATCAAATAGGACTTTAACGGGTTGTAATGTAGGCTAGGGGACGGGTAGGAAAACTATATAATAGTGACTTACGCTTCCTTAAACACTTTGCAATTTTAGACTTCATAACCCATTATTTTCTTCTCTTTATTTTCAGCCCTCTCTTCAACAATTATTTCACAAGTAATTTTGTTTCAATCATTTTTATTTTTTTAAGTTTTCCTTCATAATAGCCACCCTCAACTTACGTATTTTACATGCATTAAGGTGCACCATGTCCTTGGAAGGATCAGGGCCATCATCAAGGTAACCATTTTTTTTTTCTCATGTCACATTCTTTTGTTTTAATTTTTCATGTCACATTTTTTCAAAGAGGGCTTTTAAACACTTTGTAGATATCATTGATTACCTTTTCACTCAACCATCCCTTTTTCTCAGAATTGATAAATAGAATAAGTCTATGTTATAATGCTCAAGGAAGCAAGGTGCAAAAACTAGGTATTCAACAAAATAGTCAAGGGTAAAATATGGCTACAGGCTCAAAAGGGCTAACTAGTGATAAAATATCTGAAAAAGGCTAAAATTTACCAGACAAATCAAAGAAAGCCTATTATCAAATCATAAACAAAGCAACATTTTTAATTTCGCTTCAATAACATGCAAGGCAAGTTCTAGAAAGATGCAAAATATTGAATAAACAAAATCTCACCACACATGGCACAAGTATCAATCAAGATGGATCAATTCACTTCTATGAGAGACAAGATCATAACAAACAACAAAATAAAATAAGTTATATACAAAGTCACAACCATGAACTTAGATGTCAAAGAGTTTGCATTTTTTTTATCAAGCATTCACAAGAAAGTACTACTCAAAAATTAGGCTCAAATAGTAAGTGTCACAAAACTCAAAAGGGTCTTTTCTTTTCTCTCCAAAAAAATAAAAAATAAAATAAAAATAAAATTTATTCCTAAAATAAATAAATAAATAAAAGACACTCGGTTCAAAGGGTCTATCCTCAGGAAAAGAACCAAATATAAAAGCCAAGGAGCCCAGCCTAAAAAATAAAACTCAATAAAAAAGTAGAAACTAGGAATCATTCCTCCACCCCACATTTAAAATCATGTTTTGTCCCCAAAGCAATTTATAGAGAAGAGAAGAAGAAGAAGGGTGAGAAATACACCCTCGGGCCCTCTATGGCCTAGCTAACTACATGTTTTTTTTTCTCCTTGCATCAAGGGTCGTCACCCCACATTTAAGTTCAAACATGCTCCTTTCCTTCAATGTTTTTTCTTTAGGGTACTCAAACTTCCCCTAATCTGCAAAAACAAGAAAAGAAAAAAGTGATACTAATAAAATAAAAAAATAAAAAGAAATTACACTGCTAATTGGGTTGCCTCCCAATAAGCGCTTAATTTAACGTCACGGCACGACACCATCAATTTTACTATTTTTCCTTCCACTTTGAAGATATGAATTGCACCCCTAATTTCACATCAATTTTTCTATTACGCTCAAAGGGTGGTGGTATAAAAAAAAAGGTCCCAAGCAATATATATCATATTATGCACTTCTTGGATCTTAAGTGAGGAATGTAATTCTCCGATGTTGAAACAATAAATTCAAGAATGTAGACACATTGTTCCACCCCCATACACTCGTCTATAGGCTCAGATGGCTCGATTAATATTTCATCATCCAAACATAATGTGGAAAAATGATTGGAATGAGGTCTAGTGCTCCCTAACCTATGAATTGTATTATTATTTACATCCTCATATTTACACATACTAGAGTTTTAAAAAATAATATTTTCAACTTCATTACATTACTCTAGTTTACTCTTCTCAACAATGACAACATCAATAAAAGTATGATCAAGCAATTAGCCGTCAACTTTTAGCTCTTCAAATTGTCCTATAAGTATTTTTCCTTCCTCACACATATTATTACTAAATTGTTGGGTGTCATATGATTTAATCTTTGCACTCAACTCAAAATTTAATTTATAGAGATTCCAATCCAAGTTACCTTCATCAATCATGCACTTAAATATTGATTTATAGCACAGTTTTAATAAATCTCCCATGTCCCCTCACTACTTATATTGTTGAGAAAAAAAAATAGCTTATAAGAATCCATAATATCAGAAGTACAAGAATTGCAAGAACACTTATCACTACATACTTTTTCAGATGTCATCTCAAGAAGAGTAAAAGAAATATGATAATAATAAAATAAAACAAATTTAAAACTAATCCTAAGAAATAACAAAAAAAAAACTACAAGTCAAAATAAATACTAAAGACAATTTCTAAGCCACATTCCCCGACAGCGGCGTCATTCTTGATAACGTTCAAATATACTTCTTGAAAAGAAATATAAACGATCGTAGGCAATATATTTACCCAACTATGAGTCGGGATCGATCATTCAGAGAATATGGAAGAATATTGTCAATAGCAAATATTTAACCCGATAGTCGTTATATAAAAATGGGGGGATTTAAATTGAAATAAAATAAAAACAATAAAAATAGCTTTGAACTAAGTATTTATTTATATTCAGATTATTAGAAATAACTAGGAATGTGTTCCCCATAAGCTCATAACGCGGTAATCCTAGTAATAGCAATCATTTCCTAGTGTATTACATGCAAAGTGATAAGTTAGGTATCTCTAAATCCTTGGTCCGACATCTAGAGAATTTCACCTCGCACCATGGTCCGGCTACGTGTGTATAATTTACTAAGTATTACCTTTACCTCATATTAGACATCACATCAATGTATGTCTTAGTTTTAACCTCACACCAATTGACATTAGACTATTAGATAGTATCACACTAAATCTATGTTGATAATTCTTTTCTTATTAACTACATCCTTGGTCCGGCAAGTAGCAACAAGGCGAGTTCTAACGTTGGCCTCTGTTAAAAAGACTTCTAAACGAAAGAATTATCAATGCATACAACAACACTATTCAAGAATTGCTTAGTTACTATTCATACTTTGTTAATCGCTTATGGTTCCCAAAATCCTAGTTATGAAATTTAGTTACTCATTATCTCAAAAATACAATCAAAATCTATTAAAATAAATATGCTTGTGTTAATCATAAAAAGTTAAGAACAATTGCTAAACTATCTTTTATTAATCACGAATAGAAATAAATAATAAAGGAGAAGAAAGAATAAACCACAATTCTGCGACCTCCACGACGGCTCTTCCAAAGTTCCTATGCTAGAAGAAAATTTATATTGTGTATTGTTTCTTGATTCTTGGCTCCCTCAAGAATAACTTTTCATGCCCTATTTATAGATATCCTAAATAAAATAATTGAGTCCACCTTAAATTTGGATTCCTTTTCTTCCGTGAGGCTGTCCACATGAAGGTTAAATTCTTGCATCTTCAACACTTGCCATGTGGCAGTTGCAGGTAAGTTCTCTTTTGAATTGCAAATTGCAGCCTCATTTTGTTCTAGGCGAAATGGTATGATGGACCCTTTTACTTGTATGCATTTGTATTCTGGACCCTTCTACTTAACTATTTGTCAATTGAACCCTTAAATTCAATGTAACTTAGCATTTTAAACCCCCTTGGCTCTGCGTGTACTTCAAACTCTCAATAAAAATGACACATCATCATCCACGTCAGATTTAAAATTACACATCATTTATTATTTATTTTAAAAAAATATCAATTCTGTTTTATTTAATAAAAAGTAAAACAATAAAATTTAAATGTATTCCTTAAGCTACAAAAGAAACCCAACATATTTCCAAAATAGATTAGGCAATAAGCTCTTCAACTTCTTCTAAACTTTGACAATGGTGGCGCTTCTATGGAGGAGATCAAGCTGTTGGTGCGTTTCTTCCTCAGAGGGTGAGTCTCCATTCCAATCTTAAAACATACAAAATTTACTATTTACCTTTCCTCCTCCTTCAACCATCACATAACTACTAACCTAAATCGCCGACGCAGCAGATCTAGCCGAAAATCTCTTCGTTGTCGTAACTAAATCCTCCAACCCTCACCCGCCTCATTCTCTACTAACTAGCACCGTCTCTCTCACTCTACTGCAAACTAGTTTTCTCCGACGAGCACCACCACCATCGGCCTCTCCCACTAGCGGTGATTCAATGGACTCAAGGAAGTTTCAATGCCAAGATCTTTTAAAGATGATGACAATAGTATGAAAAAAAAGAGTAGGGGCATGTAGATGGCTGCAAATGAAGGTGGAGTGGGTGAAGAAGATGGAGACTTTTTAATTAATTTTTTAATTTTTGAATTATTTTATTATTTTATTAATATTTTTAAAACTAAAATATAGTACTCACTCGCCTTAAGGAGCATGAAGTCACACACTTTTGCCAACTCAGCCATCTTAAAGACACGTAAGCATGGTCAATGGTCAGAGGGGTTCGATAAATTGTGTTTTATTGAGTTTAAGGGTCCAGATTACAAATGGGTAAGTGTAGAAGAGTTTAGAATACAAACTGATACAAGTACAAAGGTCTACCAGACCATTTCACCTTTTTTCTATATATAAATATATTATTTTATTCAATTTATTCCATTAAGTTGCTTGCTTGATTTCCTTCTTCAACCTTTCATCTTTAATTCCTTTTAGCTCCAATTTTCTTCATTTTTCCACCAATTTAATCCTACAAATAAAATACACAATTTAGCACAATCCATAAAATTTATGCTAAAAAAGGACAAATATAAATAATAAATGTGAGGCAAATAATGATTAAAAATATGTATTTTGGCCTCACATCATCACCCCACACTTAAACTTTTGTTCGTCCTCGAGCAAACTTTAAAATTCATCTAAAAATAAATAAATCATACTAGCAATGTCATTACTTTGGTTAATACAAACAATTAGGCCATAGACCAATTTAAAAACATCAAATAGACTTATCAATCATTAGGCAAGACAACCAAATAAACAACAAACAACAAACCTCTAACCTTCTAACCTCAAGGATGGACATTGAACTCATCAAATTTAAGCTTGCCCACCTACTCTCATCAAAGAAAGTTAATAAAATCACTTATCTATCATGAAACAAGTGCCCTCACAAGAAGAAATAGTCCACACACTCAAATCAAAAGATTGAAGATAAATTAAGGACTTAACATCAAAGAACACTCTGACACTCACAAAGAAAATTCACATGTATGCATAAAGAATCATATGATTGCTCATTATGTACATCTCCACTTATTAAGCATGCTTGAATAGAATCAAATAGGACTTTAACGGGTTGTAATGTAGGCTAGGGGACAGGTAGGAAAACTATATAATAGTGACTTACACTTCCTTAAGCACTTTGCAATTTTAGACTTCATAACCCATTATTTTCTTCTCTTTATTTTCAGCCCTCTCTTCAACAATTATTTCACAAGTAATTCTCATCATCTCAAGAATGTTTCAATCATTTTTTATTTTTTTTAAGTTTTCCTTCATACTAGTCACCCTCAACTTACGTATTTTACATGCGTTAAGGTGCATGATGTCCTTGGAAGGACCAGGGACATCATCAAGGTAACCTCTTTTTTTTCATGTCACATTCTTTCAAAGAGGACTTTTAAACACTTTGTAGCTATCATTGATTACCTTTTCACTCAACCATCCATTTTTCTCAGAATTGATAGTTAGAATAAGTCTATATTATAATGCTCAAGGAAGCAAGGTGCAAAAACTAGGTATTCAACAAAATAGTCAAGGGCAAAATATGGCTACCAACAAAAGGCTACAGGCTCAAAAGGGATAACTAGTGATAAAATATCTGAAAAAGGCAAAAAGTTCCCAGAATAATCAAAGAAAGCCTATTATCATATCCTAAACAAAGCAACACTTTTTATTTCGCTTCAATAACATGCATGGAAAGTTCTAGGCTAAGATGCAAAACATGGAATAAACAATATTTAACCACACATGGCACAAGTATCAATCAAGATGGATCAATTCCACTTCTAAGAGAGACAAGATCATAACAAACTACAAAATAAAATAAGTTATATACAAAGTCATAACCATGAGCTTAGATGTCAAAGAGTCTGCATTTTTTTTATCAAGCATTCACAAGAAAGTACTACTCAAAAATTAGGCCCAAATAGTAAGTATCACATAACTCAAAAGGTCTTTTCTTTTCTCTACAAAAAAATAAAAATAAAAAATAAAAAAATTTATTCCTAAAAATAATAAATAAATAAAAGACACTCAGTTCAAAGGGACTATCGTCAGGAAAAGAACCGAAAACAAAAGTCAAGGAACCCATCCTAAAAAAAAAACTCAATAAAAAAGTAAAAACTAGGAATCATTCCTCCACCCCACACTTAAAATCATGCTTTGTCCCCAAAGCAATACATAAAAAAGAGAAGAAGAAGAAGGGTGAGAAATACTCTCTCGGGCCCTCTATGGCCTAGCTAACAACATGTTTTTTTTCTCCTTGCATCAAGGGTCGTCACCCCACACTTAAGCTCAAACATGCTCCTTTCCTTCAAATTTTTTTTAGGGTACTCAAACTTCCCCTAATCTGCAAAAACAAGAAAAGAAAAAAAGTGATACTAATAAAATAAAAATAAAATAAGAAATTACACTACTAATTGGGTTGCCTCCCAATAAGCGCTTAATTTAACGTCACGGCACGACTCCATCAATTTTACTATTTTTCCTTCCACTTTGAAGATATGAATTACACCCCTAATTTCACATCAATTTTTCTATTACGCTCAAAGGGTGGTGGTATAAAATTAAGGTCCCAAGCAATATATATCACATTATGCACTTCTTGGATCTTAAGTGAGGAATGTAATTCAGAGATGTTGAAACAATAAATTCAAGAATGTAGACACATTGTTCCACCCCCATACACTCGTCTATAGGCTCAGATGGCTCGATTAATATTTCATCATCTAAACATAATGTGGAAAAATGATTGGAATAAGGTCTAGTGCTCCTTAACCTATATGAATTGTATTATTATTTACATCCTCATATTTACACATACTAGAGTTTAAAAAAATAATATTATCAACTTAATTACATAACTCTAGTGTACTGTTCTCAACAATGACAACATCAATAAAAGTATGATCAAGCAATTGGCCGTCAATGTTTAGCTCATCAAGTTGTCTTATAAGTATTTTTCCTTCCTCACACATATTATTACTAAATTGTTGGGTGTCATATGATTTAATCTTTGCACTCAACTCAAAATTTAATTTATAGAGATCCCAATCCAAGTTACCTTCATCAATCATGCACTTAATATTGGATTTATAGCACATTATTAATAAATCTTCCATGTCCCCACACAACTTATTTTGTTGAGAAAAAAATTAGCTTATAAGAATCTATAATATCAGAAGTACAAGAATTGCAAGAACACTTACCACTACATACTTTTTCATATGACATCTCAAGAAGAGTAAAAGAAATATGATAATAATAAAAAAATAAATTTAAAACTAATCCTAAGAAACAACAAAAAAGAAACTACAAGTCAAAATAACTACTAAAGACAATTTCTAAGCCACATTCCCCAGCAGCGGCGCCATTCTTTATAACGTTCAAATATACTTCTTGAAAAGAAATATAAACAATCCTATGCAATATATTTACCCAATTATGAGTCGGGATCGATCCCACAGAGAATATGGAAGAATATTGTCAATAGCAAATATTTAACCCGATAGTCGTTATATAAAAATGGGGGGATTTAAATTGATAAAAAAATAAAAAAAATAAAAATAGCTTTGAACTAAGTATTTATTTATATTCAGATTATTAGAAATAACTAGGAATGTGTTCCCCATAAGCTCATAACGCGGTAATCCTAGTAATAGCAATCCTTTCCTAGTGTATTAAATGCAAAGTGATAAGTTAGATATCTCTAAATCCTTGGTCCGACATCTAGAGAATTTCACCTCGCACCTTGGTCCGGCTTGTGTATAATTTACTAAGCCTTACCTTTACCTCATATTAGACATCACATCAATGTATATATGGCTTAATTTTCACCCTCGCACCAATTGACATTAGACTATTAGATAGTATCACACTAAATCTATGTTGATAATTCTTTTCTTATTAACTACATCCTTGGTCCGGCAAGTAGCAACAAGACGAGTTCTAATGTTGGTCGTCGTTAAAAAAACTTCTAAACGAAAGAATTATCAATGCATGCAACAACACTATTCAAGAATTGCTTAGTTACTATTCATACTTTGTTAATCGCTTATGGTTCCCACAACCCTAGTTATGAAATTTAGCTACTCATTATCTCAAAAACACAATCAAAATTTATTAAAATAAATATGCTTGTGTTAATCATAAAAAGTTAAGAACAATTGCTAAACTATTTTTTTTTATTAATCATGAATAGAAATAAATAATAAAGGAGAAGAAAGAATAAACCATAATTCTCCAACCTCGACGAGGGCTCTTCCAAAGTTTCTAAGATAGAAGAAAATTTATATTGTGTATTATTTCTTGGTTCTTGGCTCCCTCAAAAATAACTTTTCATACCCTATTTATAAATATAAAAACCCTTAATAAAATAATTGAGTCCACCTTAAATTAGGAATTCAAACCAAAAGGAATTGGATTCGTTTTTTTCCGTGAGGCTGTCCGCGTGAAGGTCAAATTCTTGTGTCTTCAACACTTGCCACGTGGCAGTTGCAGGTAAGTTCTCTTTTGAATTGCAAATTGCAGCCGCTTTTTCCCCCTATATATAAATATATTATTTTATTCAATTTATTCTATTGAGCTGCCATCTTGATTTTCTTCTTCAACCTTCAACCTTCCACCTTCCACCTTTAATTTCTTTTAGCTTCAAATTTCTTCATTTTCCTACCAATTTAATCCTACGAATAAAATACACAATTTAGCACAATCCATAAAATTTATGCTCAAAAAGGACAAATGTAAATAATAAATGTAAGGCAAATAATGATTAAAAATATGTATTTTGGCCTCACATCAGGTATACCACAACTACTGAACTGGTGGAGGGCTTGTGGAATTCAATTTTCAAAACTTAGTAGGATGGTGAAGCATGTTCTTGCAATTCAAGAATCATCAGTAGCTTCGGAGGAAGCTTTTAGCGCAACAAGATTTCAAATTGGAGACAACATATATTCGTTAGCAGAAGACAGTTTGGAGATATCGGTGTTGTTTAGAGATTGAATAAATGCTGAACGGAGAAATCAAGGACTTTCAAAGTTAGATAGTCAATATGAACTTTTCATAGATTCAACCATTGGATGTGGTAGTGACGATGACATGGAACTTCAATATCTTCAGCAAGCTTTACCTAGACCAGTAGTTGATAACGATCAATCTATAGCTGAGTTAGAGAAAGACTTTATAGGACTATACAACTATTAGTATTACATTAGAGGCTTAGTTGAAACAAAACCCTTACTAGAAGGTGGCTGCGTAAATTAGACACTCTACTGCTAGTTGTAAATTGTAATTGTAATACAAATTTGAACAAATTGGATTTTTTTAAAATTTGTGTCATTGTTTTATACTTTTATTAGCATTTCTTTTTTGTTTATTTAATATTTTAAACTTACAAACTTAAGTTATTTAAATTACAAGTTATAACTTATAAGTATAACTTATAATATATAACTTAATAACTTATAAACTTCAAAAGATTCAAATCTTGAAAATTTAAGCTCAAAAACTTTTTAAAAAACTTTATTAAAATGAACTTACAAACTTATACAAGTAAAAATTAAAAAAAAAATCTTTAAAATAAACTTAAGTAACATTACATTATAAATTTCAGAACTATTAAACTTATAAAAATAAAAAAACATTCATATTTTCATAATTCAAAATAACTCAAAAAAATTATTATTTTTTGAAATAGCTATATGTGTCGTCCTGTTTATCCCATCCCGTTCCATTCCGGTCTGTCCCGATTCTATTCCGGTATATAGTGGGACGAAACGGAACCGAGCCTCCATCTTGATAATTTCGGTCCGATTCATTCTGGTACCGACCAACAACCCAGTCAAACCATCTCGTTTCGGTCTGGTATCGGTTCATTCCATTTCGGTGCCCAGTTTTAAACTAGACATACTCGGTAGGCATTGTATGCCAGCAAAGTAATAGTAAAAATTTTAAGATACAAAAAATATTATAAGCCATACACTGTGAAAATGTCCTAATAGTTCAGTATATGATAGATCATAAGAAGCAATATGAGGCATACAAGTAATAATAAAGATGTGCTATGCAATGATTCTATTAGTGTACCTTCTCTACTTAGAACGTGTTCAGAGGTAGGACCTATAGGGGACTAGCGGTGTCCACACCCCCCCACCCCTGCGAATTGTTTTTCTTGAAAATACTAAATTGGTTTTTATCCTTGATATCATCAATAGTTAATCGCCCAAATATATTTTCCTCATGCATGCATATTTACTTCCGAAAATGATGTTTCTATCAGTACCAATATTATGATACAGGAGAATGAATGTGCATGATCACACTTATAAAATTAGTTTCAATTACAACAATAATATATGAATGTCTGTCTCAACACAAATAACGAGGACTAAAAGTCTTTTCAAACAATGGATTTACTTTGGAAAACTAA
This sequence comes from Solanum okadae, assembly GCA_036553675.1. NCBI lineage: Eukaryota > Viridiplantae > Streptophyta > Magnoliopsida > Solanales > Solanaceae > Solanum > Solanum okadae. The sequence continues at coordinate 14,884,254 of CM071687.1, read as the reverse complement.
TTTTGAGGGCCACATATGATTAATTAAGTAGATGGGTATTCTAATCGAACCCTTAGTCTAATAACTCTCTTTTCATCTATCAAAATAAATCTCTTTTCAAAATTGATCCCATTTAGGAAAAGCCACCTTATAGTTAGGGTGTTCATCCGAATCCCCTTCGTTTGAAAATTATATTATTTGCATATAATTAAAATGATTTTTAGGTATATATAGTAGATGTGGAACCCTCTTCCACTACTTCGTGTGTCTATTTCTTCAGATTTTGAAACCCCTTAGTTAAAATCCTGGTTCCGCCAATGTCTAGGCATATTAGTCTCATTGAAAGATAAGATGCAATAAAAGAGAGTACAATCCAACAATGATAAAAAATATTAATTAATGAACCTTTAGACAACTAAATCCTAATCTTAGGTTCCTCTATAACAATTCAAATATCATATCTTAGTCCATTTATATGGTAAATGTAACACCTCAGAATCTAGAAGGATAGAAAAGGGGTAAAACAAGCAAGTCACTAGCCCAAAACTGGGCCAGGAGACCCTCCAGGGAGCCCTTGATAGGCCGTGAAGGGGACCACTACCAGTTATGGGGCTTGTGAAGACTTGCCAGAGCTGCCACTCCCACGGAGGCCTAGATGGCCTGTGGTAGGGGTCGTAAAGTGGCCTACCAGGAAGGGGTCCCTCCCCTTGCCACTGGTCAAGGACCATGACGGCCATAACGGCTCGTGCAACCCTTGACGGGCCGTGAAGGCCATTATGAAGATGGTCCGTCAGTTTTAAGTCAAATATTTTTGGGTCTTTTCCTAATTAGTTTAATTCAATACCATATTGTTTTACCCTTTACCTAATGCCCTATATGAAGGTTTTTACTCCCAAAATCACCCAATTTAATTCATTCTCTCAATTTCCCAAAAGAAGAACAAGTTCATCCTCCCCAAATATTTCTCTCTCTAGAAGGTTGAAGAAGACTAGGGTTTAAGTCAAGTCTCCAATTTCACCATTGAAGTCAAGCTTTTGGAATTAAGGTATGATAGTTGTAACATCCAGAATCCGAAAAAGGCCACCATATAAGATTTTAGCATTTTCCAGGGGCCATCTACGGTGGCCAACCACGGCCCGTGGGTTGCACCACAGACTGAAGGAGGGTCCGTGAACTGGCCACTCAAAATTGTCTAGGTCATGGACCAAGAATCGTAGGCCAGGACAAAAGTCTCTGACCAACAACCACAGTCCACCAGGGTGGGCCGTGGGTCAGACCATGGTCTGTCGATTGGGTCCTTTGGTTGGTATGTCGGTGACAGCTGACAGTTAACTTAAAGGTAGTTGGGTGTTTTCCTAATTAATTAGTTCCTATACTATGTCGTTTTGCCTATGTTTAGGACCCCTATATAAACCTTTTTACCCTCAAATTTCCCAGTAGAAATCATTCTCTCTAAACTCACCAAAAAGAAGAGCTCTTAAATAATTCTCTCTCTAGAAACTTGAAGAAGAAGAAGGATTCATATAGGGTTTCAAGTCAAGGTCTCAATTCCTCCATTGAAGGCTAGTTGTCACGACCCAGGGGTACCCCCTAGATGTAACATGGCGTATAGAACCCTGAAGGACTCCATACAAGCTACTTAGCTCTCATAACATAAGAAATAGAACAATAAGAGTAAAACAATAGTTCAAGTCCAAAACATTTTAAAAAATGAAAAGCGGAAGTCTAAACTCTTGTCTCATCATAGCCATCTAATACAATAGAATGAAATTAGGTGTCCAAAAGAGAAATACATGAAAGAAACTAAAACAATGAGATCCGTCCTAGAAGCATGAGGACTCATCAAAGCTGAGGAATCAATCAAATCACCAACTAGCCACGAAACCGAGCACCTTGAATATCAAACCCTACATTTGGGAAAAATGTAGGCAAGAGTATGCGTTAGTACAAAACAATGTACAAAGTATGATAGCCATGCATGAAACATTTAAATCATGCTAAAAAGGGACATTTCATTTCATGACATGCAATTGACCAAACTAAACATCATATGAAAGAGTTAGAAAACATCAGCCATAAATTATGGTCAATGCAAGCTAACTTCATCTTTAAAACCTTTGAACTCATATGCGATACTTCTTGAAGTAACCTTAGTTCATTATTACTTGTGGGGAATTAGCCTTAAATAACATTTAGACTATGTGAGCTATAACATGGAATCCGGTGTCTACCCCACACCGAAAAGAGGTGTTCTACTTGCCGAAGGTAGAATCTTGAAATTCTAGATTAAGTGGATCCACTAGCTAATCAACCTATGGGGGCACATAGTTAAGGGATAAGAAGATTGCTACTAGAAATTTAGCCTCTACTAACGGGGGAGCTTCCATCTCATGAGATTACTTTGTAAATCCAGCCTCTACAACGGGAGAGCTTCCATCTCACTATCAATATCCACTCAGTGCTAAGCATAAATTCCCAAGGAATAGTCATTCCTTACTTGACTTCATTACTCAGGAAAAGGTGCCCTTGGACAACCAATTCAAGCTAGTTTCATTAAGATAGCTCCTTGTCTTTGATTCAATTATGTGAGAAAGCCTTTCAACCTAAGAATCTTTTTTATGTGAGAAAACCTTCCATATCATGCTAGTATGTGTTTTAGTGAGAATATCCTTTCACAACACAACATCATAATTGGTACTTTACTCTTGAAGCACCCTTAAAACATTTGCATAGATTTCATAAAACAATACATAAGTCCATAATTTACCTCTGAGGTCAAAACCCACTTTCAATCATAAACTCTTAAAAAACATGGGTTAGATATGGATTTCATCATAAATACATGTAAAGCTTACAATACATGCTTAGTTTCATAAAACACTTTCTTGAAGATCAAAATCCCACATCATATGACTCACAATTTTAAAACATGGGGATTACATGGGTTCATGAGGGAAATAATCATAAAATCATTGTAATCCATCAATTCATGCATAAGAGATCATAATTCAATCATTTAAATAAACAATAAAGAGAACTCATGATAATTGAAGAAAACCCTAACTTAATTGGGGAATTCTAATCTTTGAAATTGAGGAATTTAGCTACTCCATGGATGAAAACTATCATACCTTGATTTCAAATTCTAGCCTTCAATGGAGGAATTGGGACCTTAGCTTGAAACCCTAGATGAATCCTTCTTCTTCAGGTTTCTAGAGAGAGAATATTTGGAGAGGAGTTGATTTTCTTTCGGGAATTTGGAAGAATGAAGTAAATGGGTTAATTTGGGGGTTTAAAAAGCTTACATAAGGGGTTCTAAATATAGGCAAACTGACATAGTATAGGAATTAATTAATTAGGAAAATACCCAACTACCCCTGAAAAATAACTAACTGTTGCCACCGACGACCCACCACCGATGGACCGTGGTCAAGACGACGAACCGTCCTGCACGGATGTCATTGGTGGTCAGAGAATTTGACTTTGGGGCTTCGAACCACTGACCTCCAACCACAGACCATGTTCTAACCAATGGTCCGTTGGTCAGGCCGTGGTTCTGGACCCTCAGACCAGCTGCAGGCAGGCCTTCCACAGACCAAACCTACGGTCCGTGGTCCATTCCATGGGCTGTGAGTGGCAGGTCGTGGTTTGGCACCTACAACATCTGGAAAAACTTCTATGTTGGTCTTTTGCCTACTGCGTGGTACGATATCTCCCCATTGGGACCATTCATCCTCGAATGAGATTTAGATTGATTCTAAAAGAATAGGAGAGGAACTAACAACCCAACCTACAATGCAATGCATACAACCAATGAGGAACTATCGACTCCAAGCTAGGACGTTCTCAAAACATAATAAGAGGGGTGAACTAACTCTATCATCCCATTATGCATGCAATGCTCATAAATAAGGAGGAAACATCAACTCCAAGCTCAACATACTCAAATGCATCATCAGGAAGTAGGAACTACATCAAGCAACCCAATATGCATGAAATTTCAATATTACTCATTTTCAAGGAGGAACTACCTTCTCCAAGCTAAAAGCATTCTCAATACAAACTCATGGAGCTGATATGCAATTCACTCTCAAAAAGCATATCTAAAGCATGTTCATCAATGCATCTCATGAAGTCTATAGGCAACTCATACTCAATGCATAACAACATGAGGAAAATCAAGCATGTAAACTCATTTTCTTTCAAAACACAAGTTTTCATGAACATGCATCACATAAGGAAATCATGGAAACACATAAGAACACATGACTTCCAAAATAAGGACAAACCAAGAGGAACTCATTACCTTAAGCTAGAATAGGAGTAGAAGGAAAGAGATGAGGATATCGGGACATTATATCGGCCTCGGCCTCCCAAGTAGCACCCTCAACTAATTGATTCCTCCACAAAACCTTCACGAAAGCTATTTTCTTGTTTCTCAACCTCTTAACTTGCCAGTCCAAAATCTCAACCGGAACTTCCTCATACGAAAGACTCTTATCAACTCCCAACCCCTCTAGGGAAACTATGGATGTCGGATCTCTAACACACTTTTTAAGCATAGTGACATGGAATACATGATGCACTATGGCCTACTTGTTTGGAAAATCTAATTCATAAGCAGCCCTACCAACACGTCTCAAAACCTGATATGGGCCTACATATCGGGGACTAAACTTCCCTTTCTTACCAAACCTCATCACACCCTTCATGGGTGAGATTTTCAAATAAACCCAATCATTAGCCTCAAATTCTAGATTCCTTCTTCTCACACCGGCATAGAACTTTTGCCCGACTTTGAGCCATTTCCAACTTTTACCTTATAAGCCGAACTTTCTCCATTGCCTCCTGTACCAATACATGACCAATTAGGGCGACCTCACCCATCTCAAAGTATCCTATAGGAGATCTACACCTCCTACCATATAAGGCCTCAAATGGAGCCATATCGATACTTGAGTGATTACTGTTATTGTAAGGAAACTCAATCAATGGCAAATAGTCATCCCAATTGCCCTTAAATTGATCACACAAACCCTTAACATATCTTCCAAAGTTTGGATCGTACGCTCCGCTTGCCTATCGGTTTGGGGATGAAAGGTCGTGTTAAGCTTAACCTTAGTACCAAGCCCTTTTTGGGATGACTTCCAAAACTGAGAAGTGAATTGGGTACCACGATAAGAAATAATGGACAAGGGCTCTCCATGCAACCTTACCATTTCTATCAAGTACAACTAGGAATAGTCCTCCGCCGAATAGGAAACCTTGATGGGAAGGAAATGAGCCGATTTCATCATCCGATCTACTATCACCCAAAAAGAGTCATGTTGTCGCTGGGTGTGACGCAAACCAACAATAAAGTCCATATTCAAGTCTTCCCACTTCCAAGTAGGAATGCTAATGTCTTGGGACAAGCCTCTCGGTTTCTGATGCTCAACCTTTACTTGTTGGCAATTCAGACACTTAGCCACAAATTCCGCAATATCTTTCTTCATCCCATTCCACCAATAGACTTTCTGCAAATCACGGTACATCTTGATGGCTCCGGGGTGAATAGAATACCGCGAACTATGTGCTTCTGTCAAAATTTCTTCCCTCAAGTCATCGATATTTGGAACACATAAACGACCTTGGTGTCTAAGTACACCATCTCCCCCAGAGAGGAAGCCCTAGTGGATTTCTTAACCACCGCCTCTTTCAATTCTACCAAAATTGGATCAAGACCTTGCGTGGCTTTCACATCCTCCACAAAAGGCGATGCGGAACCATTGTGAACCATAACACCACCTTTGCCGGAGTCCACTAGTTTAACATCTAATCTAGCCAATCTATGAACATCTCAAACCAACTCTTTCTTTTCCTCTTTAATATGAGCAACACTACCCATAGATAATCGACTAAGAGCATCTGCTACCGCATTAGCTTTACTGGGGGATAAAGGACACTCATGTCATAATCTTTCAATAACTCAAGCCACCGTCTTTGGCGAAGATTCAAATATTTTTTATTAAACACGTATTGCAAACTCTTCGGTTGGTAAACACATCAACATGTTCTCCATACAAATAGTGTCTCCAAATCTTTAAGGCTAAAAAGACCCCACTAACTCGAGGTCGTGAGTGGGATAGTTTTTCTCATGGATTTTAAGTTGCCCTGAGGCATATTGATGCTTATCGTGACCAACGACACTAACCTACAGTTCGAGTATCTACGATCATCGATAATATAATAACCCAACTAAGGGTTGGGGTCGTGTCCCAAGGGAGTGGTAGTGAAAATAGTTGTTAGGATAGAATTTGGTTCTAGTTAGTTGTAGTTTGAGAAATTATCAAATAAAAACAAAGTAAATTCAAGTGGGTGACACCAAATTGTCAAATATCAATGGGGGTTTGTCACAAGTATAACTAAAACAATAAAAATAAAGAGAGAATTCAAGTATGGGGAAAAGTTCTTGGGGTGTGATCGCAATACATATTAATATAAATCATTGGGTACATGCTTTTGATAGGAAATTTTCAAGATAATAATGACTAGGCTAAGCTTTAGATGGAAATAAGTTCTCTCTCGAGCAACTTACCCCGTTTCAAATGGGTTCCTCTCGGACACCCAGTTGCCGCATGAAGGCCAGCCTACACCAAACCCTACTTACTCTCTCGAGCTGAGTGTTAGAATATGGGACTAGGGCTCACCCTCTTGGGCTGAACCTCATGTCGACCCACTCCTTAGGCCATCAGTCTAGCGGTATTGGTTTCGCGACTTCTCTCTTTCGCAAGCCGAAAACACATGGGTGGTTTTGTATTTGCAACTACAAACCCATTAAATTAAACCACAACCACTAGGTTTAATCACCATTAAAATACATCTAAACTATCAGTAAGAAAAATCCAACAATAATATCAACACATATTCGCTAAATCACACCCCAAGAATGGGGGTTTTTAGCCACACATCAAGAAATAAGAAATTATACCTAAAATGATGTTAAAACCAAATGGGTGTAGGAAATTAAACCTTGATATAAGCAAAGGAAGAAGGATAGAGAAGACCTACTTCCGATTTGAGGAAGATGAACTCCTTCTTTCTTCAAGTCTTCCTAAAACCCTCTCCAAACCTGAGAAAAAAGTGCAAAAGCCAATATTCTAAGTCTCAAAATTACAATAATGTTCCACACAAAAGCTAGTAAAGAGTTTAGTATTTATAGACTTCAAAAAATAGTGTTGGTGGAACGCTCGGCGAGGTTAGTTGCGAACGCAGAATGACTCGGCGATTCGCCCTTCTTCTAGTTCATCGCCGTTTGTGCTTTGCCTTCAACATCTGTACGTTCTGGATCATTGGGCGGTATACTTTTACTTCGCGGAACTGATCGGCGAAACGCCGACTGCTCCTTTCATCGCCTTTTTGATCCTTCTCCTTCAGGGTTTCGTGTACTGGAACAAAGGGCGGAGTGCATCCCTTTGGTGAATCGCAAGCATGCTTGGCGATGCTCAGGCTTTAGCTTCTTCGTTCTTTTCAGCCTTTTTCTTCCTTTTTGCGCCTAAGTGTCCATGCTCCACTAAAACTTCAAATACCTGAAACTTAAGTATTTTCATCAGATATTTAGACTAAATAAGCATTTGAGGACATTATTTCTATTAAAATAAAACCCTAAATGAGTCCAATTTGTGGACTTATCAACACCCCCAACTTAAACTTTTTCTTGTCCTCAAGTATAACTCAAGTTCAGCAGTTCAAATAGGATGTCTCAAATAGTGATACACAAGACGAAATCTTGAGCATACACAACAAGACTCAAATTACTCATGCAAAGCTCAATTGTGTACTCAAAGATTCAAGTTGTGACACACCATTACCAAAGATTCTCATGCTCGCAATACTTGCTACTTGTGCAAGTTCAAGCTCAACAAAAAGTATCTAAATGCCCTCACATAAATAATGATTCCATATTCACACACAGAGGTTAATGAATTCAAGATCAGGAATCAGATGCAGCGCTCACATTCAAAAAGAGGAACACAATGCATGTTTTCACCCATAGGCTTGCCCTTATTTTCCAATCGATCTTTGGTTCGGCTCACTCAAGATAAAAAAGGTCTTTCTAAGGCTTATAATGGGGCTGAGTGCAAAGGTATGGTCATTTAGGCTCTATCACTTTTTCCTCCTGAGATGTGGTATTCTCAAGGCATCCCCTTCTTTTCCTTTATCAATTCTTTTTCTAGTGCTTCAAAGTCATCTTTTTATTCACCTCCATGGATTTCTTGGAAACTCAATTTCTTTTGTACTTTTATTCCACAACTTTTCTTTTTCATTCTTTTTTTTTATATGGAGGGCTTCCATTTTTCCGCAACGCCATGGGTTAAGGGAGACTTTTCTTGCACTTCTTGACTTCTCCTTTTCCTTTTTCACCACACCCCCAACTTAGGCTTTTGGCATAAGTTGGCTATTCACTAAACCACAAATCAAGAGGATTATATGTAGTGGATCAAGTAAGGTCTAGGGTTTATCAAGGTTTTTTCAAAGAAAGGTAAGGCTCAAAGGGTGTTCAAGAGGGTTCACACGCACACGGGTAGGCCACAAAAGAGGTATATGTCAAATTGGCTCACACTCTTCAAAAGTTGCCTAAGATCATCTCAAGAGCACACCTTACTAAATCAATTAGACTAGCGGGGCAAATTCTAGGTTTATTCATGAAAGGTTCAAACTAAGCTCATCACACAAGGCATCGACACTTAAGTCAAACAAGACTACACACTTTCGCTAGTGTGCAACGGTCATTAAAAGAGAATCTGTTTGAGAAGTGGCCAATTAAAACGAGATGCAAAGAGTTCACATATTGTCTATGCAACTTCATTTGTTCTCGTCGTAGATGCACATTCATGTTTGTTCGATTGAGAGCACTATTCAAGTCATCGGTATTAATCAAAACCGAGACTTGAATTTGTACAAGAACAACCACTTTCAGCACAAGAGGTGGCAAAATTTTTCGAAAAATGAAAATTCTTCGGAAGGGTCAAAATTATTTTTCAATTAAACCCAAAAGAGCCACAAGCTCAAACATTTGTACAAGTAGTATAAAATAATTTCAAGCAAAACACCCCAAATATGTACGCAAGACAACATTCAAAACAACACACAAAGGTGAGCCTCACCCCACCACAAATAAAAACATTTGTCCTCAAATGCAAATGAAAGTATCCAAAAGTAAAAATAGAGAAAACAAAGAGGGAGGTAAAGAGGGATCCTGTCTACGCAGTCGCTCCATCTGTCGGGGACTCAGTGCCCGGTGTAGTGCTCTGAATATGGGCATCAGTGCCCGGAGTAACCTCAGAAGGAACAACAAACGACAATAAGATATTATCATTGCAAATGAGTACCAAATTTTCGAAAGTAAACTCGGGGTTCAGAAAACCAACCTTTGTGCCGATTAAAGTACTTTGAAATGCTAGACAACAATAAAATCCAACTCCGAGCACAAATCAACAACCAAAATACTTATGGAATGCAAAAATATTTAAAATACTAACTAGGTGCGAGATTTGGAAGATTAAAAGCGAGGGAAAGTGAAAGAGTTGGAAGTTTAAACCTTTGGCCTGTTAAGAAACCGTCCAGTTTTCTCCCATTCGGTGACATTAGTCGTGGTCGCCGATCCATTCAGTGAGTCGCCGAGTGGATACTTACCTTGCCGAGTTTTACTGCACCTCCAGTTAAACAAGGGGTCAAAATGGCGGACTAGATCTAATCGCCGACCAGGTCTGCCATTCGACAATAAGTTCTTAGGCACACCGAGTTTTACAGACTCCACTTTGAAGTTGACTTTAGTCCAACGGTGGTTTAAGTCGGGGTCGCCGACTGGACCTTTGGCTCGCCCATTTACACTTTTCACTCACTTTCCATACTTTGACCTACACAAACAACACACCATTATTTCTTAAAGTAAAAATAAAGCGGTAAGACCTTGGGTTGCCTCCCAAGAAGTGCGTTATTTAACGTCGTGGCACGACACAACTCCTCACTCAAGTTCCATTAGTGAGGTTTGCCTCATTTTCATGAGGCCACCCGTCTTTTGGCTCTGGGTAGAGAGAAGATAACACTTGGTCCATTTGGGACCTTCTTCATCATTCACACTCATTCTTCCTGTTTCAACACACAAACAAGAAAAAACAAAACTAAAAATTAAGTTAGTAAAACTACAACTATTAAAAACAGAAATTCTACTTAACTAAGAATTCCCAAATAATACCACGCCCCGGCAGCGGCGCCATTTTGATGCTTATCGTGACCAACAACATTAACCTACGGTTCGAGTGTCTATGATTATTGATAATATAGTAACCCAACCAAGGGTTGGGGTTGTGTCCTTAGGAAGTGGTAGTGAAAATAGTAGTTAGACTAGAATTTTGTTCTAGTTAGCTGTAGTTTGAGAAATTATAGAATAAAAACAAAGTAAATTCAAGTGGGTTACACCAAAGTGTCAAATATCAATGGGGGTTTGTCACAAGTATAGCTAAAACAATAAAAATAAAGAGAGAATTCAAGTATGGGGAAAAGTTCTTGGGGTGTGACCGCAATACATATTAATATAAATCATTGGGTACATGCTTTCGATAGGAAATTTGCAAGATAATAGTGACTAGGCTAAGCTTTAGATGGAAATAAGTTCTCTCTTGTGCAACTTACCCCGTTTCAAATAGGTTCCTCTCGGACACCCAGTTGCTGCATGAAGGCCAGCCTACGCCTTACCCCACTCACTCTCTCGAGCTGAATGTTAGTATATGGGACTAGGGCTCACCCTCTCGGGCTGAACCTCATGTCGACCCAATCCTTAGGCCATCAGTCTAGCGGTCTTGGTTTCGCGACCTCTCTTTCTCGCAAGCCGAAAACACATGGGTCATTTTGTATTTGCAACTACAAACCCATTAAATTAAACCACAACCACTAGGTGAAATTACCATTAAAATACATCTAACCTATCAGTAAGCAAAATCCAACAATAATATCAACACATATTCGCTAAATCACACCCCAAGAATGGGGGTTTTTAGCCACACATCAAGAAATAAGAAATTATACCTAAAATGATGTTAAAACCAAATGGGTGTAGGAAATTAAACCTTGATATAAGAAAAGAAAGAAGAATAGAGAAGACCCACTACCGATTTGAGGAAGATGAACTCCTTCTTTCTTCAAGTCTTCCCAAAACCCTCTCCAAACCTGAGAGAAAAATGCAAAAACTAATATTCTAAGTCTCAAAATTACAATAATGTTCCACACAAAAATTAATAAAGAGTTTAGTATTTATAGACTTCAGAAAATAGTGCTAGCGGATTGCTCGGCGAGGTTAGTTGGGAATGCCGAATGACTCGGCGATTCACCTTTCTTGTAGTTCATCGCCATTTTTGCTTTGCCTTCAGCATCTGTGCATTCTTGATCATTGGGCGATATACTTCTGCTTCGCAGAACTGATCGGTGAAACGCCAACTGCTCCTTTCATCGCCATTTTGATCCTTCTCCTTCAGGGCTTCGCGTACTGGAACAAAGGGCGGAGTGCATCCCTTCAGCGAATCGCCAAGCATGCTTGGTGATGCTCAGGCTTCAGCTTCTTTGTTCTTTTCAGCCTTTGTGTTCCTTTTTACGTCTAAGTGTCCATGCTTCCACTAAAACTTCAAATATCTGAAACTTAAGTGTTTTCATAAGATATTTAGACTAAATAAGCATTTGAGGACACTATTTCTATTAAAATAAAGCCCTAAATGAGTCCAATTTGTGGACTCATCACATATGCAGCAACTTTCCCATGTTGAGTTAGCACACACCATAGCCCAATCCTCTAGGCATCAAAATAAACAACAAAACCATTCGTTCCTTCTGGTAATGTCAACACCGGAGCGGAAGTAAGTCTATCTTTCAACTCTTGGAAACTCTTCTCACAAGCTTCAAACCATATGAACTTAGCTTCTTTTGAGTTAAAGCCGCCAAAAGAAAGGCAATTGAAGAGAATCCCTCAACAAACCTTCTATACTAACCGGCCAAACCCAAAAACTTCTAATGTCTGAAGGAGTTAGAGGTTTAGGCCAACTCTTGACCGCATCCGTCTTCTTAGGATCTACCTCAATATCCTTACTAGAAACAATATTACCAAGGAAAGATATAGATCTTAACCAAAATTCACATTTTCTAAACTTTGCAAAAAGTTGTTGGTCCTTAAGAATTTGCAACACGATCCTCAAATGATCAATATGCTCATCCTCGCTCCTTGAGTAGATCAAAATATCATCAATGAACACAATCACAAACATGTCAAGGTATTTTCTAAACACCTTATTCATCAAATCCATAAACGCCGCCGTAGCATTAGTCAACACAAACGACATTACCAAAAACTCATAATGACCATACCGAGTTCAAAAAGCCATCTTCAGAATGTCATCATCTTTCACCCTTAATTGGTTATAACCTGATCGGTGATCAATCTTAGAGAAATAACTTGCTCATTGAAGTTGGTCAAATAAATCATCTATCCTTGGGAGAGGATACTTGTTCTTAATGGTAACTTTGTTCAATTGTCGATAATCAATGCACATACGAAAAAAACCATTCTTCTTTCTAACAAACTAAACTGGAGCACCCTATGGAGAGATACTCGGTCGGATGAAACCCTTATCCAACAAATCCTTTAACTATTCTTTCAACTCCTTAAGTTCTCCTGGAGCCATACGATAAGGAGGAATAGAGATAGGTTGGGTATCATGGAGAAAGCCAATACCGAAGTCTATTTTCCACTCGGGAGGAATACTGGGTAGATCATATGGGAACACTTCTGGAAAATCATTAACAACGAGGATCGACTCAAGAGAAGGGGTTTCAGAATCTACATCCCTCACTCTTACTAAGTGGTGAAAGAAACCCTTAGAAATCATCCTTCTAGCTTTAAGATAAGAAACATACTAACCCTTAGGCATATAATTTCCCTCTTCCACTCCAAGATAGGCTCATTCAGGAACTGAAACTTGACTACACGAGTTCTACAATCAATAGAAGCATATCATGAGTACAACCAATCCATACCCAAGATAACGTCAAAGTCTAACATATCAAGCTCTACCAAGTCAACAAGAGTACCTCTATGGGACAAGGAGACAGGACACTTCCAATAGACCCTCTTAGCCATAATAGAACCACCAATTAGAGTAGAGACAAAAAAAGGTTCTAACAACACATTCGAAAGAACATCAGACCTCATAGCTGCATATGGCGTAATTAAAGACAAGGTAGCACCAGGATCAAGTAAAGCATATACATCAAGTTGGAAAACTTTCAACATACCGGTAACCACATCCGGAGAACTCTGTTGTTCACCTCTAGTCAGAAGAGCATAAAAGTGTTTTTGCTTAGGAGCATTGGAACCTGAACCACTAAGAGTAGTTTGCTTGCCCTCTCTTCCCTTAGACGTAAGCATTGGACAATCCCTCATTTTGTGAGCACTTTTACCACAACCGAAGCAACCATTCATGCTGGCTAGGAACTTACCATCGTGCTTCCTACCACACCTAGTGCAATTAGACCTAGGCAATGAAGATCCACTACTATTAGGTCCTTGAGGTTTAGGGTTAGACACCCTATCTTGGTTGAACTTTGGAGGAGCATTGGAGAAACCTTGACTGGAAAACCTTTGTCGGAATCTCGGACGACCTTTTCCATCGGACCTTGTGTTAAAGAAATTACCATCACCGGTCTTAGCCCTTTTTGCCTCCCTAGACTTTTCCTTGAGTTTCTCCTCCTCAATTTGTTGTGCATGTAGCATAATATGAGAGATGTCCATATCATGAATGAGTATTGCAGTTCAACACTCTTTAACCACCATTTCAGACACAGTCGAAACAAACTTACTCATCTTGGCTCTTGAATTGGCAACCATCGTTGGAGCATGCTTAAACAATTGAGTGTACTTTAGATCATATTCCCTTACACTCATACTTCCTTGTCAAAGGTTAATGAACTCAAGCATTTTGGCTCATCTCAAGAGGAAATAACTTATCGAGAAACACAGCCTTAAACTTCTCCCAATCAAGAGGACCTGAATCTTATGGTCTCCCTTCCTTCCATTGATTATACTATATTTGAGCGACACCTTTCAATTGGTAAGCGGCCAGCTCTGCCTTTTCCATCGGTGTAACTCCCATGATCATCAAAACCTTATAGACCTCATCAATAAACTCTTGAGGATATTCCTCAACTTTGGAACCATGAAATTTTAGAGGATTCATCCTTGAGAAGTCCCTCACTCTTGAAGCCGCTGAATTTACATTTGAACGTGCGGGAACAACAACCTCCCTATTGGCTTGGGCCATCACGGCTTGAGCCAACACTTGAAAAACTGCCTGATAAGTCTGAGATTTTGACTCATTTAGGGATTTGTTTTGATAGTTTATTGTCCTCAAATGCCTAATTTAAGCTTCGAACTGATGTTAAAATGTTGATTTGTTGCAATGAAAGCTAAGGAGCAAGACAAGAACATTACTGGGCAAAAAGGAGCAAAAAAGCTGAAGAAGTTGAAGGAAGGCAATCCTGGTGATTGCCAAGACCACTTGGTGAGTCACTGAGTGGATCTTTAGATCGCCTAAAGTTCCAGCATGCCAATACTGGGGACAAACCTACTTGGCGATGGAAATGGACAGTCGGTGGACCGCCGAACGGCTTGGCGACATCGACCTTGATCACCTAAAATCACAGAACCCTGAGGATAAAGAGCCAAGGCAAACTGGCGATGGACAAGAGTGAAGGGTGCGTCGCTGACTTGGTTAGTGATGCACGACTTACTCCACCTAATGGTACTGAAGTCAAAATTTGGGAAACTATAAATTGAATTTTGTAAAGCAGAAAAGGCATCCAGTTTTGTAGAATCTAAGTCGAGTCCCATTGAGTTTTTCTGTGTTTTCCATTGTAGAACTTAAAGCTTTTGAGACTTGATTTTGAGGAATTGCAATTGGGTTTTCGAATGAAGTTGATTTGAAGCATTGTAGAGACTTGGAAATAATTACCCAGTTCATGGCGAACATAATTGATAATTGTTTCTGTGTTTTTATGATGTATGGCTAAAACCCTAATTCTTGGGGTGTGATCATGTGATTATAGGCTAAATTAACATATGGATATTGTTGTTTACTGATTTAAATGCTTAATTGAAGTGGGTTTAATCGATAGCTGTGTATTAATCTATGAATTGTAGTTGCAAATGCAATTTTAACTTAGTGTTCTGGGCTTGCTTGAGAAATAGGTTTTAGAACCAAGGTGTTCGATTAATATTGTAGTTATTGAGTTGATGTGGTTTCAGCTCCAGAGAGTGAATCCTAAACTCGATTCTACCTATCTAGCTCAAAAGAGTAGATAAATCGAAAGGGTGACACAAATGTCAGATGGGGGGATTTATCTACTCTCTCGAGCTAGATACGTAGAATCAAGTTTAGGATTCACTCTCTCGAGCTGAACCCACTTCAACCCAATAATTACAATCATGAATCGAACACCTTGGTTCTAAAACCTCTTTCTCAAGCAAGCCGAAAACAATAAGTTAGAATTGCATTTGCAACTACAATTCATAGATTAATACACAATTATCGATTAAACCCACTTCAATTAATCATTTAAATTAGTAAACAACAATACACATAAGCTAATTAAGCCAATAATCACATGATCGCACCCTAAGAATTGGTGTTTTAGCCACACATCATAAAAAGAGAGAACTAATTACCAATTATGTTAGCCATGAACTGGGTAATGATTTCCAAGTCTCTACAATACTTCAAATCAACTTAATTCAAAAACCCAATTGCAATTCCTCAAAATCAAGTCTCAAAAGCTTTAAGTTCTACAATGGAAAACTCAGAAAAACTCAATGGGACTCGCCTTAGATACTACAAAACTTGATGCCTTTTCTGCTTTTCAAAATTCAATTTATAGTTTCCCAAATTTTGGCCTTCGGGACCATTAGGCGAAGTAAGTCATGCAACGCCAACCAAGTCGGCGACGCCCCCTTTGCTCTAGTCCATTGCCGGTTTTCCTTGGCTCTTTATCCTTAGGGTTCTGTGATTTTAGGCGATCAAGGTCGATGTCTCTAAGCCGTTTGGCAGTCCGCCGATTGTCCATTTCCATCGCCAAGTAGGTTTGTCCCAGAGCTGGCATGCTGGAACTTTAGGCGAGCTAAATAGCCACTCGGCGGTTCGCTAAGTAGTCTTGGCGATCACCAATTTTGTCTTTCTTCAAGTTCTTTTGTTTTTTCGCTCAGTTTTGTCCGGTAATGTCTTTGCATTGCTCCTTAGCTTTTATTGCTGCAAATAAACATTATAACATTAGTTCGGAGCATAAATTAGGCATTTGAGGAAAATAAACTATCAAAACAAAGCCCTAAATGAGTTGAAATCTTAGACTCATCAACAACCCAACTTAAACTTTTGCTTGTCCTCAAGTAAAACTCATGATCAACAAGTTCAACAAGGATGTCTACAAACAGTGCTACTCAAGACTCAATACAAATGCACACAAGAGGTTCAAACTACATATACAATGCCTAATTGTGCACTCTAAGTTTCAAATTGTGTCTCACCATTATCAAATATACTCAAGCTCACAATGCTTGCTTTAAATGAAAGTTCAAGCTCAACAAAAGTATTCAAATACCCTCACAACAAGGATGATTCCATGCTTACACAAAATTCATCAAAAAATTATAGTTTCGGAATCAAATACAACTCTCACACTCACGAAGATGAACACATGCATGATTCTACCCATAGACTTGCCCTTATTTTCCAATCAACATTCTTTTCAACTCACTCAAGATCATAAAGGTCTTTTCAAGGCTTGCAATGGGGCTGAGTGTAACTGTTTGATCATTTTGGGTTAGTTGGTTCTACCTTCATGAAGTCTAGCCTAAAAATCAGTACTTCTCCTTCTCTTTCACATTCTAACATGTTCACAATCCACCCTCTTATTCATTTAAGCCAAATTTATTTGATACCCCATTTCTTTTACTCCTTTCACACACTTTATTTCACAAACATTTCTCTTTTTCTTTTTCAGTCTTATTCCAATTTCACCTTTTTCTTTTCTTTCTCTCTTTTTTTTTTTTACATGGAGGGGTTCCATCTTTTTCAAACCATTGCTTTAAAGGGGGATTTTTTCACTTCATGACTTTCCTTGTTTTTCACCTCAGCCCCAACTTAGGCTTTTGGCCTAAGTTGGCTATTCAACTAACCAATACTTCATGAAGATTATATGTGATGAGACAAAAAGGTCAAAGTTGTTCAAGTTTCTTCCAAGGAAAATGATAGGCTCAAAGGGTGCCAAACAAGATTCACACTTCTCACAAGGTAGCCAAAACGAGGTATATTATCAAATTAGGTTCACTCTTCACAAATTTATCCTAAGATCATTTCACTTGTTTGCTTCAATCAATCAATTGGACTAACGGGGCAAGTTTTAGGTGACATCAAGCACAATATTCAAAACAACCTCACCACTCATGGAATTCAATTCAATTATCAAACAAGACTCCACACCTTCTAGCTAGCGTGCAATCATCATAACAAGAGATTGAATCAACAACCGGCTAGTCATAACGGGATGCTAGGAGTTCACATATGACCTATGTAACTCAATTTGCCTCATCGTAGCTGCACATTCATATCATTCAATTGAGAGCACTAGTCAAGTCATCGGTATTGACCACAATCGACACTCGAAAATGCAAAAGAACATCCACTTTCACACACATCAAGAGGTGGAATTTTTTTTTTAAAATTGGTTCGAAACCATTTGCACATTAAAAACAATGGACCAATATGGATAAAAAAACAAAGATATATATATGAACATAAAACCAGATCCATCATTCACAAAACCAACATTCAAAAACCCAAAAACAACAATATCCACAAAAACAACCCAATAGAGGCCCCGCCAAACAAAAATGATAGGTGTCCTTAAATGCAAAGAAACAATAATAAAGTGTAAAAAATAACTGAATAAGAGGCAAAAGTGTTATCCTTCTAGGCTAGGCCTGGGTGAAGTCTGCATATCAGTCACTCCCTCTGTCTGGGCATCAATGCCCGACTCATTAGCAACCTTGGCTCTAGGTCTGCCAAGTCATCATAAACAACCTCATCTCTAACACCCAAATGCTCCTCATCTGTCTCAGCCTCGAACTCGGCATGTACATCATCGGCCCTAGCATTATCTCCGATCGTAGTAGCTGGAAGAACATCAGAACTGGAAGGAATATCAGCGCCTTGAACGTCATGAATCTCAAACGTCCCAAACAACATTCATAAGTCAGTGGACTTCAACTTGTCCACATCTGTACGCAACCCAACAATATCAGCCTTTAAGGTCGTCACAACATCGACAATACCTTGTCTCTGCTCACACTCCTCCACCCTCACCGTAAGGGCATCCTATGCTGACTTGTGTCCCTCAATTAGCTCTCTAGCTCCCTCATCCCAACCTGGATTGGGGCCAAGATAGAAGCAATCGACTGCTCTATAAGCCCAAGCACAACGACCTCTATCCAGGAGGCACACACATTAGTATATTAGGCCAGATGACCCATCTTGTAAAGCATGGCCTGGGTGATAGAGGGTCAGGAGGCATTAGTAGCAGCAACATAAGTAGAGTTAGGGGGTGCAACAGAGTAATTGGGAATATCAGAAACAGAAGAGCCAGAGGTACCTCTAGGCCCACCGGCCTTACGGGGAATGATTGCCTTAGTCGACAACATATCAATGTCAACTACCGGGGACGTATCCGCCGGTGCAGTCCTCCTCCTATCGACCTCATCCCACAAGTACTCGGCCTTAATGCGTCGAATGTCAGTAGAAGAGGTGGGGGTCACCTCCACATCCGTCTTCTTATCTCTCAGAACATGGTCCCACCAGCACAACTGCTTTTCTTCCATGATGGTCCTCGAACCCTCGGCCTTTAGTATGTTGAGCGATCGGGGAGGAGGATCCTGCACATATGGAGCCTGTACCACTGTTTGAGCTGGGGCTACAACTGGAGGAAGAGGAGTAGGCATCAGAGGCACTGTAAATCCTAGATGGTTCATTTAAAGTCTTGGAGCATAACTCCACTCTCCTACCATGTAATAACTGATCATCTTCTAGCTCGGAGATGGAGGCTGAAGAACTATCATTAGAACCACCTTCGTTGTTAAAGGGAGTGAGGTACGTGGCATAAACCCGTCACTGTCAGAGCTCTCCTCCGCTGGCGTAGGCGGAACTTGGCCCTTGTTTTTGCCTTTCCTCCTTTTAGAGAAAGTTTTGTAGTCGGGGCCCGGGAAGCAGCAACTTCCTTATCTATAAATATTCCTCGAGCCCTCTTCCGGGGTGATTGACTTCTACCAGCCACTCTTGGTCTAGTCATACCTGTAAAATAATGTTTAAAGCGTTAGATGTAGTTGAGAAAATATATAAAAAAATCACAGGATATCAGTTGCAGAAAGTCTCGCCGAACCGGTTGGCGGGTCATCGAACACCTTTGGCGAGCCATGATGGGCTCGCCGAAAGTTTCCGCACAAAAATATTCCAAAATAAGCACAGGTCGGGGATACCCAGGTCCATTTGGCAGATCGACGACACCTTTCGGTGAACTAGAAGTGGTTCGCCGAAAGTTAAAGAACAATTTTGGAAATTAGGGGCATAGAAGGGCGATCAGAAGGGGCATTCAGCGAGTCGTCGAGTTCACTTGAAGACTCAGGCATATCACCGAAAGTTACAGAACTTAAACCATTAAAATAGAGAAATAGAAGGCAATCAAGGGGGAGTTAGGCAAACTGCCGAACCACACGACGAGCTTGACCCAGCTCGCCAAATAGTCCAACCTGCCAATTTTTCACCCCTACCTTCAAAATCAAACCCGAAACCCACGAAATCAATATTAAACTATTGTTCTATACAATTAAACTAAGAGCCATAATACCCAATCCCACGGGGTACTTAGACTTCCCCTAATTTGGCTAAAATTGGCAAATCGTCATCGTTTGCCCTTAATAATGACGTCAACTGCTCTATCATTGGGCAAAATTTGACAATTAGCACAATTCGGGGTTACTCAAACTTCACCTCGCTAGACCCACAACATTTTAAACACAACCCAATAATTTAAACAATCAACGACACATGAATTTACTCTTTAAGGCCAAATAATCATGATTTCAATTAAATACGGGAAAACAAATGACCACATACATGATAATAAAAAAAACTAAACACAGATAACAGCCACAAAATGAGCATGGATTAAATTTCAACCAATTATAGAGCGGGGTTCAAGAAACCAACTTTAGATTGCCAAAAATTCGTAAAGCTAGGCTAGCAACAAAATCCAAAAGTCCATCCCAAGCAAATGATCCCAAATAAAAGTAAAAATGATAGTACGAGAACAAAAATATAATCGGTTGTGAGAGTACGTAAGTTGAAAAGTGTGAAAATAAAGAGATTTTGAATTTAAAACAGTTTGGCCTTTTAAAACTCTTCAGTTCGGCGCCAGTCGACGACCACGACTTACATCGCCAACCCAATGATGCGCCGAGTGGGATTTTAGCCCACCAAGTTTTACAGAACCTTTAACAAGCTAGGTGGTTCCAACGACAATCCAAGTCAGTCTCGCCAACCTGTTCGGCGAGTCGCTGACTGGATCTTTGACTCGCCTAGAAGCCATTTTCCCAAAATTTCAACTTTTGAACCTGCACATTCAACACCCGTTATTCAAACAACATGAATAAAAACATTAAATCTTGGGTTGCCTCCCAAAAAGTGCCCTTATTTAACGTCGTGTCACGATGTGGTTACGCTTTTCAAGGTTCAATTTTTAGGTTAGCTAAGGTATCACTTGGTAGACCCCCTTTTTGCCTTGGGTTCAAATGAGATGAGATTTGACCCATTTTCATTTCCAATTGCTTGATGGACACTTTGTGATAGGTGAGCGTTTGATTGAGTGTGGAGACGTCCTCTTTCTTTTCTTTCAAAACCTTGTCTGACCCTTCCACTTGCGTGCAAGCATATCTTCCGCGCGAAAGTTCTCCGGTCAGCCCTTTGCTCCTTTGGCTTTTGACGTTCATGGGGTAGAACATATCATTCCTTGTCACCATCCCGTTCCTTCTAATTAGTCCCATGATCACTCTATTCTCTGTCACGGTCTCTCCATCCATCATCCTTTTCTCTATTCCAACCTGGATTCCCACCCGGCCTAGGTTAGCTCAGACGGAAACCACCTCCTTGATTTGCAAGAAAATTCACTTCCTCATTATAAAGAGCCTCAAGGTATTCCTCCTCAGGATTTGCTCCACCAGCACCAACAACATTTACACTTTTCAACCCATTACCCATCACATTTTTTTTTACAAAATATCCAGCTGGGTCATCATTTTTTCCATATTTTGGTCTCGCTGATTGTCCTTCTCGATCTGCTCTTTTGTCATCCTAAAGGTTAGAGGAGACACCTGGTCCTCTCGAGTGTACCATGCTCTATTAATTTTGGTTATCCCATCGAGGAGATTTGATGCTATTTCGAAAGGCTGTTGTATTATACCCCCCAAAACAAGTTGATCAACAACACCTTTGTTCACTGAGTGAAGAATCCTATAGAAATGTTGTAATAACACGTTGTTTGGAAGTCCATGAGTTGGACACTGAAGTAACAACTTCTGAAATTTCAGCCACGTCTCGTGGATTGGTTCACCCTCAAAATGTTTGAAGCTCGGAATACTATCTCTTAATGTCATCATCCTTGAAGGAGGAAAGAACCTTACAAAGAATGCCACGGTGAGTTCATCCTAAGTAGTAATGGAGTTCCTCGGTTGATCAACAAACAACTTGGTAGCTTCCCCATCAAAGAAAAAGGGAACAACCGGAGACAGACTGATTCTTGACAGATGTTCTTGAATGAGAACGGACCACATATGTCTACCAAATTCCAAATATTCTCATGGGGATCCTTATGAGCTAGCCCATCGTATAATCCTTTCATTTGTAATAGTTGCAACATCGTGCTAGTTACTTGGAAGACAATATTCTCCTCAATAGGAGGTAGACGTATAGTACCAACACTACCCAATTGAATCACGTCATTAACATCATTCATCTTTTTGATGTCATCTTAGTTGCCCAGTTGGCTACCGTTACTTCCGTTCACACTCATCTCGTCCTCTATTCAAACACA
Organism: Solanum okadae; assembly: GCA_036553675.1. Lineage (NCBI taxonomy): Eukaryota > Viridiplantae > Streptophyta > Magnoliopsida > Solanales > Solanaceae > Solanum > Solanum okadae. The sequence goes on along the minus strand of CM071687.1, from coordinate 14,862,063 downwards.
ACCAAGACAAACATAAAACAAAGTACGTCGATTCAACTACAACACAAAAAGATCACAATTCAAACTTCAATAATAGAACTCTAAACACCACTCCCCGACAGCGGCACCATTTTTTGATAAACGCTCAACTACACCTCATCCAATACAAGGTGTAGGCAATCGTAATCTAGTCTAAAACCCAACAATTGAGTTGGGGTCAAACCTACAGGAGCGGTACAAGTTTGAATTCAGTTATGAAGTTATAAATGCGTTCTAATGGGTTGTAGGAATAGAAATTATCGAAAGCATTTACATAGATTGAAAGGGTGACACAAATTTCAGATGGGGGATTAGTTTGTCAATTAGCAATTAAAGCGACTTCAAAAACAGGGGAAATAATGAGTAGTGAGAAATTCTCAGAGATGTGATCGATTATAGGCTAATTTCACTGTATGGGTAATTGGAATTTACTAACAATTTCTAAATCTCAGTAGGTAGGCTAAACTATAGATGCAATAGCTTTCTCTTGTAAAACTATTACGATTCAAGCGAGTTCTCTTGAACCTCGACAAACTTAACAATATAAACAACCCAAAACCTTAATTTATCTACTCTCTCGAGCTAGATAGGTAGAATCGAGTTTAGGATTCACTCTCTCAAGCTGAACCGACATCAACCCAATAACTACAATCATTAATCGAACACCTTGGTTCTAAAACTTCTTTCTTAAGCAAGCCACAACACTAAGTTAGAATTGCATTTGCAACTATAATTTATAGATTAATAAACAACTATCGATTAAACCCACTCCAATTAAGCATTTAAATCAGTAAAAAATAATACCCATAAGCTAATTAAGCCAATAATTACATGATCACACCCCAAGAATTGGGGTTTTAGCCACACATCATAAAGATAGAGAAACAATTACTAATTATGTTAGCCATGAACTAGATAGTGATTTCCATGTCTCTACAATGCTTCAAATCAACTTAATTAAAAAACCCAATTGCAATTCCTCAAAATCAAGTCTCAAAAGTTTTAAGCTCTATGATGGAAAACTAAAAAAAACTCAATGGGACTTTACTTAGATTCTACAAAACTAGATGCCTTTTCTGCATTTCAAAATTCAATTTATTGTTTCCCAAATTTTGGCCTTCAGGACTATTAGGTGAAGTAAGTCGCGCATCATCAACCAAGTTCGCGATGCGCTCTTTGCTCCTGTCCATCGCCCGTTTGCCTTGGCTCTTTATCCTAATGGTTATGTGATTCTAGGCGATGAAGGTCGATGTCGCCGAGCCGTTTGGTGGTACGCCGACTGTTGATTTTCATCACTAAGTAGGTTTGTCCCCAAGGCTAGCATGCTGGAACTTTAGACAAGCTGAAGAGGTAGTCGACGGCTCGCCAAGTGGTCTTGGCGATCACTAGGATTGCCTTCCTTCAAGTTGTTCAACTTTTTTCGCTCCTTTTGGCTTGGTAATGTCCTTGCCCTGCTCCTTAGCTTTCATTGCTGCAAACCAACATTTTAAGATCAGTTCAGAGCATAAATTAGGCATTTGAGGAAAATAAAATATCAAAACAAACCCTAAATGAGTTGAAATCTCAGACTCATCAACATCGAGGTCTTTTTGATTAACACTCAACTACACCTCATCCAATACTAGGTGTAGAAGATCATAATCTAGTATTAAACCCAAGAAATGAGTTGGGGTCAAACCCACAGGGGGCAGTTCAAGTTCGAATTTAGTTATGAAGTTATAAATGTGAACTACTTGGTTATAGGAATAGAAATTATCGAATTCAATTAGATAAGTAAAAAGGTGACACGAATGTCAAAAGGGGAAATAGGTAAGTCAACTAACCGCTGAATCAATTATGAAAAACATGGGAGAAATCAAGTACTTAAGGGGTACTTGAGGGTTTGACCGAATAATTGCCAATTTCGCTAAATGGGTGATCGTAAATTACTAAAGGTTGCTAAATCTTGGTGGGTAGGCTAGACTTTAGATGCAATAGCTTTCTCTCGAATAACTATTACGATTCAAGCGAGTTCTCTCGAACCTAGACAAGCTTAACACTATAAACAACTCAATACCTCACTCTACCTACTCTCTCGAGCTAGATAGGCATAATTGATCTTAGAATTCACTCTCTCGAGCTGAACCCACAACAAGACAATTACTACAAATGCTAAATTATAACCTTGACTTTACACCTCTCTCTCAAGCAAGCATAAAACACTAACTTAGAGTTGAAATCAATATTTCAATTCATAAATTGAACCTTAGCTATAAATCAAACCCACTTCAAAACAATAATAAAATCAATAATCCCTAACACCCACAAACTAAATTAGGCAATTAGTCACATGGTTACACCCCCCAATAATAGGGGGTTTATCTACACATCATAAAAAGTAAGAAATCAATATCGATTACATTCTCCATAGCTGGGTATTAACCTCCAAATCTTTACAATGATTTTTTATAGCGTCAATTCCAATACCCAATTTAAGAATTACTCAAAAAAAGATGCAAAAACTAAGCAAGAATAATGTTTTTTGTTCAAACTATGAGTTTTCACAATGATAGGTGTCACTACCCAAGGGTACCCCTAGACGTAACCAGGCATATAGAACCCCGAAAGGGCACCATGAAAGCCACTTAGCATATCATAACATAAATGATTAGAACAATAAGAGTAAAAAGGCATTTAAGTCCAAAAATCTTTATAAAGGAAAGCGGAAGTCTAGACTTGTCTCAATTAGCCATCTATTACAATACTTGAGTCAAAATAGGGCCAAAGTCCAAAAACAACATAATCCGAAAGTGAAAATATAAGAATGAAACTACACTGATAGTATCCCATCCTCGAATCATGAGGACTCACCACGAGCAAGGAGAAATGAACAAATCCAAGCTCTAGCCACAATGGGGACCACCTTGAGAACCGAACCCTACACTTGGGAAAAATGTAGGAAAATATGGGTTAGTACAAAAATGCACTAAGTATGATAGTCATGCACAAAATTATGAAAACATGTTAAAAGGGACATTTAAGTTGAATGCATTTCATTTACTAGTTGAAAACATCATTTTGAAGATAATGGAAAAGCATGTCATAAGCATAATCAACTCATAGATCACCATAACATAATAGGAACATACCATAAATACCCTCAAAGCATACTTGTGCAATGCATGAATAAGATCCCATAATGCCACCCACACTAAGTAAAGCTTCTTGATTAACTATAGTTGATATTTCATATTCTTATTCATACTATCATAAAGGGAGATTAGCCTTAACCGACATAGACCATGTGAGCTTACCATGGAATCTGGTGTTTACCCCACACCGAAAAGGCGTTGTCCTACTTGCCTAAGGTAGAACAATACTCTTAGCTTAGGTGGATCCACTAGCTAAAGACCTATGTTGGCACATAGTTATGGGATAAGGAGATTGCTACTAGAAACTCGAAATCTACTAAGGTATAAGGTTTCATCTCATGAAATACAGACTTTGGGAACCTGGACTCAACTATGGTAGAAGGAACCCATTTGGAAAGCCGGACTCAACTAGTGTAAAGATTTCATTTGGAAGCCGGACTCAACTATTGTATAAGCTTCCATCTCATATTCATATCCACTCGGTGCTAAGCGTTAATTCCCATAGATTTCATATTAAGTCTTGACTTAAGTGCATATTCATGGAAAAATGTATTGACACTCAATCCAACATAATTCATACTATAGCTCATAGATTCAATAGATGAGAATAGCCTTTCAACCCTAGAATCATCATATTGTGAGAAAACCTTTCACATCATATCATATTCATTCATAAGTGCGTACATGAGGATAGTCATCCAACAACACAACAACTAGATCATAATAATATTCACTTTACTCTCAAAGTGTTCTAAAAGCATATCCATAAACCTCATACTCATGCATAATTCTCCTACTTTGCCCTTCAAGGACAATAGATCACATTCAATCAACACATCTACAATTACTACATTAGACATGGATATTAACATGATTCAATTACTACAATTACTATAAGCATAATCTCATAATACTCTTCTTTCTACAACTCACCCACATCACAAGGTCATAAATTGGGAATATGGGGATTTCATGGATTTATGGGAGATTACACCATCAAAATATAATAAATCATCAATTCAATCATAATATAAAGTAATTAAACCAATAGAATCGCTTTTTGAAAGGAATCCATGACTTGGAGTCAAACCCTAGCTTTTGGGGAATTTCTACCTTTGAAATTGGAGTTTTGAAGGAACTCTATGGATGAAAACTATACATGGATGAAGGACTACCATACCTTAGCTTTGAAATCCAAGGAAATTGAGTAGAAAAGCTTGCTACTTCAAACCCTAGCTTCACCTTCCTTCTTCTTCTTCTTTGGAGTTCTAGAGAGAGTTTTGGGGGAAAAGTTGGTTTTGATTTGGGATTTTGGAATTATGAGGAAGATGACTTTATTTGGGGGTCTTAAATCATTATATAGTTAATATAATTTAGTATAAAACAACGTCACTTTGTATTAAATAAAAATGGAAAACCCCAAAGTACCCCTTAACCAACTCACAAAAACGGTTTCCAAACATCTTGTGAAGCGTGGGTCAATCTGAGGCCTGATTCAGCAGGCACAACCTATGGCCCCTCACCCACGAGGCTTGGGGGGAGGGATATGGGGCGTGAGTGGCCCCTCGTGGGTTACTACCCAGGCATATTTTGGTGCACTCCTCAAGGACCCATGGTTGGTCCTTAGGGTTTGAGCCTTGACGTTCTAACATAAAAAAACAATTATTTTTAAGGTACAGGGAGGTACGTTTCAAGGCTCTAACCCTAACGTCAAGCTCTAGTTTAGCCTACTAGTTTCCGGAGTGTTACATTATCTCCCCTTGGGAACATTCGGCCTCGATACGATCTAGACACCTTACGGAATTAAAGACTCAAAACTAGCACCCCAACACGTGTGAAACATCAAAATAATGCACAATTCAAAGGAGGAAACTTCAACTCCATCTAAAACATAATAAATGCACACAAGGAGGTAGGAACTACATCTAACAACCCATTATGCATGAAACTAAATGTTTCACTTATTCATAGGAGGAACTACCTTCTCCAACTAAAATCATGCTCAACACAATATCATGGAGCCAATATTCAATTATTCTCAAAAGCATACTAAATCATGTTTATGAACTAATCTCATGAAGTCAAAGAACTCATACTAAATGCACAACAACATGAGGAACATATATCATGAAAAATCATTTTCCTACTAAACATGAATTTCTCAAGAATATGCATAACATAAGAAAATCATGGAAAAACACATATACACACATGACTCCCAAAACACTAAAACTCAAGAGGAACTACTTTCCTCAAGCTTGAATAGCAGTAGAAGGAAAGATATGAGGGTATCAAAACTTCATATTTGGCTCGACCACCCAAGTAGTACCCTCAACTAAATGATTTTTCCATAAAACCTTCATAGAGGCGACTTCCATGTTTCTCAACCTCTTGACTTGCCGGTCTAGAATTTAAATCGGCATCTCATCATAAGCAAGATTCATTTAATATTTAAACCCTCTAAGGAGACTATGATTGATGGATCCCCAATACAATTCTTCAACATTGACACATGGAACACCGAATGCACCAATGCTAACTAATTTGACAAGTGTAACTCATATGCAACCTTGCTCACACGCCTCAAAATCTCATAAGGACCCACAAATTGAGGACTAAGTTTCCCCTTCTTTCTAAACCTCATAACACCCTTCATGGGCGAGATTTTCAAATAAACCCAATCATGGACATCAAATTCTAAATCCCTTCTCCTAACATCGGCATATGACTTTTGTTGACTTTGGGCCATTCTCAACCTCTCTCTCATTACTCGAATCTTCTCAATGGCCTCATACACTACTTCCGGGCCTAGGAGAGCAACTTCCCCTACTTCAAACCATCCTATAGGAGACCTACATCTCCTACCATTGAGACCCTCAAAGGGAGCCATCCCAATACTCGAATGGTAACTGTTATTATAGGCAAACTCAACTAACGACAAATGGTCATCCCAATTGCCTTTAAAATCTATCATTTAAGCCCTCAATATATCCTCTAAAGTTTGAATGGTGCGTTCCGCTTGACCATCTGTTTGAGGGTGAAAAGCCGTGCTAAGCTTCACCTTAGTAGCTGCCCCTTTTGGAAGGACTTCCAAAACTGTGAAGTAAATTGGGGGCCTCGATCTGAAATGATAGACAAGGGAACTCCATGTAACCTTACTATTTCCTTCAAATAAAATTTAGCATATTCTTTCGCCGAGTAGGACACCTTGACGGGAATGAAGTGAGCGGACTTAGTCATTCGGTCCACTATTACCCATATTGAGTCATGTCGCCGCCTAGTACGTGGCAAGCCTACAATAAAATCCATGTGCACATCTTCCACTTCCAAGTAGGAATAGATTATCTTGTAACAAGCCTCCCAACCTTTGGTTCTCAACCTTAACTTGTTGACAATTAGGACATTTGGCTACGAATTCTGCGATGTCTTTTTTCATCTCATTCCACCAATAAACTCCCCGTAGGCCACGATACATTTTGGTGGCTCCTGGATGAATAGATATCGAGAACTATGAGCTTCCTCTAAAATTTGCTCCCTCAAACCATCAACATTCGGAACACATAACCGACCATGGTACCTATGCACCCCATCTGCCCCTTGGGAGAAAGCCTCAATGGACTTTTTGAGTACCGACTCTTTCAACTCAACTAATATAGGATCAAGGCTTTGCTTGGCCTTCACATCTATCACAAAGGACGATTCAGACCCATTATGAACCATGACACCACCCTTGGCGGAATCCACTAGTTGAACACCTAATTGAGAAAACCTATGCACATCACGAATAAACTCTTTCTTTTCATCATCCATATGAGCCACACTACCCATCGACAACCTACTAAGAGCATCCGCTTCCACATTCGCCTTGTCGGGGTGATAAAGGACACTCATATCATAATCTTTTAATAACTCTAACCACCTTTGTTGTCGAAGATTCAAGTCCTTTTGACTAAACACATATTGAAGACTTTTGTGATCAGTGAAAACATCCACATAGACCCCATACAAATAATGCCTCCATATTTTCAAGGCAAATACAACCGCCGCTAATTCAAGATCATGGGTAGGATAATTCTTCTCATGGACTTTAAGTTGCCTTGAAGCATATGAAATCACCTTACCATTTTGCATAAGCACACATCCCAACCCAACTCTAGAGGCATGACAATACACCACAAAACCATCCGTACCCTCCAGTAAGGTCGACACCGAAGTGGAAGTAAGTCTATCTATCAATTCTTGGAAACTTCCACTCAAACTTAGCCTTCTTTAGAGTCAAAGCCGTCAACGGAGAAGCAATGGAGGAAAACCCCTCAAAAGCCTCTTATAATAACCAGCCAAACCCAAAAAGCTTTTAATGTCGAAAAGAGTTAGAGGTCTAGGCAAACTCTTGAACACATCCGTCTTCTTATGATCTACCTCAATACCCTTGCTTGACACAATATGAACAAGGAAAGCTACAAACCTTAACCAAAATTCACACTTGCTAAACTTTGCAAAAAGTTGTTGGTCCTTGAGAACTTGCAAAACAATTCTCAAATGGTCCACATGTTCATTCTCACTCCTCTAATAGATCAATATATCGTCGATAAACATAATCACAAACATGTCTGGGTATTGCCTAAACACTCTATTCATCAAATCCATAAATGCCGCCGGGGTATTTGTCAACCCAAACGACATAACCACAAATTCATAGTGACCATATCGGGTCCTAAAGGTCGTCTTTGGAATATCAACCCCTATCACTTTAATTGGTGATAACCCAAACGAAGATCAATTATGGAGAAATAGCTAGCCCCTTGAAGTTGGTTAAACAAATAATCAATTCTCAAAAGGGGATATTTAATCTTAATGGTTGCTTTGTTGAATTGATGATAATCAATGCACATTCTAAGAGAGCCATCCTTATTTTTAACAAACAATACCGGAGTACCCCATGGAGAGATACTCGATTGAATAAAACCCTTATCTAGCAAATCCTTTAATTGATCTTTCAACTCTTTCAACTCGGTCGGACCATTCTATAAGGAGGAATGGAGATAGCTTGCGTATCCGGTGAGAGGTCAATACCAAAATCTATTTGCCGCTCGGGAGGAATACCGGGCAAATCATCGGGGAAAACTTTAGGGAACTTGGTTACTACCAGAACCGACTCTAGAGAAGGGGTTTCTGACTCAACATCCATCACCCTAACAAGATGGTAAATACACCCTTTGGAGATCATCTTCCTAGCTTTAAGGCAAGAGACAAATTGACCTCTTAGGATAGAATTTCCCCCCTTCCTCTCTAAGATAGGCTCATTTGGAAATTTGAACCTAACCACCCGAGTCCTACAATCGATAGAGGCAAAACATGCATACAACCAATCCATACCTAAAATCACATCAAAGTCTAACATGTCTAATTCTACCAAATCCACCAAGGTAACTTTATGGGACAAGGAAATGGGACAACTTCTATAAACTCTTTTAGCCATCACTGAGTCACCAACCGGGGTTGAGACCAAAAAACGTTCTACTAACACTTCGGGAAGTATTTCAAACTTCATGGCCACAAAAGGTGTCACAAAGGACAAAGTAGCATCGGGATCTAACAAGGGCTATACATCAATAGAAAAGACTTTTAACATACCGATCACCACATCCGGGGAGCTCTCTTGGTCACCTCGGGATTGAAGAGCATAAAAGCAGTTTTGCTTTTAAGCATTGGAAATGGAACCGGTTGGAGGAGCTTGTTTATCTTCCCTTCCCTTAACCTTGAGCATTGGACAATCTCTCAATTGTGGCCAACCTTCCCACAACTAAAACACCCATCGGTACCAATAAGAAGTGCCATCATGTTTTCTACCACATTTTGCACAATTAGGGCTAGCAACATAAGAACCACCACTATTACCTCCTTTAGGTTTAGGGTTGGAAACCCTATCCTTGTTTACACTTGGAGCACTAGACGAGCCTTGGTTGGAGAACCTTTGTCTAAACCTTGGTTGACCTTGTCCATCGGACCTAGTATTGGAGAAGTTCCCATCATCGGTTCTAGATCTCTTCACCTCTCTATTTTTTTCTTGAGTTTTGACTCCTCAATTTGGTGAGAATATACCATGAGCCTTGAGATATCCATGTCATGAAGGACCATTGCCGTACGACATTTTTCTTGAACCAAATTGGACACACCCGTCCAAAACCTACTCATCTCATCCCTCGAATCCGCTACCATAGATGGAGCATACTTGGATAGTTGGGTAAATTTCAAGGCATACTCCTTGAAACTCATGCTACCTTGACTAAGGTTAATGAATTCCTCCACCTTAGCTTCCCTCAACTCTTGGGGAAAGAATCTATCAAGAAATGCCAATTTGAACGTTTCCCATCCAATCGGCCCCACTCCTGTAGGTCTTTCCCTTTTCCAAAGACCATACCATACTTGAGAAACATCCTTTAGTTGGTAGGTGGCTAACTCCACCTTTCTCCTGAAGATACTCCTATAATATCAAGAAAATTATACACCTCATTGATAAACCTTTGGGGATCCTCCTTCATTTTAGAGCGATGAATTCAGGAGGGTTCATTCTAGAAAAATCCCTAACCCTTGAAGCAGCTGAATTCAAATTAGGATTGACCAGAGCTAGTACTTCTCTATTGGTTTGAGCCGTCACGACTTGAACCAACATTTGGATAGTAGATCTAAACTCCGCATGGGTCACATTCTCAACCACAGGATTAACTAAAGCTTGGTTAACTTAAGGAGCTTTATTAGCTTGAAGAGCTTCCTCATTCACATTGCCACCCTCCATTCTTCTAGCGTTAGCCCTTCGTGTGTTCATATCCTGAAGACACAAGAGAAGGATTAGAAGAGGGACTTTATAGAGTTTAACTTTAAGGCACGACTTAAGAATAATGAAAAAAGTGAAATTTCCTAAACATCTTATACCCTCTCATTCATAAGTGTGGTGCGCTTAACACTCATGAACAAGACTCTACTAGATGTGGCCTATGAGACATCATCCTAGAGTCATTTTAAACCTTGTGCTCTGATTACCAAGTTTGTCACGACCCAAGAGTACCCCCTAGACGTAACAAGGCACATAGAATCCTGAAAGAGAACCATGTAAGCCACTTAGCATATCATAACATAAAGGATTAGAACAATAAGAGTAAAAACGCATTTAAGTCCAAAAATCTTATAAAGGAAAGCACAAGTCTAAACTTGTCTCAATTAGCCATCTATTACAATACTGGAGTCAAAATAGGGTTACAACCCAAAAACAACATAATCTGAAGGGGAAAATACAAGAATGAAACTACACTAATAGTATCCCGTCCTCGAATCATGAGGACTCACCACTTGCAAGGAGCAATGAACAAATCCAAGATCTAGACACAATAGGGACCACCTTGAGAATCATACCCTACACTTGGGTAAAATATAGGAAAATATGGGTTAGTAAAAAAATGCACGAAGTATGATAGTCATGCACAAAATCATGAAAACATGCTAAACGGGATATTTTAGTTGAATGCATGCCATTTACTAGTTTAAAACATCATTTTGAAGATAATGGAAAAGAATAAGTCATAAGCATAATTAACTCATAGATCACCATAACATAATAGGAACATACCATAAATACCTTCAAAGCATACTTGTGCAACGCATGAATAAGATCCCATAATCCCACCCATACTAAGTAATGCTTCTTGAGTAACTATAGTTCATCTATCATATTCTTGTTCATACTATCATAAATGGAGATTAGCCTTAACCGAGATAGACCATGTGAGATTATCGTGTAATCTGGTGTCTATTCCACACCAAAAATGGGTTGTCCTACTTGCTTAAGGTGTCCCCGAAAGTCCCTTCTGATTTCCCTTTTGTGCCCTAATTTCCATAAATATTCTGTAACTTTTGGCGAACCACTTCTAGTTCGCCAAAAGGGTTCGGCGATCCATCGAATAGACCTGGGCATCGCCGACCTGTACTTAATTTGGAATATTTTTGTGCTAGAACTTTCGACGAGCCCGTCTTGGCTCGCAAAAGGTGTTCGGTGAGTCTTTCTGCAACTTCTATCTTGTGTTTTTTTTATATATTCTCAACTACATCTAACGTTTTAAACATTGTTTTACAGTTATAAATAAACCCAAAGTAGCTGGTAGAAATCAACTGCCCCGGAAGAGGGCTCGAAGAATAGTTATAGACGAGGAAGCTGCTTGATGAGTTCGAGATTTGGACTCATTTAGGGCTTTATTTACAATGATTTAGTGTCCTCAAATGCTTATTTTGTGCCAATAACTAATGTAAAACCCTTGATTTCAAGGTACATGGATTGAGGAACAAAGCAAGGACACTAATGTGCAGAAAGGAATGAAGCGAGCTGAAAGAATAACGAAAAGCAAGCTTGGTGATCGCCGAGATCACTCGGCAAATCGCGTAGTTGCTCCTCTACCACCTAAATTTACAGAACTCTAAGACTGGATTGGGGGTAAATTCGGCGAGCAACAATTTCATTCGGCGTGTCGCCGAGCACATCTGCGAAGGATGACCTTGTCGCCAAAAGTTCTAATGGAGATCCAGATAAGTGCTGATGGACGATTTAAAAGGTAAAAAGGCAAATTGTGGAATGAAATTGTGATCCCGTTCTGGCTCGCCTAAAATTACAGTGGCTGGAGTAAGAAGATACGAAGAATGAAGACGAGACGAAGGACGATGGGCGAGTCGCCGAACGATCGGTGAAACCCGACTTTGCTCGCCGATTGGTCCCAAAAAGCCTCAACATCAGACTTGTTTAAATTGATTTTTGCAAGAGAGAGAAAGCATTCAAAATGGGAGGAACAAAATATTGAGAGAAAAAACACTACCATTGTGGATTTCAAGTGATTTTAGCAAGTTTTTTCATTGGGATTTTGTAATAGAGAAGATTTTAGTTAATTTTAAATTTTGAATTTCATTTACCCAGCTATGGAAAATGTGGCAGGTATTGAATTTCATCTTTTCACTATGATTGGCTAAAACCCTAACCTTGAGGGTTTGACAATGTGACCAATTGTTGCATTTTACTAAATGGGTGTTATCAATTAGTGATTGTTGGTGTTAATCTGAAGCGGGTCTAAATTATTACGGTGGTTTAACTTCATTATTGCATATCTAGTATGATAGATTTTAGAGTTTTGTGCTTGCTTGAGAGATAAGTACAAAACCAACGTAGTAATTTGGCATCCTTAGTAGTGGGTCTTGATGGTTTCAGCTTGACAAACTGAAACCCAAGAACCAGCCTTTGTATCTAGTTTGAAATAGTGGATTTGATAAGAACGTGGGCTGGTCATTTTATGGATAGTGTTGAGGTTCGAGAGCACTGAATGAAAATAAAGCAATTGTTCAAGAGAAAATTTCCTTACTATAGTCCATTCTACTTACGACGAATTAACATTATCGGTAATGATGTTCACCAATTAAGTTGAATTCTGCAGTTGGTTAGTCAATCCCCTAAGTGTTTTCTAGTTATCTGATTATTTCTTGTTAATAATTTGAAGTGGGTTGGTAACAACATCCTGAAATTTGATTGTTAAAATCTTAAATGTGTGTTGCTCAGCTACAAAGGTCATCGTCATACTTTTGTATTTGAATTCAAACAAAGCTACTCTCTGTGGGATCGACCCTAATTCAGTTGGTTGGGTTATATACTGACTAACGATCGTTGACGTTTAGAATTGGATGAAGTGTCTTTGAAACGTTAATCGAAATGGCGCCGCTCCCGGGGAGTAGCGTTATTTAGAGTTCTTTTATTGAAGATTTGACTTGTGAATTTGTTGGCTGTAGTTGAATCGAGTTAGACTGCATTGTGTAGTGTAGGTTGGACTAAATAGAAGTAAAAATGAGTGAGAAAGAGGTGAATGGTAGCCTAGCAGGCCCCCGAGATGGTATCGAGGATATTAACAGTGCATACAACCCAACTCAATCGGGTGAAATGGGTGTAATTTACCTACCATCAGTTGATGAGATGCAACATTTGAGGTAATGAGCACAACTCTTCATCTCCTCTAAATGAAGGGACTTTATGGTGGGCTGGCTCATGAAGATCCATATGATCATGTGAGGAATTTTATAGATGTGTGCAACCCGTTTTCATTCAAGAACGTGCCACAAGAATCAATTCGGCTTAGATTATTCCCACTATCTCTGACGGGGTAGACTAGCATGTGGTTGGCTGAGTTACAAAATTATTCCATCACATCCTGGGATGAGCTTACCACGACATTTAATGCAAGATTCTTCCCTCCGTCGAGGATGATGAAACTCAGGGATAACATTCAAGGTATTAAGCAATTGGAGAGTGAACCTATCTATGAAACGTGGGTGAGGTTTAAGAAACTCTTACTTTAATACTCAACTCACAGGCTACTAAATGATTTGCTACTCCAATATTTTTACTGGAGTCTTGATTCGGTTAATAAAAGAGTGGCTGATCAATTGGTATGAGGGGGAATAATGTTGCAATAATTTGAGGTGGCTTCATTCCTTCTTGATGACATGACGAAAATAATCAAGCTTGGTACACTCAAGAGGATCAAGTCTCTCCTTTTTGTTTTAGAATGACTTAAGAACAACTCGATAAGGAAAGGAAAAGGATGAGAACATCAAGAATATGTTGATCCAAATGGAGCTACAACAAGAGCATATGTTGGAAAATGTTGGAAAGCCCAAGGGAACAAGTGGAGTGTTTAGAGTTGAGGAGGATTCTTCCTCAGGTTATTCAAAGCCGGGGGAGAATCAAGGTTGGAATTCCAAGAGATAGGAGGAGGGTTTCCACCCACGCTATTTACAGTGAGGTGAAAATCAAGGTTGGAAATATCACAAGGGAGAAGAGCAAAAAAGATACTCTCAAGAATGGGCTGAGAAAAGTGATTATTGGAAAAGGTAGGATGACTATGAAGAGGACCACACTCAATTGAGTTAGAGCCCAAAGTCGAAAGGGAGTGCAAGTAGTCCCCGGGTGAATGATTTGTTGTCACGCATCCTTGATAAAGTTGAAGGTTCAGACGATTTGTTAAAGGGATGAAAGCTGATTTTTCGTCATTGAACAATAAAGTGAACTCTCACGTAGATGCAATCAAGAAACTTGAAGGTCAGCTGAGTGTACTTTCAGCACAATTGAAGCCAAAAATGACAAGGGAAGATGATGATAGAGGGCTGGTTGTGGTTACTCGTAGTGGAAAGGTAGCGATAGGCGATGTGGTGGGCAATGAAGAAGCTCAAATGCATGAAGAAGACAAATGCATGGAGGAAAAAGAAATACCCATCCATCAAAGCATTGCAAAAGGGCCACAAAAAGATATGGAGACACATAATCCAATCCCAAAAGTTATGCAACCTTAACCCAAAATATCTCCTCCATTTCCCGAACGCCTAAAGAGGAAGAATGAGGATGAGCAGTTCAAGAAGTTTTTATCGGTGTTCAAGAAATTATCGATTAATCTCCCTCTAGTGGAAGCCTTGTTGGAAATGACGGGTTATGCCAAGTTTATGAAGGAGTTAGTCACAAAGAAAAGGAGCTTGGATTTTGAGACAATCAAAGTTTCTCATAGTTGTAGTGCAATTATGACTAAGGAGCTGATAAAAAAAAGATAAGATCCCGGAGCGTTCACCATCTCTTGCACCATCGGCATGCTCCAATTTGCTAAATCCCTATTAGATTTGGGAGAAAGCATCAACCTAATTCCATATGCAATCTATAAACAACTTGGGTTGGGTGAACCGAAAGCCACAACAATGAGACTCTTGATGGGGGACCGATCAATTAAACATTCTGTGGGGATACTATATGACATCTTGGTAAAGTTTGACCGATTCATTTTCCCAGCTGATTTTGTCATTCTCGATGGTGAAATAGATTTTGAAATTCCCATCATTTTGGGAAGACCATTCTTGGCAATCAGGAGAGCGTTGGTGGATGTTGAAAGCGGAGAATTGAAGTTTTGGGTGAACGAAAATGAAGTAACCTTTAATGTTTGTAAGTTAATGAAACACCCAAGCGATATTCACGTGGTCTCCACTATTGATGTTATTGATGAGGCGGTGGCTAGTGTGTGCCATTTGATGTGTATGAGTGAACCACTTCAGGCCTTGCTTGCTAACTATGATGAATTCGAAATTCAAGACTACAAAGAGGTAGTAGCTACTCTTTCAGGCATGGGGTGTGGGGTATTCAAAGACTCCATTGAAGTTGGACATTGATCTTAAAAATTGAGAAAGTCCTCCCGCAAAGCCATCAACAGAAGAACCACCAAATCTGGAGTTGAAAGTACCTCCCTCCCATCTCCGATATGCTTTCTTGGGAGAAAATAACACCTTACCGGTGATCATTGCAGCTGACTTGCTCGAATGGAAGGTAAAATTGCTCCTTGAGGTGTTGAGAAGGCATAACAAAGCTATAGGTTGGATTGTCGCTGACATAGTGGGCATTCCTCTCGGCATTTGCACTCACAAAATTCATCTTGATAGTGATTGTAAATAGAGTGTTGAACATCAGTGGAGATTGAACCTATCGATGCAAGAGGTGGTGAAAAAAGAGATAATAAAGTGGTTGGATGCAGGTGTGATCTAACCTATTACGGATAGCAAATGGGTAAGTCCGGTGCAATGTGTATCAAAAAAGGGACGCATCACAGTAGTCCCAAATGAAAAAGGGGAGCTTGTCTCTATGAGACCGGTGACCGGATGGAAAGTATGCATGGATTACCAGAAGTTAAACTCGTGGACCAAAAAATATCACTTTCCCATGCCTTTCATGGATCAAATGCTTGATTGACTTTCAGAGAGAGGTTGGTATTGCTTTTTGGATGGGTATTCCGGTTATAACCAAATCTCCATTGCTCCGAAATACCAAGAGAAAACTACCTTCACCTGCCCATATGGAACTTTTGCCTTCAAACGGATGCCGTTCGGGTTATGTAATGCTCCGACAATATTTCAACATTGCATGCTATCCATTTTCGCTGATATGGTGGATGATTCAATGGAGGTCTTCATGGATGACTTCTCGGTTATGGGTGACACTTTTGAAGCATGTTTAGCACACTTAGGACAAGTTCTCTAAAGATGTGTGGAGACAAATTTGGTCTTGAATTGGGAAAAATGCCACTTCATGGTTAAGGAAGGTATCGTTCTTGGTCACAAAGTGTCGCAAAAAGGGCGGGAGGTTGATAAAGCAAAGATTAAAGTGATTGAGAAGTTAGCACCACCAATTTCGGTGAAAGGTATTCGGAGTTTCTTGGGACATGACGGTTTTTACCGGAGGTTCATCAAAGACTTCTCAAAAATTGCACATCCTCTATGCATACTTTTGGAGAAGGAGGTGAAATTCGACTTTGATGATGCTTGCATGGTGCCATTCAAGTGCTTGAAAGAAAAATTGGTCTCCACCCCGGTTATCATTAGTCCCGATTCGTCAGAACCTTTTGAAGTGACGTGTGATGCAAGCGGCACACCATTAGGTGTTGTGTTGGGGCAAAAATGCAACAAGCTAGTTTACCTTATTTACTACGCAAGAAAAACTCTAAACGTTGCTCAGCGTAACTATACAGTTACAGAGCAAGAATTACGTGCAATAGTATATGCGTTTGGGAAGTTTCGAGCATACTTTCTAGGCACTAAAGTGGTGGTTCACACTGATCATGCTGCACTGCGTTATCTGATGGCAATGAAGGATGACAAGCCAAGATTGATAAGGTGGGTGCTTGATGCTTATCGTGACCAACGACACTAACCTACAGTACGAGTGTCTACGATCATCGATAATATAGTAACCCAACCAAGGGTTGGGGTCGTTTCCCAAGGGAGTGGTTTTGAGAATTAATAGAAAAATAAAATTTAGTTCTAACTAGTCGTAGCTAAAGACATTAACGAGTAAAAACATAGTAAATTAAAGGGGGTGACAAAAAAGTGTCAAATATCAATTGGAGTTTTTTGTCACAAGTAGTAAAAAAAACAAATAATAACAAGAATAAGGAAAATCAAGTATGGGGAGAAGTTCTTGGGGTGTGACCGCAATACAAGTTGAGATAATTCGTTGGGTACATGCTTTCGATAGGAAATTTGTAAGATAATAGTGACTAGGCTAAGCTTTAGATGGAAATAAGTTCCCTCTCGGGCAACTTACCCCGTTTCAAATGCGTTCCTCTCGGACACCCATTTGCCGCATGAAGGCCAGCCTACGCCTTACCCCACTCACTCTCCCGAGCTTAGTCTTAGGATATGGGACTAGGGCTCACCCTCTCGGGCTGAACCTCATGTCGACCCACTCCTTAGGCCATCAGTCTAGCAGTCTTGGTTTCGCGACCTCCCTCTCGGGCAAGCCGAAAACACATGGGTGGTTTTGTATTTGAAACTACAAACCCATTAAATTAAACCACAATCACTAGGTGAAATCACTATTAAAATACATCTATCCTATCAGCAAGCAAGACCCAATGACTATATCAACACATACTTGCTAAATCACATCCCAAGAATGGGAGTTTTTAGCCACACATCAAGAAATTAAAAAATACACCTAAAATGATACTAGAATAAAATGGGCATAAGGAATTAAACATTGATTTAAGCAAAGGAAGAAGAATGAAGAAGACCCACTTCCAACTTGGGGAAGATGAAATCCTTCTTTCTTCAAGTCTCCAAAAAACCCTCTCCAAACTTGAGAGAAAATATCCCAAAAAGTACTATTCTATTCTGGAAATTAAAATAAATGTTCGACTCTTAAAAATTAATAACAAGTTTAGTATTTATAGACTTCAGAAAATAGTGCTTGCGGATCTTTCGGCGAGGTTAATCGAAATCGCCGATTAACTCGGCGATTCACCTTTTGGTGTAATTCGTCGCCGTCTTGCACTAGCCTTCAACATCGTCGTGCTCTGTGTCATTGGGCGACCTAGTAATGCTACGCGGAATTATTCAACAAAAGGCCGACTGCTCCTTTCATCGCCATTTTGATCCTGCTTCTTCAAGGCTTCGCGTACTGGTAGAAAAGGCGGAGTGCGTCCCTTCGGCGAATCGCCAAGCGTGCTTGGCGATGCATAGGCTTCAGCTTCTTCGTTCTTTTCAGCCTTTTTGTTCCTTTTTTCGTCTAAGTGTCCATGCTTTCACTAAAACTTCAAATACCTGAAACTTAAGAGTTTTCATCAGATATTGAGACAAAATAAGCATTTGGACACTATTCCTATCAAAATAAATCCCTAGATGAGTCCAATTTATGGACTCATCAGTGCTACAGCTGCAAGAATTCGACTTTGAAGTCAAAGATATGAAAGGTTATGAAAATCAGGTGGCTGACCTCTTATCAAGATTGGAGGGCAAGGAAAATGACGAGCTAGTTATCGACATAAATGATTCCTTTCCCGATGAACATGTATTTACGGTAACTCTCCAAAAATCCCCTTGGTATGTTGATTTTGCTAATTTCGTAGTGTGTGTATTAATGCCGGAAGAACTGAACTTCTACCAACAAAAGAGGTTCTTATTTGATGTTAAGAAGTACTTTTGGGATGAACCATATTTATTTAGAGAGTGTGCAGACCATATCATTAGGAGATGTGTTCCGGAGGAAGAAGCTATCGAAATTCTCAATGCTTGTCATGCTTCACCGGTTGGGGGTCATCATGGTGGGGTACGTACAATTGCTAAAGTCCTTCAAAGTGGCTACTATTGGACCTCTCTCTACAAAGATGCTCATGGGTTTGTTAAGAAGTGCACTCAATATCAGAAACAAGGTGGAGTGTCCAAAAGACACGAGTTGCCTCTTATGCCCATTTTAGAAGTTGAGCTATTTGATGTTTGGGGAATAGATTT
Organism: Solanum okadae; assembly: GCA_036553675.1. Lineage (NCBI taxonomy): Eukaryota > Viridiplantae > Streptophyta > Magnoliopsida > Solanales > Solanaceae > Solanum > Solanum okadae. Next base: position 14,843,074 of record CM071687.1, on the reverse strand, counting down.
GATGGGCCCATTTGTGAGTTCGTTTGGTAATAAGTATATTTTGGTGGCAGTAGATTATGTTTCTAAATGGGTGGAGGTTGTTGCACATCCAAACAATGAAGGGAAAAGTGTTGTTCAATTCCTGAAACGCTACATCTTTGCTAGATTTGGTACTCCTCAGGATATTATTAGTGATGGGGGATCCCATTTTTGCAACAAGTATTTTGCATCCGCATTGAGAAAATATGGAGTGAAACACAAAGTGTCAACTCCATATCATCCCCAAACGAGCGACCAAGTTGAAGTGTCGAATTGGGAGATCAAGAGTATCCTAACCAAGACGGTGAATGCAAATAGGATTGATTGGTATCGAAAGCTTGATGATGCTCTATGGGGTATCACACTGCATACAAAACACCAATTGGAATGTCACCATATCAGCTAGTCTTCAAAAAATCTTGCCATTTATCGGTTGAATTGGAACACAAAGCATTATGGGCATTGGAGGCTCTAAATCTGGACTGGACAAAGACTTCAAAAGAGAGAGTAGATCAGCTAAATGAGTTGGACGAATTTAGGATCAGGGCCTATGAAAGTTCAGTTCTTTACAAGGAAAAGATGAAGAAGTGGCATGATTCTAGAATCCTTAAGATGGAGTTCAGAGTAGGAGATTTGGTGTTGCAATATAATTCTCGACTTAGGCTTTTTCTGGGAAAGCTCAAATCCAAATGGTCCGCTCCATTCAGAGTAACACGGGTGTTCACAAATGGTGCCATTGAAGTCGAAGGTAAAGAGGGACCTGCATTCAAAGTGAATGGGCAACGCTTGAAGTTGTATTTTTGCGAATGCCAAGATATTTCTCTGATTGAAGTGGTATATTTGGAAGATGCTTGAGAGCATTTCCACATCATGCCACGACGTTAAATAAGGCGCTTCTGGGAGGCAACCCAAGTGTTAGTCTTTCAAATAATGTCTGCTAATTTTGCAGGTGCAAGCTATTGTGTGAGGTGAAGACACTATTAGCGGATCGTCGATCGGTTCGGGGAGCCCAAACTAGTCTGCCTTCTGGACTTTGAAAATGAAGTTGGGATATTGGAACATTAGACGGGAAACCTCATCACTTAGTGATTCACCGAAGTGAATGGGCGACCCAATTTTCTCCGCCCTTTTTGCCCCAGCTCTAATGGCCTAACCCAATGGATCATTCAGTGAGGATGCAAGTCTATTATGCAAAGCGCTGACCGGTTAGGAGAACTCTTTCAACTCCACCCTTTCACCCCTTCCTGAATATGGTGCATATTGGAAATAACGGCGATATCATGATCATTGGGCGAATCATCGAGTAGTTCGGCGACTGTTACAACTTTTCGCCAAATGGGAGCCTAGTGAAGATTCCTTGTCACATTGCTTTGCATGTTTACATACAATATTTTATTTTTATTTGTCATTTTTGGTATTGTTTGTTCTCTAATCACATTGAGGACAATGTTGAATGCTTTTGGTGGGGGTGTGTGTTTGGTCAGTGAGCCTAGTGAGTCCCTTGCTCGTTCGGAAAAAAGTTATTTATTTGAGCATCGGTTATGATCAATATAGGTGACTTGAATAGTGCTCTTAATTAAAAAAAAAGAATGTGCAGCTACGATGAGGCCAGATGAAGTTACATAGCCAATGTGTGAACTTTGTGCATCTCATTGTAACTAGCCGATTATCGAATGAGTCTCTTGTGATGAACATTGCACACTAGCGAAAGTGTGTAGTCTTGTTTGACATTGGTGCCAATGCCTTGTGTGATGAGCTTACCGTGAACCTTGTGTGATGACACCTAGAATTTGCCCCGTTGGTCTGGTTGACTAAGTGATGCAAGCTCTTGAAATGATCTTAGGCAACAATTTTGAAGAGTGAAACAATTTGACATTATACCTCTTTTGTGGCCTACCTTGTGACCGTGTGAACTCTGCTTGAACCCCCTTTGAGCCTTATTATTTTCATGGAAGAAACTTGATGAAATTATAACCTCTTTCTATCCATTCACCCATAATCCTCATGAAGTGTGGTTTGTTTGAATAGCCAACTTAGGCCAAAAGCCTAAGTTGGGGGTGTGGTGAAAAGAGAAGGTAAATCAAGAAGTGCAAAGAAGTTCCCCTCAATCCATGATTTTGAAAAAGATGGAACCCCTCTATATAAAAAAAAGAGAGAGAAAGAAAAGAAGAATGAAAAAGAAAAAGAACGAATAAAGTAGGGAAAGTTGCAAAAGAAATGGGGTGTCCGGTATTCCATGAGAAGTGCATAATGGGGTGAATTTTGAGCATGAACAAGAATGTTGAAGAAAAGGAAAAAAAGTGATGTTCATACCACATTTCATGAGGATAGCAACCACTGAGCCTAAATGACCATACCTTTACACTCAGCTCCGTTACAAGCCTTGAAAAGACGTTTTTCATCTTGAGTGAGCTGAAACAAATGTTGGTTGGAAAATAAGGGTAAACTTATGGGTGAAGTCACACATGTGTTCATCTTTGTGAGTGTGAGAGTTGTATGTGATTCCAGAGCTATAAATTGTTGAACAATTGTGTATGAATATGGAATCATCTTTGTGTGAGGGAATTTTTAGTACATTTGTTGAGCTTGAACTTGCATTTGAAGCAAGTATTGTGAACTTGAGAATCTTTGATAATGGTGAGTCACAACTTGAATCTTTGAGTGCACAATTGATCCTTGCATGAGTAAGTTGAGTCTTGTTATGTGCATTCATGATTGAGTCTTGTCTAGCACTATTTGAGACATCCTTTTTGAATTGCTAAAATTGAGTTTTACTTGAGAACAAGCAAAAGTTTAAGTTGGAGGTGTTGTTGAGTCCGAAATTTGGACTCATTTAGGGCTTTATTTACAATGATTTAGTGTCTTCAAATGCTTATTTTGTGCCAATAACTGATGTAAAACCCTTGATTTCCAGGTACATGGATTGAGGAACAAAGAAAGGACACAAATGTGCAAAAAGGAATGAAGCGAGTTGAAAGAATGAAGAAAAGAAAGCCTGGTGATCGCTGAGATCACTCGGCGAATCGCCTAGTTGTTCCTCTATCGCCTAAATTTACAGAACTCTAAGATTGGATTGGGGGTAAATTCGACGAGCAACAGTTCCATTCGATGTGTCGCCAAGCACATCGGTGAAAGATGACCTCGTCCCTAAAAGTTCTGATGGAGATCCAGATAAGTGCTGATGGGTGAGTTAAAAAGCAAGAAGGCGAATCACGGAATAAAATGACGATCTCGTTCTGGCTCGCCTAAAATTACAATGGCAGGACTAAGAAGATAAGAAGAATAAAGGTGAGACGAAGGATGATCGGCGAGTCGCTGAATGGTCGGCGAAACCCAACTTTCCTCGCTGATTGGTCCCAAAAAGCCTTAACATCAGACTTGTATAAATTGATTTTTGCAAGAGAGAGAAAGCATTCAGAAATGGGAGGAACCAAAGATTGAGAGCAAAAACACTACCATTGTGGATTTCAAGTGATTTAAGCAAGATTTTTAATTGGGATTTTGTAATAGAAAAGATTTTAGTTAATTTTAACGTAGTAATTTGGCATCCTTAGTAGTGGGATTTTGTGCTTGCTCGAGAGAGAAGTACAGAACCAACGTAGTAATTTGGCATCCTTAGTAGTGGGTCTTTGACAGTTTCATCTTGAGAAACTGAAACCTAAGAACCAACCTTTGTATCTAGCTTGAAAAAGTGGATTTGATTAGAACGTGGGCTGGTCATCTTATGATTTTGTTGAGGTTCGAGAGAACTCAAGGGAAATAAGGCAATTGTGTGAGAGAAAATTGTCTTACTTATAGTCCATTCTACCCGCGATGAATTAACATTATCGGTAATGATGTACACCTATTAAGTTGAATTCAACAATTGGTTAGTAAATCCCCCAAGTGTTTTCTAGTTATCTGATTGTTTCTTGTTAATAATTTGAAGTGGGTTGGTAACAACATCCTGATATTTGATTGTTAAACTCTTAGGAGTGTGTTGCTCAGCTGCAAAGGTCATCGTCATACTTTGGTATTTGAATTCAAAGAAAGCTACTCTCTGTGAGATCGACCCCAACTCAGTTGGTTGGGTTATATACTAACTAACGTTGACGCTTAAAATTAGATGAAGTGTCTTTGAAACTTTAATCACTGCTGCTTCCCAGGCCACGACTACAAAACTTCCTCCAAAAAGAGGAAAGAGAAAGGGCAAGGGCCTAGTTCAGCCTATGCCAGTGGAGGAGAGCTTCGAAAGTGAGGGGGTTGATGCCACGTAGCTCACTCCCTTTGACAATAAGGGTGGTTTTGAGGATAGTTCTCCATCATCCATCTCTGAGCTGTTAGATGATCAATTATTATAGGCTAGGAGAGTGGAGCTACACTCCAAGTCTATTAATGATCTGTCTAGGATTCCGGTGCCTTTGATCCCTACTCTTCCTCCTGTAGCTGCAGCCCCAACTCAGACAGTGGTACAGGCTCCACCTGTGCAGGGTCCTCCTCCCTAGCGCTCAATAGACTAAAGTCTGAGGGTTCAAGGACAATCTTGGAAGAAAAGCGGCTGTCTACTAATGGTGTGGTGGATAGGTACCCGAACGTGTGGAACACTATAAAGTTCCACAAGTTTGAAGTTTTCATTAAACCCCGAGGCCCTTACATCCCTACTTGGGTTCGGGAGTTCTATTTAGCATACAGAGAGTTGGTGCCGAAGGGGAAGAAGAAGGCAAGTGCCTTCAAGATGGTCCACTTTGTGATGGTTTGAGGCTGGAAAGTAAAGTGCAGCAGCTCAGATATAAATGCGGTACTTGGATGTTCACAAGATTTCTTGCATGGATATTTTGACTTGATCAAGAAGAAGACCCTAGAGGATCTAAAGGGTTGGTTGGCACCCTTCATGTGTGATGTTACTCCGAGGTGGATAGAGGCAGGTGCACTAATTGAAAAGAAGGACCTGAACATTGCTGCCAGATATTGGTTTGGGTTCATTAGCAGCACCATCATGCTTCCGCAGAATGAGTCCAGCCTCTGCCATCCTAAGGGGGCTTGTCTAGGATCGATTATGGTTCGCCAAAGGCTGAACTTGGGGTTGCTCATTGAGCAAGAAATGGCCATGAGGTCCAAGCAGAGTCAAACCTCATTCCCTTTCCCTGTCTTAACCAACAAGCAGTGCCGGCGGGACCATGTTTTGAGAGATGAGAAGACGAATGTGGAGGTGACTCCCACCTCTGCTACTGACATCCGACACATTGAGGACAAGTACATGCGGGATAAGGCCGATAGGAGGAGGTCTGAATCGACTGATACGTCCCTGATAGTTGACGTTGATATGTTGCCGACTGATTCAAACATGTTCCCTCAGGCCGATGGGCCTACATGTACCTTTGGCCCTTTTGTTTATAATATTCCTATTTCCTCTGCTGCACCCCCTCCCTCTACTTCTGCTGCAGCTACTACCTCCCAACCCCCTATCACCTAGGCAATTCTTTAGAAGATGGCCCATCTGACCCAATCTGCTGATGTGCGTGCCTCCCGGGTAGAGGCCGTTGTTCCTGGGCTTATAGAGCAGGCGATTGCTGTTGCCTTGGCCCCGATCCAGGCTGAGATGAGAGAGCATAAAGAGTTGATTGAGGGCCACAAGTTGGCATTAGATTCCCTTACAGTGAGCGTGGATGAGTGTGAGCAGAGGCATAGTATTGTCGATGCTGTGACGGCCTTGAAGGTTGATATTGTTGGGCTGCGCAGAGATGTGGACGAGCTGAAGTCCACTAACTTATCGATACTGTTTGGGACGGTTGAGATTCCTAATGTTCCAAGCGCTGATATTCCAGCCAGTTCTGAGGTTCCTCCGGCTACTACAACCAGAGATGATGCTAGGGCTGATGATGTAGATGCCGAGTTCGAGGCTGAGACAGATGAGGAGCAAGTGGGTTTTAGAGATAAGGCTATTTATGATGAATTGGCAGACCTGGAGGGTGCCATGATTGAGATACCTACGAAGGCTTCTTTGCTGGACACTTCTATGGTGGGCTCCACATGAGCCAAGGTTGCTCATGAGCCGGGCACTGATGCCCAGAAAGAGGACTGACTGATATGCAGACTTCACCTAGTCCTAGACTGGCAGGATGACTCTTTTGCCTCCCTTTCTATTATTTTTTAGACTTTATTATTGTTTCTGTACATTTGAGGACAGCTGCTATTTTTGTTTTGCGGGGTGAGGTTTTTCCATACCCATCTCTGTTAGGCTGTTTTTGTGGATATTGTTATTTTTGGGTTTGTGATTGTTGGTTTTGTGAATGTTGGATCTGGTTTTATGTTAATATATATATATATATATCTTTGTTTTTGATCCATATTGGTCCATTGCTTTTTAATGTGCAAATGGTTTTGAACCAATTTTTTTAAAAAAAATTGCCACCACTTGATGTGTGTGAAAGTGGTTGTTCTTTTGCATTTTTGAGTGTCGGTTGTGGTCAATACTTATGACTTGACTAGTGATCTCAAATTGAACAATATGAATGTGCGGCTACGATGAGACAAATTGAGTTACATAGGTCATATGTGAACTCCTAGCATCTCGTTGTGACTAGCCGGTTGTCGATTCAATCTCTTGTGATGATGATTGCACGCTATCTAGAAAGTGTGGAGTCTTGTTTGATAATTGTATCGAATGCCATGAGTGGTGAGGTTTGTTTGAATATTGTGCTTAATGTCACCTAGAACTTGCCCTGTTAGTCCAATTAATTGATTGAAGCAGGCAAGTTAAATGATCTTAGGCAAAATTTGTGGAGAGTGAACCTAATTTGATAATATACGTCTTTTTTTGGCTACCTTGTGACAAGTGTGAATCTTCTTTGGCACCCTTTGAGCCTATCCATTTCCTTGGAAGAGACTTGAACAACTTTAACCTCTTTGTCCCATCACCTAGAATCTTCGTGAAGTATTCGTTAGTTGAATAGCCAACTTAGGCCAAAAGCCTAAGTTGGGGGTGTGGTGAAAAAGAAGGAAAGTCATGAAGTGAAAGCAAGCAATGGTTTGAAAAAGATGGAACCCCTCCATGTAAAAAAAAGAAAGAGAAAGAAAAAAAAGGTGAAAATGGAAAAAAACTGAAAAAAGAGAAAAGTTTGTGAAATAAAGTGTGTGAAAGGAGTAAAAGAAATGGGGTATCCAATAAATTTTGCTTAAATGAATAAGAGGGTGGATTGTGAACATGTTAGAATGTGAAGGAGAAGGAGAATACATGATTTTCAGGCCATACTTCATGAAGGTAGAACCCACTAAGCCAAAATGATCATACCTTTACACTCAGCCCCATTACAAGCCTTGAAAAAACCTGTGATCTTGAGTGAGCTGAAAAGAATGTTGTTTGGAAAATAATGGCAAGCCTATGGGTAGAATCATGCATGTTCTCATTTGTGTGAGTGTGAGAGTTGTATTTGATTCCGAAATTATAAATTGTTGATGAGTTTTGTTTGAGGATGGAATCATCCTTGTTGTGAGGGCATTTGAATTCTTTTGTTGATATTGAACTTGCATTTGAAGCAAGCATTGTGAGCTTGAGTATATATGATAATGGTGAGTCATAATTTGAAATTTAGAGTGCACAATTGAGCAATGTATGTGTAGTTTGAACCTCTTGTGTGCACTTGTGTTGAGTCTTGAGTAGCACTGTACATTATTATCTCTTTAGATGCAGAAATATGGTAAATAGAACCGGCTCATAATCTCTATTTTCAAGCAAGTTACATACATCAAAACTAATTTGTGAGTATCAAACTAATTACCCCCTCCAATAAATCTCTTTCGAGCATCAATCACATATCGGGAGCAGAAATTAGGTTTGCAACCTTAACCCATAAGTTAACCCTATGCAAATTAGACCAATTCCATGTATGAACAGATGCAAACACAATACCCACTGTAATAAATCAACACCAAATCCCATAATTGCACCCCTAGATTTTAGGGTTTTAGCTACCTATCATGAAGAGTAAATAAATTATACCTTTCATGAAAGCAGCCATAAGAAACACGAACTTAAGCAATACCCACTTTGGATTCAACTTCAATTTATCTATTTCATGAACAAAGTTAAAAAACCCTAAAACCTTGTAACACTCCGGATTTGAAAAAAGGCAACATAGCAGAATTAGGACTTACAGGTGCCATCCATGAGGGCCAACGAGGGTCTGTGGGTTGACCTATGGACCGTAGGTGGGGCCGTGGATAGGCAAGTTAGAAAATGGTCCAGGTATGGACCATAGAGGGACCCACGGACCGTAGGTCCATCAACGCCCCGTGGTCCAGACCATCTGTCGATTGGAAAAACTGTCTGCCCACAAACGATGAAGGACCTGGACAGACCATAGGTCCATCCATGCTATGTCGTTCATAGTCTCGTGGATCATGGCTGACAGTGATTTTTAGGGGCTTAAGGGTCTTTTCAGGTTTTGATTTAATGTGATTGGCTGGCAGTTATATAAGTGATTTTAGCCCCCAAAATCCCCCAATTAAGTCATTCTCTCAAAATCCGAAAAGAATTCCCAAAACTCCTCTCAAATATTCTCTTTCTAGAAGTTGGAAGAAGAAGAAGGAGATTGAAGCTAGGTCAATATCAAGTCTCCAATTTTCAAGCTTTTGTGGGCTATTTGACTAAGGTATGATGGATTTTCATCCATGGGATCCTTCCTACAATGGAGTCTCCTAGAACTCACCAATTTGATGAAAAATTTCCCCAATTCTAGTTAGGATTTCTTCCATTATTTTGGGTTATGATGAATTCTGATCCAATTGAGTGGAGGATGATTGTTTATGATTAAATTGATAAAATAGCATGTATTTAGGATGAAATTACATGTACCCATGCCTAACTGATGATTTTAGGGTTGAATTGATATACTGGGTTTGATGCCATGTGAGGGAAACTCTAGGGGTTAGATATGTACTTATAGGATTGATGAATTATGAATAGAATTGATCTAGATTGAAGCATATATGATGAATATGATGTTAATTTCTTGAGAGTATAAAGCATAGATGATGATCATGAGATGTATTGATTTGAGAGTAAAGCCTAGACTAGTCATTGTTGATTGTTAATGCTATGATATGGAATAGATACTTCCTATAATGAATTGATAAGCATGATTGAATGAATGTGAAAGGTTTACTCACATGAATGACTCTAGGTTGAAAGGATTTCTCATCCAAAATGAATGACTAAAATTCTTAATGAATGATGAGGTTAGAGGTGATTACCTTGACCTCCATATGAAAGAATATAAGGCGATCCCCCTACTCCTTAGACTTGAACAAGAGGTGAGTCCCCACGTTCTTATTATGATGTGAAGGCGAGTACCCGCATTATATAATGAATGATATGGAGGCGAGTACCCGCATCATGTGATGAGGTTGTGGAGGCGAGTACCCACAATCTAAAAGTAAGTAAGGCAAGAGGTAATTCCCATTAGCCTTTATAAATTAGGCATAAAGGCGAATCCCCATGTTTTCAAAAGTAAGTATAACTAATGTGATTATGTATGATGATGATTGCTTGGAGTGTTGCTAGTTATGCCTTCCATGTTGTAAGCTTGATTAGATGCGGATGACCTAAATCTTGGATAAGGATAAGTGAGGCTACTTAAGGAAGTATTCCTCTTTCATTATGATGCTTATTATCTATGGATATGATTATGCCTTATGTCTTTTGTTGACTAACACTTATGTTTATGTTGTTTATGCTAGCAATCATATTTAGTACTTGATTGTGCTAACACATACTCTTGGCTACATTCTTATCAAATGTAGGGTCAGGCGTTCCCGATTCACACAGTTGTGGCTATGTTCCTAGAGGATTGTGAAGTGCACCATTGGTGAGTCCTCATTATTTTCGAGGATTGAATCACCCTATCTCTTTCATGTCTTTCTTTTACTTTAAGACTATTATTTGGGCTGCATCCCAATATTTCTATTTCTCTTATGTTTAGATGGTTTGAGACGATGTCATGATAGACTTACACTTGCTTTTATAAAAGACTTTGATTGTATTTCAAAATTTTAATTCCTGCACCTTTTTTATTACTTTATGTTGTGATATGTTAAGTGGCTTGTATGAGGCCTCTCAGGGTCTTATACGCCTTCTTACATCTAGGGGGTACCCCTGGATCATGACAAACTTAGTAATCAGAGCACAAGGTTAATAATGGTTCTAGGATGTCCCAAACCACGTCTAGTAGCGTCTTGTTCATAAATGTGAAGCGCGCCAGATTTATGAATAGGAGGCTATTAGATGTTTAGGAAATTCCACTTCTTTACTTCTTTAAGTCGTTCCATGGAGTTTAACTTTATAAGTCTTTCTCCTAATATGTTCCCGATGGTTTTCAGGAAATGACTACTAGAAGGTCTAACACAAGAAGGTTGGAGGAAGGCAATGTTGAGCAAGAGGTTCCTCCTCAAGCTCCAATTGACCTATTGAATGAGAATATGACTAATGCACAGTTTAGATCGGCATTCCAAGTGTTGGGTCAAGCTGTGATGGCACGAACTAACAGAGAGGTGGTAGCCCCCGTGAAACCAAATGTGGGTACGGGTGGAAAGAGTGAAAGATTTCACAAGAATGAAACAGCCCGAATTTTATGGCTCCATACATGAGGAAGACCCTCAAGAGTTTATTGATGAGGTCTATAAGGTGCTTTCTATCGTGGGTGTAAATTCGGTAGAGAAGGTAGAACTAGCCGCTTACCAACTCAAATGGGTTGCTCAGATATGGTTTAATCAGTGGAAAGAGGCAAGGCCAGTAGAAGCGGGTCCCATAGAATGGGAAAGGTTCAAAGGTGTGTTTCTTGATTTATTTTTCTCTCTAGAGATTAGAGAGGCCAAGGTACTTGAGTTCATCAACCTTAGGCAAGGAAATTTGAGTGTAAGGGAATACGCTTTAAAGTTCACTCAACTATCTAAGTATGCTCCTTCCATTGTGGTGGATCGTAGGGCCAAGATGAGTAAATTTGTGACGGGAGTGTCCGACATGGTGTTAAAAGAGTTTCGCACCGCTTTGCTTGTTCATAACATGGGTATGTCCCGCCTGATGGTGCATGCCCAACAAATTGAGGAACAAAACCTCAAGGAAAGATCTAGGGAGGCAAAAAGGGCTCAAGTAGATGATAGCAACTTTGTACATGCTAGGTCCGGTGGACAGGGTCGTTCTAAACTCCAGCAAAGGTACTCCGGGAAAGGTTCTACAAATGCTCCAACGAAGACAAGAAATGAAAGAGTGTATAACCCTAAACCCCAAGGAGAAAGTGGTAAATCTTTGATGCCTATATGTGCTAAATGTAGGAGAAATCATGAAGGGAAGTGTTTAGTAGGCTGTAATGCTTGGTTCGGGTGTGGTAAAACAGATCATAATATAAAGGATTGTCCTTCGGCTGCCAATAATGATTGAGATGGTCATTGTAGAGCTCAACCCTACCCTTAATCCGTTCCGAGTGGCTCACGTGGAAATGCTCCTAAGCAAAACCATTTTTATGCTCTCCAAACTAGAGGTGACCAAGAGAGCTCCCCGAATGTGGTGACGGGTATGTTAAAAGTCTTTCAATATGATGTGTATGCTTTGCTTGATCCGGGTGCTACTTTGTCATCTGTGACTCCTTTTATAGATATGATATTTGATATGCTTCCCGATATATGGATAGAACCTTTTTTTGTCTCTACACCTGTTGGTGATTCTGTGGTGGCTAAGCGTGTTTATAGGAGATGTCTCATTTTCTTGTCCCATAGAGTTACCTTGGTTAATTTGATCGATCTTGACATGATAGATTTCTATGTCATCTTGGGTATGGATTGGTTTCATTCTTCTTATGTCTCCATTGATTGTAGAACTATATATAGTGGTAAAATTTCAGTTTCCAAATGAGCCTATCCTTGAGTGGAAGGGAGGAAATTCTATGCCTAGAGGTCAATTTGTTTCTTACCTTAAAGCTAGGAAAATGATATTGAACTGTTGTATATATCATATAGTGAGGGTGACAGAGTCGGTCCCTGTTGTAAAAGAGTTTCTGGAAGTTTTTCCCGATGATTTACCTGGTGTTCCTCCCGAAAGGGAAATAGACTTTGTGATTGACCTTCTCTCCGATACCCAACCTATCTCTATCCCTCCGTATAGAATGGCTCGAATGGAACTTATGGAGTTGAAGGATCAGTTAAGGCACTTATTGGATAAGGGTTTCATCCGACCGAGTATATCTCCATGTGGTGCTCCTGTGTTGGTTTTTAAGAATAAAGATGGTTCACACCGAATGTGTATTGATTACCGCCAATTGAATTATCACGACCCAGGGTACACCTTAGATATAACAAGGCACATAGAACCCCGAAAGGCTCCATGTAAGCCACTTAGCCTATCATAACATAAGCAATAGAACAGCAAGAGTAAAAAGGACTTTCAAGTCCAAAATATTCAATAAAGAAAGTGGAAGTCTAGACTTGTCTCAATTAGCCATCTATTACAATAGTCGAATCAAATAGGGTCACATCCCATACAACATAATTAGAAAATGAAATACAAGAAAATGAACTACAAAGATAACATCCATCCTCGAACCATAAGGACTAACCACCAAGCAAAGAGAAATGAACAAATCCAAGTTCTAGCCATAATGGGGACCACCTTGAGAATCAGACCCTACATTTGGGGAAAATGTAGGAAAATATGGGTTAGTACGAAAATGCAGTAAGTATGATAGTCATGCATAAAATTATGAAAACATGCTAAAAGGGAAATTTTAGTTCAAAGCATGCAATTTAACTAAGTTAAAGCATCATTTTGAAGATAATGGAAAATCATAAGTCACAAACATAATCAACTCATAGATCATCATATCATAAGAGGAACATACCATAAATACCCTCAAAGCATGGTTGTGCAATGCATGAATAAGATCCCATGAACCCATACTAAGTAAAGCTTCTTGCGTAACTATAGTTTTATAATTCATATTCTTGTTCATACTATCATAAAGGGGAAATAAGCCTTAACCGACATAGACCATGTGAGCTTACCATGGAATCCGGTGTCTACCCCACACCAAAAAGGGGTTGTCCTACATGCCTAAGGTAAAACCATACTCTTAGATTAGGTGGATCCAGTAGCTAAATACCTATGTGGGCACATAGTTTATGGGATAAGGAGATTACTTCTAGAAACCCGGACTCAACTAAGGTAGAAGGTTTCCATCTCAATAAGATACATACTTTGGGAACCCAGACTCAACTTAGGTAGAAGGAACCCATTTGGAAAGCAGGACTCAACTAGTGTAAAAGCTTTCATTGGGAAGCCGGACTTAACTATCGTATAAGCTCCATCTCATATTCATATACACTCGGTGCTAAGCATAAATTCCCATAGATTACATAATAAGTCTTGACTTAAGGTCATATTCATGGAAGAATTTCTTGACACTCAATCCAACATAATTCATGCTATAGCTCATACATTCAATATGTGAGAATAACCTTTCAACCTTAGAACCATCATATTGAGAGAAAACCTTTTACATCATATCATATTCATACATAAGTGTGTACATGAGTATAACCTCCAACAACACAACAACTAGATCATAATCATATTCACTTTACTCTCAAGGTATTCTTAAAGCATATACATAACCCTCATAATCATGCATAATTCTAATACTTTGCCTTTCAAGGACCATAGATCATATTCAATCAACACATCTAGAATTACTACATTAGACATGGATAATAACATAATTCAATTAGTTCCATTACTATAAGCATAATCTCATAATACTCTTCTTTCTACAATTCACCCACATCACAAGGTCATAGCTTGGGAATATGGGGATTTCATGGATTATTGTGAGATTTCATCATAAAACTATAATAAATCATCAATTCAATCATAATATAAAGTAATTAAATCAATAGAATCATTTTTGAAAGGAATCCATGACTTGGAGTTAAACCTTAGCTTTTGGGGAATTTCTATCTTTGAAATTGGGGTTTTGAAGGGACTCCATAGATGAATTTTATCTATGGATGAAGATCTACCGTACCTTAGCTATGAATTTCAATGAAATTGAGTAGAAAATCTTGCTCCTTCAACCCTAGCTTCACCTTCCTTCTTTTTCTTCCTTGGAGTTCTAGAGAGAGAATTTTTTGGAGAGGGTTTGGGTCTTTCTTTTGGGATTAGGAATTATGAGGAAGATGACTTAATTTAGTGGTCTTAAAAATATATATAGTTAGTATAAATTTGTATAAAAATATGTCACTTAATATTAATTAAAACCGGAAAACCCCATAATACCCCTAAGTGTAACTGCCAAAAGGCAGTTTCAGGCTTCACCCACAACCCCATGACCACGGTCCATGGATGGACCCACGTGGCGTGCTAGTGAACCGTGGGTGGAGGTTGAGAGACCTGGTTTTTCAGGCCTTTACCGATGACCCCTCGCCCACGAGGGATGGTATGACCCACGAGGCGTAAGTCCCCTTTGTGGGTCACTACCATGAAGCCTTCTAAGGGTTCTCCTCAAGGACCCATGCTTCGTCCTTGGGGTTCATACCTTGACGTTCTAACACGAAACCCTATATTTTAAGGTATAGAGAGGTACATTTACGACTCTAACCCTCATGTTAAGCTCTAGTTTAGCCTACTAGTTTCTGGAGTCTTACAATATCTCCCCCTTGGGAACATTCATCCTTGAATGATGATCTAGATACTTTACGGAATTGAAGACTCAAAACTAGCAACCCAACACGCATGAAACATCAAAATAATGCATAATTCAAAGGAGGAAACTTCTACTCCATCTAAAACATAATCAATGCAACACAAGGAAGTAGGAACTACATCTAACAACCCATTATGCATGAAACTCAACACTTCTCATATTCATAAGAGGAACTACCTTCTCCAACTTAAAGCATGTTCAACACTATCATGTAGCCAATATGCAATTTCTTTCAAAAGCATACTAAAGCATGTTCATCAACTCATCTCATGAAGTCAAATTAGCAACTCATACTCAATAAACAACAACATGAGAAAAATCAATCATGAAAACTCACTTTCCTACTAAACATGAATTTCTCAAGAACATGCATAAAATAAAGAAATCATAGAAACACGCATATAACACACATGACTTCCGAAACACTAAACCTCAAGAGGAACTATTTACCTCAAGCTTGAATAGGAGTAGAAGGAAAGATATGAGGATATCACGACTTCATATCGGCCTCGGCCTCCCAAGTAGCACCCTCAACTAAATGATTTATCTATAAAACCTTCATGGAGGCAACTTCCTCATTTCTCAACCTGTTCACTTGCCGGTCTAGAATTTCAACCGGCACCTCTTCATAAGCAAGATTCTCTTTAATCTCTAAACCCTCTGAAGGGACTATTGTTGATGGATCCCCAATACATTTCTTCAACATTGAGATATTAAACACCGGATGCACCAATGCCAACTCATTTGGCAAGTATAATTCATATTCAACTTGGCCCACACTCCTCAAAATCTCATAAGGACCCACAAGTCGAGGACTAAGTTTCCCCTTCTTTCCAAACCCCTTCATGGGTGAGATTTTCAAATAGACCCAATCATGGACATCAAATTCTAAATATATTCTTCTACCATCGGCTTAAGACTTTTGCCGACTTTAGGCCGTTCTCAACCTCTCTCTAATTATTTGAATCTTCTCAATGACCTCATACACCACATCCGGGCCTAGGAGAGCAGTTTCCCCTTCTTCAAACCATCATATAGTAGACCTACATCTCCTACCATAGAGAGCCTCAAATGGGGCCATATCAATACTCGAATGGTAATTGTTATTATAGGCAAACTCAACTAACGACATATGGTCATCCCAATTGCCTTTAAAATGTATCACGCATTACCTCAACATGTCCTCTAAAGTCTGAATGGTGCGTTCTGCTTGACAATCCCTTTGAGGGTGAGAAGTTTTGCTAAGCTTCACCTAAGTACCTTGCCCCTTTTGGAAGGACTTCCAAAACTGTGAAGTAAATTGGGGACCTCGATCCAAAATAATAGAAAAGGGAACCCGATGTAACCTTACTATCTCCTTCAAATACAATTTAACATATTCTTCCACCGAGTAGGACACCTTGACGGGAATGAAATGGGCAGACTTAGTCATTCGGTCCACTATTACCCATATCGAGTCATGTTGCCGCCTAGTACGTGGCAAGCTACAATAAAATCCATGTTCACATCTTCCCACTTCCAAGTAGTAATAGCAATATCTTGTGACAAGCCTCTCAGTCTTTGGTGCAAAACCTTAACTTGTTGACAATTAGGACATTTGGCCACAAATTCCGCGATGTCCTTTTTCAGCCCATTCCACCAATAGACTTCATGTAGGTCACGGTACATCTTGGTGGCTCCCGAGTGAATAGAATACCGAGAAATATGGGCTTCTTCTAAAATTTGCTTTCTCAAGCCGTCATAACCGACCTTGGTACCTAAGCACCCCACCTCCCCCTTGGGAGAAAGCCTCAACGGACTTCTTGTGTACCGACTATTTCAACTCAACAAATATAGGATCAAGGATTTTCTTAGCCTTACATCACAAAGGATGATTCAGACCCATTATGAACCATGACACCACCCTTGGTGGAATCCACTAGTAGAACACCTAGTCGAGCCAACCTATGCACCTCATGAACAAGCTCTTTCTTTTCATCCTCTACATGAACCACACTACCCATGGACATTCTACTAAGTGCATTTGTTACCACATTAGCTTTGCTGGGGTGATAAAGGACACTCATATCATAATCCTTTAATAAATCTAACCACCTTCGTTGTCGAAGGTTCAAGTCCTTTTGACTAAAAACATATTGAAGATTCTTGTGATCAGTGAATACATCCACATGGACCCCATAAAAATAATGCCTCCATATGTTTAAGGCAAACAAACCGTCTCTAACTCAAGCTCATGGGTAGGATAATTCTTCTCATGGACTTTAAGTTGCCTTGAAGAATAGGCAATCAATTTACTGTTTTACATGAGCACACATCCCAATCCAACTCTAGAGGCATCATAATACACCAAAAAACCATCTGTACCCTCCATTAAGGTCAACACCGGAGCGGAAGTAAGTCTATCCTTCAATTCTTGAAAATTTTTCTCACAAGGCTCCGACCACTCAAACTTAGCCTTCTTTTGAGTCAAAGCCGTCAACGGAGAAGTAATGGAGGAAAACGCCTCAACAAACCTCTTATAGTAACTGGCCAAAACTGAAAAGCCTCTAATGTGGAAAGGAGTTAGAGTTCTAGGCCAACTCTTGACCGCATCCGTCTTCTTAGGATCTACCTTAATACCCTTGCTTGACACTATATGACCAAGGAAAACTATGGACCTTAACCAAAATTCACACTTGCTAAACTTTGCAAAAAGTTGTTGATCCTTAAGAACTTGCAACACAATTCTCAAATGGTCCACATGTTAATTCTCACTCCTTGAATAGATCGAGATATCATAGATGAACACAATCACAAACATGTGTAGGTATTGCCTAAACACTCTATTCATCAAATCCATAAATGTCGCTGAAGAATAGGTCAACCCAAATGACATAACCATATATTCATAGTGATCATACTGGGTCCTAAAGGCTGTCTTTAGAATATCAATCCCTCTTACCCTCAATTGGTGATAACCCGAATGAAAATCAATCTAAGAGAAATAGCTAGGCCCCTGAAGTTGGTCAAACAAATCATCAATTCTCGGAAGGGAATATTTATTTTTGATGGTCACTTTATTCAATTAATGATAATCGATGCACATTCTAAGAGCCCCATCCTTCTTTCTAACAAACAATACCGGAGCACCCCATTAAGAGATACTCGGTCGGATAAAACCATTACCTAGATAATCCTTTAACTCCTCTTTCAACTCTTTTAACTCGGCTAGAGCCATTCTATAAGGAGGAATTGATACAGGTTGCGTATCTGGTAAACGGTCAATACAAAAATCTATTTCCCACTCAGGAGGAATACCGGGTAAATCATCAGGGAAAACTTCTGGAAACTCATTCACTAACGGAACCGTACAAAAATCTATTTCCCACTCAAGAGGAATACCGGGTAAATCATCGGGGAAAACTTCTGGAAACTCATTCACTAACGGAACCGACTCAAGAGAAGGGATTTCGTATTCAACATCCCTCACCCTAACAAGATGGTAAATACACCCTCTAGAGATCATCTTCCTAGATTTAAGACAAGAGACAAATTGTCCTCTAGGTAAAGAATTTCTCCCCATCCACTCTAGGATAGACTCATTTATAAATTGGAATCTAACCGCCCAAGTCCTACAATCGATAGAGGCATAACATGCATGCAACCAATCCATACCCAAAATCACATCAAAATCTAACATGTCTAACTCCACCAAATCCACCAAAGAAACTCTATGCGACAAGGAAATGGGATAACTTTTATAAACTCTCTTAGCCACCACCGAGTCAACAACCGGGGTAGAGACCGAAAAAGGTTCTACTAACACTTCGGGGAGTATTTCAAACTTCATTGCCACAAAAGGTATCACAAAGGACAAAGTAGAACCAGGATCTAACAAGGCATATACATCAATAGAAAATACTTTTAACATACCGGTCACCACATCCGGGGAGCTCTTTTGGTTACCGTGGGATTGAAGAGCATATAAGCGGTTTTTCTTTTGAGCATTGGAGTTTGAAATACTTGGAGGAGCTTGTTTATCTTCCCTTTCCTTAACCTTGAGCATCTGAAAATCTCTCCTCTTGTGGCCAATCGTTCCACAACTAAAATACCCATCGGTGCCAACTAGGCACTTACCATCATGCTTTCTACCACATTTTGCACAATTAGGCCTAGCCACATAAGAACCACCACTATTACCTCCTTGAGGTTTAGGGTTGGAAACCCTATCCTTGTTGACCCTTGGCGCACTAGAGGAGCCTTGGATGGAAAAACTTTGTCTAAACATTGGTCGACCTTGTCCATCGGACCTTGCATAGGAGAAGTTCCTATCACCGGTTCTAGATCTTTTCACCTCTCAACTCTTTTTCTTGAGTTTTTACTCCTCTATTTGTTGAGCGTACACCATAAGCCTTGAGATATCCATGTCATAATGGAGCATTGTCGTACGCCATTCTTCTTCAACCAAGTCGGGCACACCCGTCAAAAACCTACTCATCTCATCCCTCAAATCTGCCACCATAGTCGAAGCATACTTGACAATTGAGTGAATTTTAGGGGATACTCTTTCACAGTCATACTTCCTTGATGAAGGTTAATGAATTCATCCACCTTAGCTTCCCTCAACTCTCGGGGAAAGAATCTATCAAACAATGTTGATTTGAACGTTTCCCATTCAACCAAGCCCACTCCTATGGGTCTTCGCCTCTTCCATAGATCATACCATACTTTAGCAACATCCTTTTGTTGGTAGGCGGCTAACTCCGCCTTTTCTTCCGAAGACACCCCTAAAATAGCAAGAACTTTATAAACCTCATAAATAAACCTTTCGGAATCCTCTTCCACTTTAGAGCCATGAAATTTGGGAAGGTTCATTCTAGCAAAATCCCTAAACCTTGAAGTAGCCGAATTCACATTAGGGTTCACTGGAGGTACAACTTCTCTATTGGCTTGAGCCGTCACGACTTGAGCCAATATTTGGATAGTAGACCTAAACTCCGCATGGGTCACATTCTCAACCACGGGATCAACCGGAGCTTGGTTAGCTTAAGGAGCTTGATTAACTTGAGAATCTTCCTCATTCACATTGTCACCCTCCATTCTTCTAGCGTTAGCCCTTCGTGTATTCATATCCCAAAGACACAAGAGAAGGATTAAGAGAGGGACTTTTATAGAGTTAAACTCAAAGGCACAACTTAAGAGTAATGATAGAAGTGAAATTTCATGAACATCTTATAGCCTCTCATTCATAACTATGGCGAGCTTCACACTCATGAACAAGACTCTACTAGACATGGCTTATGAGACATCATCCTAGAATCATTCTAAACCTTGTTCTCTGATACCAAGTTTGTCACTACCTAGGGGTACCCCTAGATGTAACAAGGCACATAAAACCCCGAAAGGCTCCATGTAAGAAACCTAGCATATCATACCATAAGCAATAGAACAATAAGAGTAAAAATACATTTCAAGTCCAAAATTTTCAATAAAGAAAGCGGAAGTCTAGACTTGTCTCAATTAGCCATCTATTACAATAGTCGAATCAAATAGGGTCATAGCCCATACAACATAATCTGAAAATGAAATACAAGAAAATGAACTACAAAGATAACATATGTCCTAGAACCATGAGGACTCACTAACAACCAAGGAGAAATGAACAAATCCAAGCTCTAGCCACAATGGGGACCACCTTGAGAATCGGATCCTACACTTGGGGAAAATGTAGGAAAATATGGGTTAGTACAAAAATGCACTAAGAATGATAGCCATGCATAAAATCATCAAAACATGCTAAAAGGGACATTTTAGTTGAATGCATGCAATTTACTAAGTTAAAGCATCATTTTGAAGATAATGGAAAAGCATAAGTCACAAACATAATCAACTCTTAAATCATCATATCATAAAAGAAACATACCGTAAATACCCTCAAAGCCTACTTGCGCAATGCATGAATAAGATCCCATAACCCCACCCATACTAAGTAAAGCTTCTTGAGTAACTATAGTTCATAATTCATATTCTTTTTCATACTATCATAACGGGGAAATAAGCCTTAACTGACATAGACCATATGAGCTTACCATCGAATCTGGTGTCTACCCCACACCAAAAAGGGGTTGTCCTACTTGCCTAAGGTAGAACCATACTCTTAGCTTAGGTGGATCCACTAGATAAATAGTTATGTGGGCACATAGTTTATGGGATAAGAAGATTTCTTCTAGAAACCCGGACTTAACTAAGGTAGAAAGTTTCCATCTCATGAGATACATACTTTGGAAACCCGGACTCAACTAAGGTAGAAGGAACCTATTTGGAAAGTCCAACTCAAATAGTATAAAAACTTTCATTGGGAAGCCGGACTCAAGTATCGTATAAGCTTCCATCTCAGATTTAAATCCAATTGGTGCGAAGCATAAATTCTCATAGATTACATATTAAGTCTTGACTCAAGTTCATATTCATGGAAGAATGTCGTAACACTCAAACCAAAATAATTCATACTATAGCTCATAGATTCAATAGGTGAGAATAGTATTTCCACCTAAGAATCATCATATTGTGAGAAAACCTTTCACATCATATAATATTCATACATAAGTGTGTACATGAGGATAACCTCCAGGAACACAATAACTAGATCATAATCATATTCACTTTACTCTCAAAGTGTTCTTAAAGCATATATATAACCCTCATAATCATGCATAATTCTCATACTTTGCCCTTCAAGGACCATAGATCATACTCAATCAACACATCTAGAATTAATACATTAGATATGGATAGTAACATAATTCAATTAGTTCCATTACAATAAGCATAATCTCATAATACTTTTCTTTCTACAATTCACCCACATCACAAGGTCATAAATTGGGAATATGGGGATTTCATGGATTCTTGGGAGATTTCATCATAAAAACTATAGTAAATCATCAAGTCAATCATAATATAAAGTAATTAAATCAATAGAATTGTTTTTGAAAGGAATCCATGAATTGGAGTAAATCCCTAGCTTTTAGGGAATTTCTATCTTTGAAATTGGGGTTTTGAAGGAACTCCATAGATGAATTTTATCTATGGATGAAGAGCTACCGTACCTTAGCTATGAATTTCAATGAAATTGAGTCGAAATCCTTGCTCCTTCAACCCTAGCTTCACCTTCCTTCTTCTTCTTCTTCTTCTTCTTCTTCAGAGTTCTGGAGAGAGAATTTTTGGAGAGGATCTAGGTCTTTCTTTTGGGATTAGGAATTATGAGGAAGATTACTTAATTTAGGGGTCTTAAAACTATATATAGTTAGTCTAAATTAGTATAAAATGGCGTCACTTAATATTAATTAAAACCAGAAAACCCCATAATGCTCCTAAGTGTAACTGCCAAATGGTAGTTTCAGGCCTCACCCACAACCACGATTCATGGATGGAGCCATGTGGCATGTTGGTAAACCGTGGGTGGAGGTTGAGAGACCTAGTTTTGCAGTCCTTGACCCATGACCCCTTACCCATGTGGGGTGGGCTGACTCACGAGGCGTGAGTCCCCTTTGTTGGTCACTGACAGACAACCTTCTAAGGGTTCTCCTTAAGAACAGATGGTTGGTCCTTGGGGGTCGTACCTTGACGTTCTAACATGAAACCTTATATGTTTAGGTATGGGGAGGTACATTTACGACTCTAACCCTCATGTTAAGCTCTAGTTTAGCCCACTAGTTTCTAGAGTGTTACATGAATAAAGTTACCATCAAGAACAAGTATCCTTTTTCAAGAATAGAAGACTTATTTGATCAACTCCAAGGGGAAAGCTATTTCTCTAAAATTGATCTCCAGTTGGGTTATCACCTATTGAGGGTGAAAGAGGAAGATATTTCGAAGATAGCCTTTAGAACCCAATATGGTCATTATGAGTTCTTAGTTATGTCTTTTGGTTTGACTAATGCTCTGGTGGTATTTATGGACTTGATGAATAGGGTGTTTAGACAATACCTTGACATGTTCGTGATTGTGTTTATCAATGATATTTTGATATATTCGAGAAGTGAGAATAAGCATATTGATCATTTAAGGATTGTATTGCAAATTATCAAGAACCAACAATTGTATGCAAAGTTAAGTAAATGTGAGTTTTGGTTAAGGTCTGTAGCTTTTCTTGGCCATATAGTTTCAAGAAAAGGTATTGAGGTAGATCCGAAGAAGATGGATGCGGTTAATAGTTGCCCTAGAACTCTATTGCCAATAGGTATTAGAAGTTTCTTGGGCTTGGCCGATTATTATAGAAGGTTTGTTGAGGGATTTTCCTCCACTACTTCTCCTTTGATGGCTTTGACTCAAAAGAAGGCCAAGTTCATAAGGTCAGAAGCTTGTGAGAAAATTTCCATGAGTTGAAAGATAGACTTACTTCCGCTTCGGTGTTGACCTTACCGAAAAGTACATATGGCTTTGTGGTACATTGTGATGCCTCTAAAGTGGGTTTGGGATGTGTGCTTATGCAAAATGGTAAGGTGATTTCCTATGCTTCAAGGCAACTAAAGGTTCATGAAAAGAACTATCCTTCTGACGATCTTGAATTAGCGGCGATTGTAGTTGCCTTAAAGATTTGGAGGCATTATTTGTATGGGTCCATGTTAATGTTTTCACCGATCACAAGAGCTTACAGTATGTGTTTACCTGAAAAGATCTAAATCCTTGCCAAAGGAGGTGGCTTGAGTTATTAAAAGATTATGGCATAAGTGTTCTCTATCACACCGATAAAGCCAATATGGTGGTGGATGAACTTAGCCGGTTATCCATGGGTAGTGTTGCACATGTTGATGATGAGAGGAAAGAGTTGGTTTGAGATGTTCATAGGTTGGCCTGATTGGGAGTTCGACTAGTGAATTCCACCAAGGGTGGTATTATGGTCCGTAATGGTTTTGAATCATCTTTCGTGGCCGATGTTAAAACAAAATAATGACTTGATCTGATCTTAGTAGAATTGAAAGAAGCGGTACTAAAGAAGTCCGTCGAGGCTTTCTCCGAAGGGGGAGATGGTGTCTTAAGGTACCAAGGTCGATTATGTGTTCCAGATGTTGATGACTTAAGGGAATAAATTTTATCTGAAGCCCATAGTTCTCGGTATTCTATTCACCCGGGAGCCTCCAAGATGTACCGTGATTGGTGTGAGATCTATGGTGGAATGGGATGAAAAAGGTGATTGTGGGATTTGTGGCTAAGTGTCATAATTGCCAAATAGTAAAGGTTGAGCATCAGAGACCAGGAGGTTTATCTAAGGATATTAGCATTCCTACTTGGAAGTGGGAAGACCTGAATATGGACTTCATAGTAGGGTTGCCACGGACTCAATAACAATATGATTTGATTTGGGTTATAGTTGACTGAATAACGAAGTCGGCCCATTTCATTCCCCTCAAAGTTTCTTATATGGCGGAAGATTATGATATATTGTACTTGAGGGAGATGGTAAGGCTTCATGGAGTGACCTTGTCCATTATCTCCGATAGAGGCACTCAGTTTACTTCACAGTTTTACACCCCCAAACCGATGGACAAGCAGAAAGAACACTCCAAACATTGGAAGATATGTTAAGGGCTTGTGTGATAGATTTCAAGGGAAGTTGGGATGACTATTTTCCCTTGATAGAATTTATCCTATAATAATAGCTACCATTCGAGTATTGGTATGGCTCCTTTTGAGTCTCTTTATGGTAGGAGGTGTAGATCCCCTATCAGATGGTTTGAGGTGGGTGAGGTTGCCTTATAGGCCCCGAGTTAGTTCATGAGGCTATTGAGAAGATTCGAATCATTAGAGAGAGGTTGAGAACGACCCAAAGTCGACAAAAGTCTTATGCCGATGTTAGAAGGAGAGACCTTGAATTTCATGTGCATGATTGGATTTACTTGAAAATCTAACCCATGAAGGGTATGATGAGGTTTGGTAAGAAAGGGAAGCTTAGTCTCCGTTTTATAGGCCTGTATCAAATTTTGAGACGTGTTGGTAAGGTTGCATATGAGCTTGATTTGCCAAATGAGTTGGCATCAGTGCATCCGGTCTTCTATGTCTCTATGTTGAAAAAGTGTGTTGGTGATCCGACATACATAATCCCCCTTGAAGGGTTGGAAGTGAAAGAGAACCTTTCTCATGAAGAAGTTCCGGTTGAGATCTTAGACCGGCAAGTCAAGAGATTGAGGAATAAAGAGGTAGCTTTCGTTAAGGTGTTATGGAGAAACCATCTAGTTGAGAGTGCTACTTGGGAGGTAGAAGCCGATATGATGTCCCAGTATCCTTATCTCTTTCCTCCTATTCTAGCTTGAGGTAATGAGTCCCTCTTGTTCTTCTTATGTTTGAAGTCATGTGTGTTTTATGTGTTCCCATGATTTCATTGAAATTGCATGTTCATGAAAAAGTTTAAGTTTTGAAAGAAATGGCTTTATGATGTTTGTTCCTCATGTTGTTCAATATTGAGTATGAGTTGATTATAGACTTGATGAGATGAATTGTAGAACATGCCTTGACTTGGACTGGAGATCCCCTCCTTGAATTTGTGCTTTTTGAGATTGAATTGCATATAGGCTCCATAAGATTGTGTTGAGCATTGTTTTGAGTTGGAGATGATAGTTCCACCTTGAACATTAGAAATATTAAGGTTTCATGCATATTGGGTTATTAGATGTAGTTCATACTCCCTTATGGTGCATTGAGTATACTTAGCTTGGAGATGGAGTTCCTCCTTAGTTGTGTGCATTTAGATGAGTTGCATTCATGATAGGCTGGTAATCTAGAGTTTTTGGCTAGAAACATGCTTAAAATCTCATTCGAGGACGAATGATCCAAAGGGAGAGATAATCTAACACCCCGGATTCGAAAAGAGGCAACATAGCAGAATTAGGACTTACATGTGCCATCCACGAGGGCCAACCATGGTCCGTGGGTTGACCTAAGGACCGTAGGTGAGGCCGTGGATACGCAGGTCAGAAAAATGGTCCAAGTATGGACCACGGAGGGACCCACAGACCGTAAGTCCATCAACGCCCCATGGTCCAGACCATTCGTCAATTGGCCAAACTCTCTGACCATAAATAATGAACCAGGACGTACTGTAGGTCCATCCACGGTCCGTTGATCGTGGTCTCGTGCATCATGGTTGGCAGTTATTTTTAGGGACTTAAGGATCTTTTTGAGTTTTAATTTAATTGAAGTGGTGTCATTTTGCTTGAGTCTAAGACACCTATATAAGTGATTTCAACCCCCCAAAATCCCCCAATTAAGTCATTCTCTCAAAATCCCAAAAGAATTCCCAAAACTCCTCTCAAATATTCTCTCTCTAGAAGTTGGAAGAGGAAGAAGGAGATTGAAGCTAGGTAAAGATCAAGTCTCCAATTTTCAAGCTTTTATGGGCTATTTGACTAAGGTATGATGGCTTTTCATCCATGGGATCTTTCCTCAAATGGAGTTCCCTAGAATTCCACAATTGATAAAGAATTTCCCCAATTCTAGTTAGGGTTTCTTCCATCGTTGTGGGTTATGATGAATGTTTATCCAATTGAGTGGATTATGATTTTTTTATGACTGAATTGATAGAATATCATGTATTTAGGATGAAATTACATGTACCCATGCCTATCCTATGATTTTAGGGTTGAGTTGATATAGTGGTTTCGATGCCATGTGAGGGAAACTCTGTGGATTAGATATGTCCTTATAGGATTGATGAATTATGAGTAGAATTGCTCTAGATTGAAGCATATATGATGAATACGATGTTAATTTCTTGAGAGTAAAGCTTAGATGATGGTCATGAGATGCAGTGCTTTGAGAGTAAAGCCTAAACTATACAGTGTTGATTGTTAAAGCTATGATGTGGAAGAGATACTTCCTATAATGAATTAATAAGTATGATTGAATGAATGTGAAAGGTTTACTCACATGAATGATTCTAGGATGAAAGGATTGCTAACCTAAAATGAATCTAGACTATAATGCTTAATGAATGATGAGGTTAGAGGTGATTACCCTTGACCTCTATATGAAAGGATATGAGGCGATCCCCCTACTCCTTAGATGTAAACAAGAGGTGAGTCCCCACGTTCTTATTATGATTAATGGACATGGAAGCAAATATCCATGATCCGTATGAAATAATGTGCAGGCGAGTACCCGTATTATATGATGAATGATGTGGAGGCGAGTACCAGCATCATGTGATGAGGTTGTGGAGGAGAGTACTCGCAATCTAAAATTAAGTAAGTCAAGAGGCTAATACCCATTAGCATTTATGTGATAGGCATAAAGGTGAATCCCCATGTCTTCAAAAGTAAGTATAACTAATGTAATTATGTATGATGATGATTGCTTGGAGTGTTGCTAGATATGTCTTCCATGATGGAAGCTTGACTAGAGACGGATGACCTAAGTCTTCGATAAGGATAAGTCAAACTACTTAAGGAAGTATTCCTCTTTCATTATGATGCTTATTATGTATTGATATGATTATGCCTTATGTCTTGTGTTGACTAATGCTTATGTTTATGTTGTTTATGCTAGCAATCATATTTAGTACTTGATTGTACTAACACATACTATTGGCTACATTCTTATCAAATGTAGTGTCAGGCGTTCCCGATTCGCACACTTGTGGCTAGGTTCCTAGAGGATTGTGAAGTGCACCATTGGTGAGTCCTCATTATTTTCGAGGATTGGATCACCCTATCTCTTTCATGTCTTTCTTTTACTTTTAGACTATTGTATGGGTTGCGTCCCAATATTTCTATTTCTCTTATGTTTAGATGGTTTGAGACGATGTCATGATAGACTTACGCTTGCTTTTATAAAAGACTTAGATTGTATTTCAAAAGTTTTAATTACTGAACCTTTTCTATTACTTTATGTTGTGATATGCTAAGTGGCTTGTATGAGGCCTCTTGGGGTCTTATACGCCTTGTTACATCTAGGGGGTACCCCTGGGTCATGACAAAACTGAAAAGTGTTCTTCACAAGGTAAAATGTTTCTCTCTCTAACTATTGTTCAAAACTGTAGAATTTTTTAACTCTTTTTCGAACTCCCTCCTTTCTCTTTTCTTTAGGCTATTTATAAATTTCCTAAAATTTGGCCCAAAACTCAATGCATGACCTACTGGTCGAAATTAGTCGGGCTCGCCGATCACAACGGGTGGATCACCAGTTTCTCCTCAGCTCGCCTTTCTCTTGATCTAGGCTTCAGGTGTTTGAACTTCAGTCGACGAGCTCGTTTAAGTCTTCCTTTCACATACCAAAAATCTTTGAGTACCACTTTTGTTCACCTTTCAAGCCTTCAGTTCTTCTTCTTGTACTGTCGCCTTCGACGATGGTCAGCCTGTTCTCCTTTCTCATTCGGTGCATCGTTATTTCCCTTTTTGTTCACCGACCTGCCTCAATAAATTCAATTGTTGTGCACTGTCAATTTGGGTGAGGTCAAACTCATTGGGGGATCCACCCTTCTTGCTAGGCGATAAACAATATGGAGTTTGCACTTCTTTTCATATTTTGACCATTCTTTCAAAAATTCATGTTTGCCTTGTTCTTTAGCCTTCAGAACTACAAATAACCAAAATTTTGTTAAAATAGGAAATAATTAGGCATTGAGGACATGAATTGTTGAGCTAAATAGGCCTTAAATGAGTGTAAATATACCACTCATCAAGCACTACTGATTTGCCTTTGGCTTGTATCTGCGATCTCATCCCATTTTCACACCATACTTAGTTTATTTCAAGGTCTCTTCACCTACATTGCATAAAACATCTTTCATAAGCTCTAAATTATATAATTGAGTAAGAGTAGGAATACTCACCAAGATTATCCTAAAAATGAGTATAAATGTAGGAAAAGTGACTAAAAAGAGTGTAAATTCTCCAACATCAATACCATGTTAAGACCTAGTGCGAAACATGTAGCTTCATAGGAAAGAGTGGAATCAAGATAAATTATAATTGTTGCAGGCTAATGACATACTGGAACATTACATGTGATAACTTCATTTGAGGCCTCAACCTCTTGTCTTCCTAGAAATATAGCAATGTACATGATTACCCTCAGAATACCTACAATATCTCAATGGAGCATCTAGAGGGAACACAAGAACAAGTTCTTATGCTTTCTACTTAAGATATTTTGTGACACGCTGCAACTTTTAAGCTAAAAGCTAAACCATTCTCCAAATATGTATAGGCCTGAATTGATTATTTATAATTGTACGTATGTGTTAAGGTTAATTATTTACTGTGGGAATAGCGTTGATGATTGATTAAGGTAGAAGAATCCTCTAGCATAATGTTAAGTTGAAAGCTTCCCTACGAATTGAATTTGTCTATTAGATTTTACTTACGTCAACTTCAAATGATCATTTGTCCTAAAATATAAATAGTTATGTGTCCTACTACACATCATATTAAAGATATTTTAGTCTTCTTTTCAATACCACCAACCGTTAATAAATACGAGTCCATAGAAAAATGGTATGATCATTTTACAAGACGCTCCAATTCATTCCGAGGTACTACGACTCATCAATCAAGTCGTAGTTTGATAATACTACTCATACTTTTGACCAGTGAGTAGGTTTAGATAGTACTAAAGCCCATCCAAGTTCTACGATTGACAGTATGGGTCGTGGTTTGATAGTACAACCCATACTTTGAACCTATGAAAAGGTTCGTAAAGTTCCAAAAAATCCACTTAGGCAACCATGGGATGGACTACGAGTCATGGTATAAAAGTATAAGTCATACAATGACTCCTGGGTCTCTATTTTTAAAAATTTAATAGTGTTTTTCTAGGGATATTTTTGTCTTTTACTTATCTTTATAAACCTAATCCACGATGTTTTAGTACAAACTAGGGGAGTATATCATATTAAAGACTCTATTTCTCGCTTATTCTACACTCTCAACTCCTCAATCTTGGAACATACCTTAAAAAGGTCTACATGTCGGGTTCCAAGCTTTTCAATCAAGTTTCTCTCCAGAGCTCTAGTTCTCTTAGGTATGTAAGGTTCCAATGAGAGTATTTGTAATAACCCTAAAGGTCATTTTTAGAATTTTCAGATAATTACCATTTTACCCCTCCTAAGGGTTACTCCAAGTCATGTTTGATTAGTTTATGAGGTTATTTTGTAATCAGATTGAAAAGTTGAGATTTTTGAGAGTTTTAGAAGCTTTTAAGTTGATATAAATTGAGTTTAGTTAACATACGGAACTACAAGTCTCGAAACGTAATTGTGTCAGTTCCATTAGCTCCAAAATATGGAATTTGGTTTACAAGTATTGTTATTTTCAGTTCCAAAACTCTACGTAGATTTGAGCCCATGAGTGGGATATTTAGGTAGATTTAGAACAAGGTTTGACTTTGGTCAACTTAGGAGTTTGGACACTCAAATTCAATTTTCATTGATTCCATTGGATTCATGAGGTGATTTTAGGCCTAGGTAAGAACCTTGATTCAGTTTTTGGGGGTTTCAATAGTGTTTTGGTTTTTTGGTGGAAATTAGTTAGTTGTGGCTTAACCAAGTGTCGGGTCAAGAAGACCTCGAATCCTTGTTTTCATGGTTCGAATGGGTCTAAAACGTCGAATTTAGCAGGTAGCACATCTAGTTTATGTGTATGGAATTCCAAACTAATCTCAAGGGTCCATTCAAAAAATGTTGAGTCTTGATGTTTGGATGTCACTATTGTATATGATGTTTGTTGATTTCCTCATCGCGATCGCATGGCCTTCCACTGAGATTGCATAGTTCTATTTTCATGTGAGTCACAATCACGTGAAGCTTGATGTGATTACGTAGGTCTAAATACCCTAGGTATGACGATCATGTACACTATATTGCAATGGTGCAAGTCTAAAGTGGGGTTGACTTATTTCCTTCTCTGTGATTGCGTGAAGGGCTCCGCGATCGTGTAGAATAAAATATATTGGCAGAATCTGATTCCTCAATTACGTGATTTATTTCTCATTCCTTTATTTTTTAACCTTAAGAGCTTTAGTGAGATAATTTAAAAAAGTATTTTCAAGATTTATCTTTTGGGTAAGTGATTTTAACTTTAAACGTTTATTACACATTTATCATTTTGTGATTTTAACATCAAAATCATTGTTTTCCAATTCTAAAATTGGGATTTTCTCATGAAGTTGAATTTTACTAAATTAAACATTGGATTATGATTTCTAACTCATTTTACGATACAATTTTTGTGTGAGTGCCTAGTTCCTTAAATAACATGGTTTTCTATTTTTTTAAAAATCCAAAATTACCTTAGCCCTCAGGTTTTGACTTTTTGGATCGATTTGGACCCAATTTTTAAAATTAGCATTTTGGGTATCATTGTTCATGCTTTTTTATGGAGATCCTATATTTGATTTGGTTGTGTGGACTTAGAGGATTGATGTAAAGGAAGGACTCAAGTCATGACTTGATTTCTTCACTATAAGGCAAGTAGAGCCTGTTAACTCTTTTAGAAACTGTAATAGGCCTTGTTTAATATGCTTCTGTGATTGGTAGTAAGGGGGAATGATGAGGTTGTACATGTGGACTCAATAACAAGTAAACACCCAAAATCTATATTCTAGTATATGGGGTTAAGTGCACACGTTGATCAATTATTGTGTGTTGTGCCATGAATGGCCTTGGATGGCTATAATGAATCCTTATTGATATTCCCATGATTGATGTGGTTAATTTATTTATGTTAAACTTGTCATTCTCTTATTATGCATATGATCGTGTCTATTTGCATTGGTGCCAGGACAGATATGTCCCCCATAAGTCTCGACGGGCCAATGAGCAGTGGGTTTCTATTGGAAGGACAAACATGCATCATTCTCTATGACATTTGCATTGCATTTCACCTTGATATAATTGATTGGTATATATGAGTGAATTGCTATTATCATGTTTACTGAATTGGAAAACTTGTAATGGTACTGTTTGAGAGCTAATGGTGTAGCTTATTTATTGGATTATTCGTATTATGTATATCATTTGTGTCTATTGATATTGCTAGGTTGGGTTAGATTCTAATTTCTCTACAGATTTTACATTTTAAAGATTTGGATAATGTGCTAGGGTCAAGGGTGTTTGTCACCTCTTTGTTTAGGGTCAACTAGGATACTTGTTGGGTACCATTGTTGTTTTGCTACTTACTCCCTTGGTTTTCTACACTTGTGTAGGTTATGGGCCTAGTTTGTACTAATCATCCTCTTGCATCATTGTCCAAGGCTTGCACTTAAGAGTATGTGAGTTAGCTGCTAGTTTCTTCACAAACATCACATGCCCTTATTAGATGTGCTCTTTCATCAAATGAGAAAGGATTGTAGTTCTCAAACCAGAGCGGGGGATCAAGCTCAAATCAGTATCAGGTCGAAGTTGTTCATGTTCCAGTAGGACAACCACCAATAGGTCATATGTTTGATAGTGATCTTCATTGTGGAGCCCAAGGTGGACCTATGCTAATGTTATATAATAAGGAGCAACGTTATTATGAAAAGTTTAAGAAGATGGATCTATCTCAATTTTATGCTGGAAAGGGTTAGGATGCACAAGAGTTCTTATGTATGTGCCGGGAGGTTCTTGAGACAGTTGACTTGGCTTATTCATATGGGGTTTTCTATACTACACTTTAGTTACATGGTCAAGCTAGAGACTGGTGGAGAGTCTATATGGGTTCTGGAATAGTTGGATCTCCAATGGTTACTTGGGAGTTATTTACTTGTGCTTTCGATGATTATTTTATCCCTTGGAGTGTGAGGTATGAGAGTAAATTGAGGTTTGAGAATTTGAGATTAAGGGCCTCACAACTGTAGAGTTTGAGACCTGTTTCTATTAGTTGTTTAGGCATGCCCTAGCTATTATTCTTAATGAGACCAAGAGGATTCATAGGTTCATGAGGGGATTGTCTTACCCCATTTGTTTTGTGTTGTTCAGATCATCTCATGAGGGAGCTACCTTTCAGTCTATAATAAGGGCCTCTGAGGAGGTAAGTTGTTAGAACATGAGAAGTTTGGGGATAAGAGAGATAAGAGATTCCATACTTTCAGTGACTTTTTGGTGCCTCATCACAAGGTAAAGGACCCCTAAGGAGAGGTGATTATTTCTGGTGACATCGACGATTTAATACACTCATGCCGGCATATAAGGGTCATCATGTAGCCCGTGGTCCCTATAGTTTAGGCTAGAGTTTAAAGACTTTACAAATGAGGTAAGCGGGTCAAAGTGGTTATTTTGGTTCCTTTAGACCATCACAACAATGTTCTATTTAGAGATTTTGTTATAGTTATGGAGACCTTGATCACATCATTTGGCATTTTCTTATATAGGGTCAAGGAGGACCCCAACCTAGTTCTTTAGTTCTGTCCAGATCACAAGCACCTCCCGCTAGAGATCGAGGTTGAGGTCTGACAGGTAGGGGTGGTTGAATTTCTGGTAGAGGTGCTAGTGGTGCTATGGCTCCATAGAGTAAAGGTAGAGGTACGATTCATACTAGAGGTGGTAGAGAAGGTTAGTGTTATGCTTTTCCAATGAGACCAGAGGATGAGGCTTCAGATGTAGTTATTACAAGTATCATCCCAGTCTCCCATCGATTTGTGTCTTTATTATTTGATTTGAAATCTATATTCTCTGGTGTGTGTGCCTTCTATGCTTTTAGATTTAATTTGATGTATGATCGTATACCTATGTTGATTCGTATTTATACCCTCGTGGGTGATCGCATAGGTTGTAGATCGAGTGTATAACTCTTGTGTTACAATTTTGGAAGGGTATGCCACTTGGGTAGACTTGATCGAATTGGGAATGCTAGATTTTGATGTAATTTTGGGTGTGGATTGAATCTTTCCTTAATATGTCATTCTTTACTACCATTCTATGATGGCAACCTTAGTGATGCCTAGTATTCTGAGAATTCAGTGGAAGGGCTCTAGTGGTTCCGACACTAGTAAGGTTAGTTCTTTCCGTTGTGCATAATAGTTAGTTGATAGAGAGTGTTTCTCTAATTTAGCCTTTATTTGGATACTAGTGTTGAAACAACTTCTACCGAGTCTATTCTGGTTGTTCGAGAGTTCCAGGATTGTTTCCTACCAACCTCCCAAGTGTTCCTTATGATAGAGATATCAACTTTTCTATTGATTTAGAATTGGGCACTAAGGCCATCTCTATTCCTCCATATTGTGAGGATCTGATTGAGTTGAAGGAATTAAAGGATCAGTTGTAGAATTTGCTGAGTAAAGGGTTCGTTCACCCTATTATGTCACCTTTTGGTGCTTTGTTTCTATTTTGAAGAAGAGGGATGGTTCTATGAGGATTTGCATTGATTATAGCCAAATGAATAATATGAATATTGAGAACAAGTATCCTCTTTCGTGCATTGATGATTTGTTTGATCATCTTCAAGGAGTGGCATTATTCACCAAGATAGCCTTGAGATCGGGTGATCATTAGTTGAGGATTAGGGTATCAAATGTCCCTAAAATAGCTCTCCAAATTCTTTGTGGTCATTATGAGTTTTTGGTGATGTCATTTGAATTGACTAATGCCATAACATCATTTTAGGAGTTGAAGAATTGAGTGTTTCATCCGTATTTGGGTTCCTTTGTGATTATGTTCATTGCTGATGTCTTGGTGTATTCCAAGACCAAGGCTAATCATGTTCACCATTTGAGGATCGTGCTTTAGAGGTTGAGAGATTAGAAGTTGTATGAAAAAATCTCTTAGTGTGAGATTTTGCTTGATTCAGTAGCATTCTTAGGATACGTCCTGTCCAAAGATGGTATTAGAGTGGATCCAACCACAGTTGAGGTGGTTAGAGATTGAACGAAGGCTACTTCTCCTACTGAGATTCATAGTTTTGTTAGGTTTGTTGGTTACTATAGGAGATTCGTGTAGAGTTTTTCTTCTATTACAACCCCATTGACTAGACTGACCTAAAAGAACATGGGTTTTCAGTGGTATGATGAGTGTGAGGTGAGATTTCAAAATATTAAGACTTTGTTTACTTCGACTTTAGTTTTGAACTTACCTGAGGACGGTGAAGGTTTTACTGTGTATTATGATACTTTTGGAGTTGGATTAGGTGGTATGTTGATGCAGAAATGGAACATGATAGCATATGTTTCTAGGGCTGAAGACTCATGAGGAAAACTATCCTACTCATGACTTGGAGTTTGTAGTTATGCTTTTTATGTTGAAGTTGTGGTGTCATTACTTGTATATGGTGCATTTTGAGATTTTCACCTATCATAGGAGCCTTTAGTACATATTTAGTCAAAGGATTCTAAACTTGAGGTAGCGTAGGTGGCTAGAGTTTTTGAAGGACTATGACATGACTATTTTGTATTATCCTGGTAAGACAAATTTGTACTTGTTGTATTGAGTAGGAAGTCTTCTAGTATGGGGAGTCTTGCCTCAATCCGAGTTGAGGAGCGACTATTGGCTAGTGATGTTCAGAGGCTGGCAAACACTTTGTTCAGTTGTAGATTTTAGAGGATGGTGGTGTCCTTGCCTTTGTGCAGGAAAATTATTCCTTTATAGAGCAGATTAAAGAGACATGGTTGAGGATGAAAAATTGTGTATCATTCGAGACAATGTGTTGAGGGGTGAAGATAAGGAAGTGGTACTCAATACTGAGGGTACATTGAGGATTAGATGCAGGATTTGTGTGCCTAAGGTGGGACATTTGTCTAGTTTGATCTTGGAGGAGGCACATTATTTGAGGTACCCTATTCACCTGGGAGCATCCAAGATGTATCATGAGTTGAGTCGACATTATTGGTGGTGTGGTATGAAGAAGGACATTGAGGGATTTGTGGCTAAGTGTTTGACTTGCCAATTGGTCAAGTGTGAGCACCAACAACCTAGTGGTGTGTCTCAATTGGTCAAGTGTGAGCACCAACAACATAGCGGTGTGTCTCAGAGGATGCCCATTCCTACTTGGAAGTGAGAGTGTATCACTATATATTTCGTGGTGGGTTTGCCTACTACCGTGGGTGGTTATGATTAAATTTTGGTGATTGTCGATATGTTAACCAAATCCTCCCACTTCATTCCGGTCCAGGTGAATTATAGATCCAAGAAGTTGGCTAAGTTCTATATCAGTAGGATAGTTTAATTGCACGGGGCCTATTTCCATCATTTTTAACTGAGGTTCTCTCTTTATTTTGCAGTTTTAAGGGGCACTACGGCATGGACGGGATACTCAATTAGATATGGGCACAACTTTTAACCCTCAGATAGATGGACAGTCCGAGCGGACAATTCAGGTGTTGGAGGACATGCTTTGAGTATGTGTGATTGACTTTGGTGGCCCTTTGGATCAACATTTACCTTTAACGGAGTATGCCTACAAAAACAAATATCATTCCAACATCCAAATGGCTCCATTTGAGGTGTTGTTGTCACCTCTCGGGGTTACCCCTTTGATGTAACACGACATACTTGACCCCGAATGGGTTCTCATACAAGCCCTTAGCATAATCATAAACATAGGAAATAGAAATGATGCGGAAAATTTAAAACTTTTTACAATCAAAGTCATTTCATAAATCGAATGGAAGTCTAGACTTTATCTCATAAAACCATCTAATACAATCGAATACAATCTTAGAAACACAGTCCTTTTCACAACATAGTCTCAAAAATAGAATGTAAGAGATGAACTTAAATGAACAATCTGTCCTCAAACTTGAGGACTTACCAAGCTTGGGAAGAGCTAATCCAAACTTTGCTCAAATGATGGAAATACAACTCAATGCCCGAAACCTATACTTATCAGAAAATGTGGAAATATGATTAGCACAAAAGTACTAAGTATGGAAGTCATGCATAAATATCCTTAAAACATGTGAAAAGGGACATTTAGTTGAAACCATGCATTTATCAAGTTTAAAAGCCATCATGCACATATAACACGAAACATAAGTCAAACGATATCATAAGCAACCCAAAACTATACTAGTGCAATGCAAAGGCAAGATCCCATAATCCTACCATATGCCAAGTACCACTTTTATGTCACCAACATCATACATAACATATCTTGACCTCATCATAGCCAATACACATATATAAGGAACCATTCATGTTCATACTTGTAACAAGTAAGGTCAATCTTAACAATCATACATATCATGCATACATAATTCAAGAGTCTTCATAGCATAAGAGAAACCACTCCACAACCCCTTTATAAGTCTACTTGTGCAATGTACAAGTGAAGTCCCACACCCCACACACACCAAGTAAAACTCAATAAGAAGTCATAAGTATTAGTGCATGTTCATATCCTTGTTCTTGTTCATGTTCTTGTCATATAGGGAAATTTAGCCTTAACCGACATAGACCATGTGAGCTACATGGAATCCGGTGTCATGACCCCACACCAAAAAGACGTGTCTTACTTGCCTAAGGCAGAACTAACATGTATAGCCTTTAGGTGGATCCATTAGCTAAAGACCTATGTGGGCACATAGTTATGGGATAAGGAGATTGCTACTAGAAACTCGGACTTTCTAACGTAAAAGGTTTCCATGAGATAACTTACATTGGGAAGCCAGACTTTCTAATGTAAAAGCTTTCATATCATTTTCATATCCACTCGGTGCTAAGCATAGTTTTCTTTAAAGTCATTTTAAGTCTTTACTTAAATTCATGTTCATGAAAGAACGCACTAAGCACTCAAGTCAACATGGTATCATAATAGCTCATAGATTCATTAGGTGAGAATGTCCTTTCAACCTTAGAATCATCAATACGTGAGTAAACCTTTCACATCATATCCATAATGTAGCCTTTCATTCAACACAACAATACTAACATAGTCATAAACATATCATACATAGTCATGTGTAAGGGTAGGGAAGAACAATCTTACAACATTGCCACAATTACACAATAATCATAAGGCCCTCACTTTCTAAGTGAATCATAAGCTTATACGCAAATTATCATAAAGATGTACAAACCCTCATACGTTTCCCCGTGAAGGGTCATGAATCACAATCAACCCAGCCATATACAATTACTACATAATATAGGAGGAATTTCATGATTCAATAGCTCAATTAACATAAACATATTCAATTGACATACTTATAATATCAACCAACCCACATCATCAAATCATGATTTATCAATATGGGGGAATCATGGTTCTATGGGAGATTTTCATCATAAAACATCAATACTCCATTAATCCAACCATAATTCATCATAACCAACCATAATCAACCATAAATAAACAATTGAAAACGTTTTGGAAGGAGACCAATGTCATAGATTGAAAACCCAAGATTTGGGAAAATTAAAATCTTGAAAACCAACTTTTGAGGGG